>OZ020553.1:34728604-35328604 GCA_963971465.1 Lepidochitona cinerea
TAGTGGAAAAAAGGCATTTATCGGAGCTTTATTAAACCTCAGAGTGAAATTGCAATCCTCGTGTCATTTTAAAACGTATCAAAATCGACTCCTTTCAGATTTCCAAGGGCGACTATAAGAAACAGAACTTTATATTATCTATGCATGTTGCCGGCCGCCACGGCTTGTTCGAAGTCGGTAAAATGGCCTTCTCGAATTTGGATTTTAAACGCCTAAATTCTTTCCAAAAATGTAACAATAATAAATATTTTTAAAGGAGAGTGTTCCCTAAGACACTTAAGAAGATCCATATTGTATTTTTCGGAGTTTGAAAGGAAGGAATATTTCAAAATGAAATGAAATACACGGCAACGTACAATCACTATTTTGCCGATCGAATTTGCATTTAGGCAGCTATGTACAGCAACTGACTTCGCAATTGTAAATGCTATTTACCAATAAAGTAACTGAAATGTTTTTATTCAATCATATATTTATATCAAATCGTGCATTAAGATTTTTTTATAAGTTCACTAATTTCTGAACGAATCGGGACATTTTTTGCTATTCATTTTTAAACTGACTTTCGTCATGTTAAAATTTTTACTCATCAGACGAGTGATACGTCGCCCGTTCTTCACTTTTCACGGGCTATTTTTGACAGATATACATTATCTTTTGATTTGTAAACAAACACGCAATGCATCTTGGTAACATGTGTACAATCGTTTTGGATTTTGTAAATTTCAATTGTGTACAGGACTCAAACAAGCGATATCACTGACTGGCCTGTGTGCAAGTACATATAGCTCCGGTAAGTAGCGTTAATGTGCGGCCTCCTTGAAGAAAGTTGGTTTTGAGTTTTCAGATAACAGCCACTATCTACCGAAGAAACTTTGTTCTTGTCCAGCCACCCACCAACTGAAGAAATAAATTTCACATATCAAATTTGCGATCCGTTTATAAGCAGCCTCATTTTCTGATAGTGTTCCATGGTGGGCTAAGATCAGTTCACTGATCTCTTGTTTTGTAAAAACTTTGATTAACCACGTCCGACTAGTATTCTGCACCATAATTCTGTTTTATTTTTTACCATGTTTCGCAATTATGTATTGAATCAAAGTGCCAAAATAGTACTAATGGTCTATGCTTCCACAAGTAGTCAGCTATGAAGTGTCTCCCCAATCTTCATTTAGCGTTACACTTGTGGTACAGTAAGGGTGATCTCCCCTGTCACCTCTCAACCGTTCTGGCTGTCTGGTTACAATCAAGGGGAGAGAATCCAGGTTCCCAGAGAGTTGGTTCAGGGCTTCTCTTCTCTGAGTTGTGTTCTGAATCTTAGTCAGTGGAACAAACAATTACACTAGAATGTACATGTAGTTTAAAACCTTATGGGTAACCTCTGCTTTCATTATCAAATTGCTTGATTCTTGCTGAAAAATGTTTTTGTCCTACTTTTTTCTTGTGACAACTATTTTAAATATTTTTCCTTAATTTAATTAACTATTATTTACAGTACACTGTATAAGCCAACGGCTTTAAGTGTATGCTGAATGAATTAATAAACGCCCTTTTAGAAGAAAAAATATTTAGTGTAAAAGACTAATTTCATTGCAAGAAATTTGAATATCCCTGGCCACAGAGGCCATATTTTATACCACCTGGCTAACCCAAACTGGCCTTGAAAATAGGTGTCCCAAATTCAAGGCTTGTCAGTTTTATATAATTGATATGCACAACCTAAAACTCCGAACATTGCACTAACATCTTGTCCTTAGAATTCGGTAGAGGGATAGTATCACATCAATCGATCAGGGTCGATAAACAAGGATTAAGTTTTGAGGGTAGATGTGTGGGTAGATTTTCCAGGACTTAACTAAAAGAGTAATTAGGAAAGCATTTAGACTTTAAGGAAGTCTGTAGGACATGTAGACATCATATGCCGGTAAATGTAGCATTGAACTTTGTCTGTGCTACTCACGAAATTTTATTTTATTTTTGGCCAGGCTTGTAAAGTACATGTTGTACAAAACAAGCTGCAGATACGAACGATCAACAAGTATTCTGCACCATATTTCTGTCTAATTTTTCACCATGTTTCGCAATTATGTATTGAATCAAAGTGCCCAAATAGTACTAATGGTCTATGCTACCACAAGTAGTCAGCTGTGAAGTGTCTCCCCAATCTTCATTTAGCGTTACACTTGTGGTACAGTAAGGGTGATCTCCCCTGTCACCTCTCAACCGTTCTGGCTGTCTGGTTACAATCAAGGGGAGAGAATCCAGGTTCCCAGAGAGTTGGTTCAGGGCTTCTCTTCTTGGAGATGTGTCTTGAACCTTAGTCAGTGGAACAAACATGTATTTCGTACGGTTGTCTATTGGCGTGTAAGTCCTTCAACTCACTGAGTAGCAACTTTATTATTTTCTTGTCTGATTTTCTAGGTTGGTGATGGAACCACATCAGTTGTACTTTTGGCTGTGGAATTCCTAAAACAAGCTAAGCCCTACATTGAGGAAGGTGTTCACCCACAGATTATAGTCAGGGCATTTAGAAAAGCAGCTCATTTGGTAAGCTTATATTAGCATTCTAGTTTGTTACTAAGATTACATTGAACTTACTTCCTTATCAAGTTACAATTAATGTGTGAATTTTACTTATTGATTATGGGGTGGCTGCCATGTTGGACATGAGGTGGTTTCCTTGCTCATTCAGTGAAATACTAGCATTGAAAACGAATGAAAGTGGTAGTTGAACTTAAAACTGTGAAAGAAAATTATGGTTATAAATAGTCTGTTGCACATACAGTTCATACTTGTTTGTGTGTGTTTTAGGCTGTAGAAAAAATCAAAGAAATAGCTGTGCAGATCAAAAAAGATGACCCCAAGTAAGTTAATTTTGAAACTGCTTTCGTTATTTTAATTTGTGAGTCCGTGTATTACAGGCATGATTCTTTTCCGTTTTTTAACGGAAATCCGTTTTTTTTAGAAGCCAAATCCGTTTTTTATTTCTTGTTTCCGTTTTTTTAAACATTCAGGTTGAAAATTAAAGAATAGACACCGTTTTAAATCTTCCAGGGCGAGTTTTGCTTTGGACATTTAAACTATAACATAGAGATCGTAAACTGCACTACCAGACCGTTTATAAATAGATCATCTTCATGACTGCGAGGCGCAGATGTGTCGACCACTGTGATTGGTTGTTTTGGGCTGTATGGCGGTTTCGAAATACCCTTTTGGTATCCGTCAAGTTGATTGGTTCTTTACGGATGGCTTTAGCGGTTTCGAGATACCCAGCTGGTGAGAAGAAAAGGCGGTCTGTGAAAATGTCTTTGGTCGGTTGAAACGCCGACATCAAGCGAATCGATTAAAGGTGTTAAAATGGCCTTTGGCTGAATAAAAGTCAGTTTTTTTTTTTTGCCTCCAGAATCATGCCTGGTATTAACTATGTAGGATATTTCAGGTAGTGAAGTTTGGAGGTTTGTCCCAAACTGCAAAAAAATGGGAAACAGACTTCAGGAAACACTTAACCTTACGAACACCCATATGCACAATCTATTGATGAGCTTTGTATCATTTTGTATACACATGATTTCATCCATATTTATCATGCTCCTTTTACATTTTAAACAGTTACATTTTTCAGATTACTAAAAATGTCTAATTTCCGATGATAATCTTTGTTATTGAAACTAATAAATACAGTCTTAGATACCATAGTATGCCTTCAGACCCACTGTGGAATATTTCTATTCTCAGAGAACAAAGACAGTTGTTAGAGAAATGTGCTGCCACAGCCTTGAGTTCCAAGTTAGTATCTCATCAGAAAGAATTCTTCTCTAAGATGGTCGTAGATGCTGTGATGTTACTAGATGAGTTACTCCCCCTGAACATGATTGGTATCAAGAAAGTGCAAGGTGGTGCTCTTGAGGTAAGAAAATCTTTTTCTCTGCGATGTGACTATAAACCTGAAATACTTGATTTAAAATTCAGATACATACAGCACAGGAATATTCCCTTAATTCTGACATCATGAGATGCTGATTTCCCAACAAAACGCTACCTTATTTCGCGAAATTATACATCTAATCTAGTATTAAATAAAATGCAAACTATCCTTTATTTCAGTAACTCTTTTGAATTTTAAACTAAATTTTATATTTGATCCTTCATAGAATGGTTGTGAGGTAACATCACAGCTTTTGTGTGAAAGTGAATTTCTCTGAATATTGCGATAAAAACAATATTTACAAAATCAGAATGTGAAGACCTTTTACTGTATTCAATATATTTTATTTATTTTTTATTTAATTATATAGGATTCTAAACTGGTAGCTGGCGTGGCCTTCAAGAAGACATTCAGTTATGCTGGTTTTGAAATGCAGCCCAAGAAATATAAGGATCCGAAGATAGCCCTGCTAAACATAGAATTGGAATTGAAAGCAGAGAAAGAGAATGCTGAAGTCCGGGTGAACTCTGTCGCTGTAAGTTTGTGTTCAATTTTCAAAGTCCTGTGATATTTTGAAAAACAAATTGTGAACTCTGGAGATCACATCAGGCAGAGATTGCATTTCCACCTGAGGGTGACTGGTATCCACAAAACCCACCCCTTCCATTATTTAACCAAGCAACGGATGCCATATATGTGAAATATTTGTTAGTCCAGCACTCACCCTTAAATAATCCACTAACCTCAATTATTAATCCTGAAACGTGAAAAGTTGATAGTAAAAGGGTTACATTTAAAAGCTCTTTCTCGTTTATTAATTGACATTTCACTATGTACCTGGTTATCACAGCTACTGATTTTACCTCACACGTAAAATCACACCTAACAAATTACCTTCTCGATCAATTTTCCCAGCTCAGTGTGCTTCAAGTAGATTGATTGCTTTACGCCGTACTCAAGATTATTTCACTTGCATGTATATGATGGCGTTGCCAGGTTTAGTTGGAGGAAACCGAGGCTTTTGCCTGAAGAAACCCCAAACCTTCAGCGAGCGTGTGGCAATTCTTCCACGACATATGGAGATCAAATGAAAAATCTAATGAGAAATCTGTATTTAATGTGAGTGGGATTTGATTGAGCGCCCCATTGATGAAAGGCCTGTGTCGGACTGTGGGGAATCACTCTAACCAACTGATCCACTGAGGCCCACTACAAGTAGAAGTTATTCAGTTTGTATTTGATTGGTTTTCAGGAGTACCAGTCTATAGTGGATGCTGAATGGAGTATCCTGTATGACAAATTGGAGAAGATTCATAAGAGCGGAGCCAAAGTTGTTCTTTCAAAATTACCTATTGGTGACGTTGCCACACAGTATTTTGCAGACAGGTAAACTGTTATCCAGTATTTTACTGTTTTATACATGATGGTAATTCACTAAAATGGTAACATTTATCAAGTATTTAATAATTTTTTCCTGGTATTTTGCTAAATTGAGAGATATGTACCCAGTAATATTCTGGATGTTTTGCTGAAAATGAACATTCATCTACAACTGAGGTAAAATACAGTGAACTGATATTTGTCAAACTGAAGCCTTGTTGTTGTTGTTTAGGGATATGTTTTGTGCTGGGCGTGTGGTTGAGGAAGACTTGAAGCGTACAATGAAGGCATGTGGGGGATCCATACAGACCACTGTGGCTAACTTGGACGGAGGAGTACTGGGTACATGTCAGGACTTTGAAGAGGTGCAGATTGGTGGAGAAAGGTCAGTTCTGTGGACAATAGCTCACTTTTACATTTCCTGGTCTTTTTTTTTTATATACAAGATAAGAAGATTGTACATTGTAGTAATAAGTCATACTGTCTTTGAGATCTTGAGTGTGGTGTAAAACATCAATCATACAATAGGGATAAAAACTTTGTTATTTTACTGAAGGGTTGAGTAATGGTCACAGTTTCTGTGCTATTATTCGGACATTTCTACAATTTCACCAACTAAATTCACCAAGATGTGAATTTTGAAGAGGAAAAAGGGGAGTAGAAGTTGCATCGGTTTTGATTGCCTGGTATAAATATCAAAATAGTAAAAACAAATTTCACTAACCATTAAGAATTTTTCAGCGAAATATCAAATATAAATGTTTTAATCCTTTTTGAAAATGTTGAAGTCACATCAGAAGATCGTTCAAATTCCATCCTTCATCCATCATATTTTATATCCATATAGGTATAATCTATTTACTGGCTGTCAACAAGCCCACACCTGCACACTAATATTGAGGGGCGGGGCAGAGCAATTTATTGAGGAAACAGAACGCTCATTACATGATGCCATCATGATCGTTAGACGAGCCAAGAAAAATGATTCAGTGGTAGCAGGTAAGAGAAATGATATTGTCACAAAGAACATCAATATTTTCAAGAAATTTAAAGGCCCACTTGCCGCCGTAGCCTGTTTAAATTTGCTAAGAAAACCAATTTACATGAGCTTACAACGACTAATACCACTAAACTTAAACATAGGACACATAAAACATGTCTAGTTAGCTTTAGAATGTAGAAATGGGGTGAAAAACAAACGAAGAATCGAAGCCTGATTGCAACAACAACCATCTGTGTCGGTCAACTTTCGTGTTCGATTACCGGTCGCTGTTAACCGATCGTCAGTCTGTATTTCTCAGATAAATAGGCCTACGTAAAATTACACTGTGCCGTTAGTTCACTCACTCGACTGAAACATAAAATCTCCCCTGCGAGCAGTTTGGTTTGTTTACGTTCCGGGTACCTAACAATTCAAATTCAAATTAAAAATATAAAGTGACGTCCAAACTTTGGTAAAAATAGAAAGTTCCTAACTTATATTGTCTGATAAAAATACAGAAAACGGTCTTTCTATTTTATTGTAAACAATATTCCTGATTTCCGCGGCAAGTGTTCCTTTAATATTACTCGAACACAAGTTTCATTTTTGAGATAGGACCAAACATATCTTCTACGTTATAACCTCAAGCCTTGGTAAATGATGTGATTTTGTTTAGGCGGTGGTGCCATCGAGATGGAATTGAGTAAATATCTTCGGGACTATTCTAGAACTATTGCTGGTAAAGAACAGCTGTTAATAGGGGCCATGGCGAAAGCTTTAGAAGTGATACCAAGACAACTGTGTGACAATGCTGGCTTTGATGCTACAAACATCCTAAATAAACTACGCCAACGACATTCTCAAGGTGAGTGTCTCTGTAATTTGATTACATTCCCATATTATACAATAACATTTTACCCTGGCTAATGATAGCAAACCAAGATACGTGGCTTTTTGTACAGGCTATTAGCTGCCGAGATTCTCTAAAACACGCTCTGGTTTAACATACAAAAGCAGCCCTCGTAAACAGTTTATCTATTTGAGTGCAATGGAAAACTCTCATCCATCACTCAAGTTATTATATAATATTTTCGCCTATTTTGATGTGGGGAATGGACAAGGTAAAATTTATCTATTTCCAGTCACTTATGCCGAAGTTAATATGATTTAGATGAAGATCAAAGTTTTGTTCTGGTACTTCTATTGTGCAGTTAAAACTGTTTTATATGCCATGTTGACACAACAGAGAAACCCATGGCAGGCTCTGACCCTCATTTTCTCACTTGGACTCCAAAATTGCAATGAGAAGGGTCCCATGGGATGCAAATAGATAGGAAAATATTATACAATAATGCATATTTAAACTTTAATTGAACCCCACCTAATGTATATGGGACCCTACTTTTTATCTGATGGGGGTCCAATGAACCCCAACATTTTGGGAGCCAGGGAAAACCCTGCCATTGTACAAAAGGTCATTTGACAACTGGGCAATATCAAATTTAAAAGATACTTGTCAATCAAAGGTAACATCATAAAAAGCCTGATAAGAATCTTTTGATCTGTAAGTTTGCTTGTTTTCACCTGTGATGTATGTTCATTGATTTTAGGAGGTACATGGTATGGTGTGGACATCCTTACTGAAGACATCTCTGATAACTTTGACGCCTGTGTATGGGAGCCATCTGTAGTGAAAATCAATGCTCTTACTGCAGCAGCTGAGGCCACCTGTCTTATCCTGTCTGTGGATGAGACAATACGCAATCCCAAGTCTGGTGGAGATGGTGCCCCTGGTCCTAGAGGGAGAGGCAGGGGAAGGCCCATGTAAGCAAACCTACTGGGACGTCCTGTGTCATGACTTTCATCAGGGTTTGAGTCTACTTCAGTAAATACCCGGCCAGCATTGCCTAGGGACTTAAAAAGCTCACTTAAATGCATATATGCTTATAAAATTGACCAATTATGAACCGGGCATACGTTCCTATAGTCTAAGTACAGATTTCAGTCTTGCTTATCCTGAAGACCACCTTTGTAAGACAGGGCCCAGGAGTCAAATGGGAAATTAGTGTTCTACACCTAAGATAAAAAGTGGACTTCCAGAAGAATAATTAGTGCTCTATCTGAATTGAACTGAACACTCAGCCACACTGAATATTGTGATTTTAATGGCAACCGAAATGTCCTATCCACCGTTTATGTATAAACTTTAACTCCTCTACTAAGCAAAGGATTAATATTGAGAGAGAAGATTTTTCATTGGCTTGTATTTATTTTGTGTTAAGCATAAGTTGTCTCGAGGAAAACCATTCACATCATCAATTTGTGAAGGAAGTATCGGTGTGCTCAGATAATTTCATTTATTTCAAAAGTGCTATATTCATGTTTTGTGCCATCTTTTGTATACTACAGTAAATTAAATTTTCAACCAGTGTCTTGTTTTTTTGAATCTCATTTTCTTCTAACATTTCTCACAAAGTAGATTGATTTTATGCTCATCTTGGTATGTTCATCTTGGTACTTCAAGTTCATTTGCCATTTTAGGAGCAGTTGAACACATAGAATAGTACATTCATTCCCAGTCTGTCATCCAACCAGTTAACAGAACTGAGTGATTTAGATTTAGGAGAACATTAAAGCTAGATCTTGTTCCTGTTTGGCTTGCTCCAAAATGGTTATGATCTCTTCCAATCTGTGAGAACTTCCATGGCAGCCAACCTTCCAGGTGAACCAAGCACCCCACCACCTGAAATCATGTACACCGATCAGTCACTGTGCATCCTTATTTAAAAATACCCCTCTTCAAAGGTAGGATTCATAGTAACATATAAGCATTCTCAGAGTTTTCTATTGTAGCACAAATATCTAACGTTGCAAGTTGAAATTTCGATTTAGTTTTCTGGGGCCGGTTAAGCAAATTTTCTTTTGAACAACCGGCCCCCCGGGCTTTTAGACAATACGAAAACTTTTTTTTAGTGCGAAGGACTCCTGACCTGTATGATTGTGTATCCTTACGCTGATGTCAACATATTTGCTTAAGATAATTGCTAATGTACTGGATTTTACCTGGATGAGCTCCACTACCACAGAGAAACAGCCCAGCTATAGGAGATCTGTAGTTACATAGTCTAGGGACTGGTCTCATCATATATAATTGATCCAGGCTGAGAGATCCATGAAAAATGTTCTACAATGCATTAGACATCACATTGATCAATTCATAAAGAATTCCCTAAAATAGAAAGTCAGGCAAATGTTCTATTAAAGTAATACACTGTTATAAAGGCAAATGGTAAATTGAGAAGTTTTTGGTACAATCATTACATCAAACTCCATGATGAAAACATGCCCTTTCCCTCCTGTGTAAAGAAATAAATTTCTAAAATTTGGACATAAACTAAAATCCTATGACATAAATTAGTAAATAATTGACCCGCATAATAATTGAGTTAGATTCTCACCCTGGCCCGGAATTTTTTCCAGGTCAATTGGTGTCGGTTATTTACTAATTCCGTAATTTCCCTGATGATGATTGCAGCTTGTTTTTAAAGTACATTAACATCAACACCAATTCAAATAAGATACACTGCTAAACGTTCACTTTTGACTTACCCCTCCTGTCAGACCAAACGTTTGCTCCAGATCTGGTGGAGTTAGGATATCTCTACCAACCACACTCTCTGTAAACCCTGGGGCATACTGCTCTATATTGGCAAACACTTAAATCAAGTAGAAACGCATTGCATTATGATCCAGCATTCAAACACAGCACAGTCTAGTCTCTCTACTTTTGAATTCAGTTCCTTTTTTCCATCGATGAGGGGCCTTGGCTCAGTAAGTTGGGCGTTGGACGCTCAATCCGAACAGCCTTCCACCAATGGGTCGCGGGTTCGAATCCCACTCAGTCCAAAAAAATTGGAAAATTTTCTGACTGGGTTTTCACTCGAACGACCTATGTGGGATGGTTGCCAGTTACCAACGGAAAGTCGTGGGTTTCCTCCGAGCATAGAGCCCGGTGTCCTCCCACAATAAAACTGGCAACGCCGCCATATAAGTGAAATAATCTTGAGCACTCCGCAAAACAATCAATCCAATCGATGAACACATGAAAGATGTACATGCAGTTGTCTAGTTCAATTTACCGAACTTATGGTGATATTACATATACCAACGTTCAGTCTGTGAATTAGAAATACAAGGTGGAAATGATGCTTAAATTGCAAGCCATGAAAATATTATTGTAACTCCTCGGTATGGACGATTCCTACCTCAGACTTCTTTAAAACTCATAAAAGATTATTCTTGTCCGCTTTTATTACATGTAGCTATTCCAAAGGGCGTACACCTGGTCTTAAACAACAACAAACTGTCATTTCTTGGAGACTTTGCCGCCATTTTGCGCGACGTTCGAACTGGGTCAAACGGTGCATGTCAAATAAATAAAATAAATAAAAATAAATAAAAGAGGAAAGAATAATCTTTTATGAGTTCTAAAGAAGTCTTGGGTAGGAATTGTCCATACAGAGCAGTTACAATATTATTTTCATGGCTTGTAATTTCCGACAAAAGTGCGTCGGAGTTTTCCGAGCAGCATTTCAGAATTCACAGACTGAACGTTGGTATATGTAATATCACCATAAGTTCGGTAAATTGAACTAGCAGTTGTCATAATGCAGAAATCCGTTACTGCCCCCAGTAATTATTGCCGTTCAAGCCACACGTGTCTGTCCAACTGTATGAGAGATGACGCAACTTCAGGTAAAACCTACCTTTCTATACAATAAGTTCTTAGTTATGGTTTACTCTGTTGGTAAATTGAAAGATTTAAATAATAAAGTAAAACCACCATACCTTGCCGTTGGTCAAATAATAAAGTAAAACCACCATACCTTGGTCAAATAATAAAGTAAAACCACCATACCTTGGTCAAATAATAAAGTAAAACCACCATACCTTGGTCAAATAATAAAGTAAAACCACCATACCTTGGTCAAATAATAAAGTAAAACCACCATACCTTGGTCAGCATATTTATTCTTAGTTGGCTCGTCCCACTCCCCTTCAGAAAGATTATGAGGCGTAAACTGGGTGAAAAGTAGAACTACATGGCCGCCAGGTGGCGCTATGGTAGGATCTAAGCTGGATGGAATGACCATCTCTATCACGGGTCTATAATGAATAAGGTTTAAACTTGAGAAATAAATCTATTAAACTTGAAAGAATCGAGGACATTCTGAACTTTGTTGTTTTTAAATAGACGATTGTAGCTAGATGATACCACAGGAGGGAGCATTGCATTCAATTCAGATTTCGAACGAGTTATTTAATAGATTGTGTGTTTTGTCGTACTTGTTTGAGGGCTCCCCATTCTGTGCATCCATATACGCCTCATGTATAAGATCTGTATGCTCACAGTTGAGATGTATGGTAGCCTGGTGGTGAGGCATCACTGTGTTTGGACATAAGTTTGGGTTAGCCAAGAAGTTTGGAAGTTTATTTACAGCAACTGCAAGATCAAACATGAAGTGTAGTTAACCCTTTTGGAATCTTTTTTTTTTTGGAGTTTCTCGCAAATAAACTGCAGGATTTCTCATTGAGAAATGTGTATCTGACGTCACATTGTTTAAATACTATGTACCATTATACTGCTGCCGTTTCTTACTGTAATGCTTTGGTTCGCTCCTAACTTGGGACCGTTTCAAAAGGGGAGAAATCTGTTCAACTATAAACATATTGTGACCGGAGCTACAAAATTGTGCTTGAGACAAAAGTATATTAAAACGACCCCCACCCCCCTTTCCTCAAGATACAATTTTGTTTACTTTTCAGAATAGCTCCGGTTTTCACATGATCTATGTTTTATTTCATCGATAAGCAGTCTTTGATTCAAATTGAAACGCTCGGATATAATAATGACAGGTTTTGGCAGTTTATATAATCAACGTATAATTGTTATCTTCCAAAAAAGGGAAATGATACTTATTGAAGGGAAAGCGAATGGAGGCCAGAAACATTCAGGGGCTGAAAGACACAGAATTCCATCTTACCATTTATCTTCGTAACTGGCGATGTATAATCAATGCAAGCGATTTCGTCTGTTAAATCTTCTTGTAATGTTCCCTAAGTAATGATATTTCATTGTTTAAAACTGGTCCAAATGAAAGAAAATATACGTCTTAATTCTTATCTCCAGCAATTGATCCAATGAAACAAATGGCACATCAAAAGGTTATATCTTTTTAAGCTAATAAAATGAACATGAAAGTTTTTGTTTCAACCAAAGCTATCTATAATGGCAAAATGCTGAAAAGTTTAGATCGAAATAATGTAGAAATTACAGGATTCTAATTGTGGACCCCATGTCCTGAAACTGATGTACCTTTGGTAGTAGGTCGAGGAATGTCACTTTGGGCGTAGCATTCGACAGGACCAGTTTGGATTTTATCTCAATGCCGCTTTCCAGAAGAACGCCAGTTGCTTTCCCATGATTGTTTATCAGAATTTCTGATACCGTCTGAAAGAATAATTGGTTGAAACGGATAGGTCATTTTGCTCTGTAGTATTGAACAAGTTAGAGTTATTGAATGGCTTCCCGAGGATATGGAAGATATTCTGAGAGTGTGTGCGAAGCACGAGGCCATACTTCTCACAATTTCTTCCATGCTCTAGGGAGCCATTCAATAACGTGCCTGTATCATGGTATTGGTGATTGACGCTGTCAATCAACTAGCACGTGTTTACTCTCTGATACACAGTCAAGAGAGCCATACAACAACTTCCAAAATCGGGAAGTTATTCGACGCTTAAGCCCCGCCCATTCTCTGTCCACTAGGTATCGGATTTGTCGAAGACTGCTCATCAAAGGAAAAACGCCGCAACCATGATACAAGGAGGGATTCCCGGGTTACTGAACATGTTTGTGGAGCAGCTTCGGCTTTCAACTAGATATTATACGCGATATACATGTATAAAGACTTTTGTAATATCGTGACCAAGACTATTCAAAGCTTATTATCTTGAACTTACCTGATTAGTGAAGATTTCTGTTCCATTATCTTGTGCGCACCTTGCTATAGCTTGACTTACACCACCCATTCCACCCTCTACATAACCCCAGGCCCCGGGCACACCCTCAACCCCGCCCATTACATGGTGAAGTAACACGTACCTTCAAAATGTACAGAAAAAAAACCAAAATAGGCTTGGTTTTGTTTTCAATTGAGTAATAAATGAAATGGTGTCTTGGTTGGATTCTCTAGTGGTTGGAAATATTGAAGAAACAGGCTAACCATCAAAAGGGAAATAGCTTAAAAGGTCACATTGACTTTCAGATTAGTACAAAGCCAAGAAGTGATCAGTCGCTGATAACGGGCTGCAAGTGGACTTTCCGACAAAAATGTACATTTATAGAGTTATTTAGACAATTCTCTGCTGCTATTGTTTTCTGTCTGACAGTCAGTAAACAAAAAACACATAATGCACCACGCGCGCAGCCACAAAGAACCTGTGTCACGTAGCTTACCCATGCCGATTTTCGTTGCCACAACAAAGCAAACGAAGGAATCCTAAACAACCCAGCGGTCCTTGGGAGATAGGAAAGTTACCAATGACTATCTGCAAAATTCATCTTCATAAGTACAACAGTAGAATATCACACAATTGTAACGATCTTTGTTTCGCTGGTTTCGGGCATGTCCGTTTAAATGATCAAGTTCAATTAAGCCATTTTCAGTTTACAAATACAAATATGCCCTACCCACTTCCAGACATCTTGGGACTTAGCATTGCTCCAATCACAGCGTCGGTCGCTAATGTAGCTTTTAGGGGTTCAGATTCAAACCACTTATCTAAAATCTTAAAGAAAAACTCTGTTACGAATTAATTCTTTGAAGAAATATATATGTCTACAGCATTTCTGAATGCGGGTAAGGTTTGTACTAAATTGGGAGAGCAGAGTTTACAGCTGGTCTCTTGTTCCACCAAATAAACAGCACAGTGGCTGTATTAGTCTAATGATCTCTTAAAATTGTGTGGGGTGTGAAACGTAAAGGAACTTTTTGCAAATACATTATTTTACAATGCTGTCATTCATCACTGTGAAATAATAACAGGAAAATAAAACTTTGATAGATTGGTGTTTTATTACGCGTTCGAGACAAGTATAATATTTGAAGTAAACTAGTCAAAATAAAAGTGGAAGTTTTTCTTGAAGACACACTGACCTTTGAAGCTGGAGCTGTCATTAACTCGTAAAATTCTATAAAATCCTCGTTCAGATTTTTTCCTGTAAAAAGAGAGAAGCGCTTGTCAAACTAAGGGGGGATAATTTGCCCCTACAAACTTATTGTCTCCCCTTGGTTACGTACGTACGGCTCCTATATATCTTCTAAAACAAAGTAAAAAACTACATTCTTATTGACATTTCTTGCTCGTCGTGTTACATTGTAAAAAATTCCGATTTTTTCCCCTTGTTTTCATCAAATGCAACACTCTTTAAAAAATAAGTTTTTCATTTTCAAAGTGCAATAGTTTCACGATTCCCTTTTCATCGACCCTTATCTTAAAATGAATGAGCCACAGTGGTCATCATCCCAAAACCACAATTAATAAGTTTTGGAACTGCATTGATTATAACGTGATACCATGCATAACATATAACTATACTGCAATGAAATAAAAAGGCTAGTAATCAACTTACCCATGTTTAATAAAGGCATAATAGCTGAAATCAGTTTGAGTTTATCTCGGATTTTGTGTGATTTGAGAAGGTTGGTTAACGGCGGCGGCGGTGAATCGAGAAGGGGCTCCAAACTTTGAACAATCTTTTCTAAACCCTCTTCGTACAACCTGAAGGACTAAAATCAATCGGTGTTCAGATAAGAGGGAAATATCGTTAACATAAAGTGTGACCGAGAAAATATATTTAAAGAAATGTGTAAATGATCTTATCTTATTCGAGATCCAAAAGTTTATTTTCGTTTGGAAGAGGGATATATCTAATAATGAGCCAGCAAGAAAGTACAGGTGATGGAGTTTGGCTTTCTGGTTATAGTTATTCAAAATACAAACTCCTCTCTGTCTACAACTTTTTCATAGATATATTCAGAATATTTTACTGACTAAAGCCAAACTTCTGTCTGTCTTCAACCTGATGAAATATCATGGGGCTAGGTTTACTACAAAAACCTTTCATTGGGTATAAAGGTTTAAATGACATGAATGACACCCCCTCCCTTTTTTTTAAAACACAATTAGAAACTTGTCTCCATGGTTATTTTAGTCAATAGAATGTTCCCTGTGTCCGTATGTTTTAATGTTTAAAAATATAACAATCTGAAGCTATATATAATCTAACCACATAAGTTACATTGAAAGATTTTTAAACGTTTACAAATTCCTGCAAAGATATCCGTATGATTAGTTATACCTTAGCATCTCTGATTGAGAACTGCTCGATTTGAGAAGCTGTTCTGTGCGGGTCTCTGAATATTGACAAAGACCTTGCCTGTCTGTCCATTCCCCCGTGGTGTAAGAGAGGTGTGTAGGAGGAGGGGTCCCGGAGATACACCTTCAAGCCATATTTCTAAACAGATGGAAAGACCACAAATAGTATTTTCAAACATGCGACAGTAGGTAAATAATATGGCAATATTTCTTTCTGAAATCCCTTCGTGAAAAAAAAAAATAGACTAAAACAGCTAAAACATATTTTAGCGTATGATATTTGCCGAATGTTGGGGATTTCCTCAGTGCGAAGAACCCAGCTTGTTTCATCCCCCGAATAAACCCGGCAACGCCGTCATATGAGTGAAATAATATTGAGTGAAGCGTAAATCAATCAATCCTAACGTTAACCAAGGGATTACCTAAAGAAAGATATTTAAATTTTTACATCATTAATCTATAAAAACAACAAACATTTCATAATTCATTCTGTCTAGGGATAAACCCGGTTATAAATCGAACCCAATAAGACGAACTGACCTTAAGTTCCAGGTCGGAGATAATCTGTGGTCTGAGAAGGCTCAAGAGGTAGGAGGCTCGGGAAAACTTGTATCCTGAGAATAAAAGAAACCCATATTTGAGTTTGACAGAAACCCGCTCTGCATGAATATATTCCAGAGAAAGATTCAACCTATACATTATTACGGTGTATGGGTTTATACGACCCGGGTAATCGACCAATCAAAATTCAGCATTTGCCAACTAACTTGGTTGAAGGATAATAATCCTCTATATCTTTCTTGTTTGTCCTAAAAAAAAAACAACTAAATATTCGCTTTCCTATTTAAGAGCACCACCATATCACAAGACGTAAAATGCTTTGTTTCGGAATATACTATATTTACCTGGGACAATCTCTTCAGTGACCGCTGCACCGCCGATAATGTATCTCTTCTCCAAAACACACACATCTAAACCAGCCTTCTGCAGGTAAGCTGCCTATACAGCCGAGAAAAGGGAAGTAGGGTTACAAGTTATCGTCGATAGAAGAATGAAACATTCGTAAAAGGCTAAATTGTGGATAAACTTCATGTTGAGCCCCTGGGCCATTACAATATTTTAAAAATACAAATGCTGTTGAAGTCACTGGAGCAATTCGGTAATAATTGGGAAGGGTGTGTGTGTTGGGGGGGGGGGGCGAATTTCAGTAAGATCTGTTAGATCTAGTAAAGTAAACAGCCATCTTCAGTGGATATTTCATGTCTGCGATTATAGTAATTTTGAAAGACTTGCATTCCAGTCATCCTGGAATGGTCCGAATGAAATCTTTAGCTAGACTCCACGTATGGTGGCCTACTCTTGACAAAGACATTGAAAATACCGTAAGGAAATGTAAGACATGCCAAGAAACACAATCTAAGCCACCTACAGCTGATTCTAACCCTTGGAAGTGGCCATCTAAACATTGGACTAGAATCCATGTTGATTTTGCAGGACCATTCATGAATGAGAACTTTTTGCTCATTGTGGACGCTCACTCAAAATGGCCTGTGGTTTTTCAAATGACCTCCACAACAGCAGAGCGCACCATAGAAAAACTTCGATGTGTTTTTGCAGAGCATGGCGTGCCAGTTGAATTAGTTTCTGACAACGGACCTCAATTTGTTTCGGAACAATTCAAACGTTTCATGAAAAACAACAATGTGAAACACATTTTATCTCCACCGTATCACCCAAGCACTAACGGTGAAGCAGAGCGTTTTGTGAGGACTTTTAAAAAGTCCATGAAAGCAAAACGAAATCAGAAATGCTCCTGGAATCAGAAGATTTGTGAATTCCTTCTCTCCTATAGAACCACTCCACACAGTACAACAAAGTGTACCCCAGCTGAGTTGATGGTAGGTCGTAATTTACGGACTCGCCTCGACGCGGTACACCCAAATATCGGAGAGCGGATTCAGCGACAATCATCGAAAATCACATCAAGAAAAATGAGAGAAATTGAAATAGGAGAACCTGTGCTGGTCCGTGACTATCGCCATCAAAAAGAAACCTGGATTATGGGTGTAGTATTAAACAAACTATCTCCGTGCACTTATTCTATCCAGGTGGGAAATCTAATCTGGAAAAGACACATTGATCAGTTAAAGTCAGCTGACGGTTCTCTGATAAATTCTTCACACGTTCCTCTGGACGAAGAAGTAGTTAATCAGCCTAGTGTACCGTTTTCTCAGATATTTCCTGATAGCATACCAAATGGAAATCTATCTTCAAATGACACCATACCACCTATGGATAATACAATACCCAAACCACCAGACAAGTCGGCTCCTCCACCCCCTAGTGAGACACCTGAACCAGCAACACGACGATCGCAGAGAGTAAAATCATCTCCGCAATATCTGAAAGACTATTTCACTAAGTGACTTTAAATATTAATAATAAACTATACCGTTTGTATTCAGTGTCAAAGTGACCTTATAAGTTTCTAATAATAGTTAGTTTTATAGTGTTTTGTAGGTGTGCATTTAAAGAGGCATGAGCTGCCAAAATTCGCAGTTTTTTCATAACTTCTGATCGTCACGACAGTAAGTGGCTTTGGAGGCTTTCGAAAAACTAAATGATTGGCGTTGAAATGAGAAAAATCCATACAGTATGTGGCCTGTATGAACCGAAAACGTGTTCAAAAGTAAACAAAATTTAAATAACCGGGACGACCATTCATTCATTCTAAACCAAAGTTAGTTCAAAACAGTACTTTATCGTACATTTTCGAGACTAGAACCGTTAAAAAGCTTCTGAATTATACGTCTTGAGAAAAATAGCCAATAATTTCAGTATTCGGTTTTAACGTCAAAATATCAACATTTTGGCAGCTCATGCCCCTTTAAAGGGACATTATCAGACTCATTTTTTAACATGTAATTCTTTGATATAAATAGGCCGTGCATGCATTCATTTTTGTTGTTGCGCGGGAGGAGTGTTAGATCTAGTAGAATAATGTAGTCTTAGTAAGCCTTAAGCATCTCTAGTTTCATTCCTACCACGCTTGCGCACCACTCTGTGTGTATATGATATCTTGTATGTATGTTGATACTTCAGTCTAGTAAAAGTAGTCAGTAAGTAAACACAGTGTGAGTTTGTCTTATTAATGGTAGACATAACAAGATCAACCTCTCATAGACGCCAACACCATGGATTCGTGTAAATATGAAAGAAGTCCTGATAACGCAATAAGGACTTAAAGGAGTTGATGGAGAGGATGGTTGTGGGTTATAAAAACGGATATATATATATATATATATACTTACAGCAATCAATCCATTGTGACCTGAAGAAAAATAGTTCATTCATATATAAATTGGATGTTAGCTCTTTTTTGACTACTTTCGAACCTTTAACGGACAGTTTGTAGATCTGGTTTGCATCATCTTTGACATGTATACGTATTAGGGTGGACCAGTCCAACAAATAAAAATGTAATAATTAGTATTACTCCACGAGTTACTAGATTTTCCTCGGCTACCATAGATATATTTATGCTTCATAAAAGTGATTGTCTATATACTTACCGGATCCTATAATAATCGCATCATATGATGACTTTAGTTGTTCTGTTTGTTTTCTTGTTGATAACTTGCGTGTGCTGTATTTCGGACCACTGTGTTGTCTAATGAACCACTTCGCCCATATGTTTAAACCACAACGGCTTGTTGTCATCGTGAAATGATTTTACAACTTCTAGAAAACAGTAAGACATCATACAGCCATATATAGGACCACCATGGAATATTGTTGAAACGGAAATGATATAAAAGCAACAGCCAAAATATATTTAAAGCACTTGCGTATTGACTTGTGAATGGTGTGTGTGTATGGATGGGGGGGGGGGGGGTCTCTTTATCTTTAGTTCCCATTTTAGGCCGTTTGAGGCTATAAGTATTTATCTTTATTCACTAATCCTTGAAATTATCCCGAAATTCACGTCGTCATGAACAGTCAGGTACAGTTAGCGAACCCTTGGAAACTTGGTTAGGACACTCCCTCAACAGTAAGCCCGCCACTCCCCCAGCAGCTAGTAAGCAAACACTGGGTCGGTACTAGTAAGCGAATCCCGGGAGCCAGGAGGGGGAGGTAACCAACCAACAAATCTCATCTTTGCCCTCCCCCCCCCCCCGCCCCTAAGTAACCCAACCCCTCCCAACACTGGTATTCCACCCCCAACCCCTCCCTGACACTAGTAAGCAAACCGTCGACACTAGTAAATAAATGCCGGCACGAGAAACCAACGCACTCCCTCCCTAGCACGAGTAAACAGCCCAGGGTGTAGGCCGAGCTGGGGCTTAGCTTTTTGATTGATCGGTTGAGATTTTTTGGCGAATAAAATGTTATTTTACTTCCATGGGGGGGGGGGGCTTTGACAGGATTAGTTGGGAAGAAAGCGGGCTCCCTGCTTCCTCACCCCCCTCCTCCCCTGACCGATGACAGGTATCGAGCTTTCATTCCAGGTAGGATCGTAAGATTCTGATATAGGGATGTGTGACTTACTATCCCCGACCCACAGACTAGGGTTTTGAGATTTATTCATAAAAAAACACCAAAGACTGTGATTTAGCAGATAAAAGTATTTGCAAGTATACCACAGGTGTGATATATAGACCAGTAAATATAATTGTACCTTAAGCTTATAAAATAATAACAGTCTGCAGAACACCCAGATTTAAAACTAAAAGATGATATATGTTACTTTATACTAGACAGAACACAATGAGGTTGACCTACCTTTCAATTGGTAAGCCTCCAGATATTCTATTGGTATATTCAGGTCAGTCAATTATTTGGACCATGTGTGTTCTCATGAGACACGTGACACCGAATGATAATCACTCTGTCTGTATCCGACGAGGACCGCTTGTCTCTTAATATATCCATGCACAATTCCTAGGTTGTTTTTAAAACACTACAAAATTAAGCACCAGATACAAGTAATAGGGGTAGTCACCATGCAGCTGTCAGATTTATATTGTATTTTGTGTGTTTGTTGTGTTATGTCTTGTAAGCCTTTATTGTTGTTGTGCTGCCCAGGGTACTTGTTGTATGTAAACACACGGGCTCAGGGAAAATCTTCTTGGCTAAAATATCCATGGTTGAAAGTTTTAAATTGTATGTCATTTAGGCCTTTTTATCCAATCATAGCTGGTTGTTGCAATAAACCAAAACCCATGATAGTTCACTAGGTCTAAAGTTTGGCTGAAGTTAATGTTCTGGAATACTTTGTAATCTATTAACAAAGTGGTACGGATCTTCAGCTATGGGAAGAAGTCAGGTAGACTGAAATTGAACAAAATATGATAATGGGAAAAGAATGCGAAAATATGTTATTGGGTGAAGACAAGTAGAAGACAGACAAGGGAGTTTAGTCTTGTCTGGTAGATCTTTCAAACTCTTTTTCTAACCGTTGACTCAGAGGTCGAGCCACTTTACTTTGAAGCAGTTTGCATTCCTCTATATAATCTGGGCCATATTCATGTTGGTCTTATTATACTGAAAAACAATTGGTAAAATACTTCTCCTCGACACCTTCCCGGATCGTAGGTCAGATCCAATAGGCAAACAGTTTGTAACGTGATAGAATCTCAAAAAATCCCTCTCCGAACGTTTGTGTTTGGTACCTGCAGCTGAAGGGGAAAAAGAATATTTTTTCAATGGTCCTTAACCGAATGACCAGGGCCCTGTCTTACAAAACTGGTGTAAAGGTTACATTGGCCTATAACATGGACATGTTGCGATTAGGTCGCAAGTTCCTATAGTTTTAACACTGATTTACGCCCGACGTAACTTACGCCAGCTTTGTAAGACAGAACGCTGGGGTATCGAAATTCTGCGCCACGGACACAGCATGTCCAAGTCTAAAGGTAATTCTGAGTTTCTCCTATGTATTACTTGCGACATATTTAGCATGTGATAACATACACGATGATAGAGGAGTCGCATCTGCCATTTGATATTTGTTGTGGGATTGTTCTTCGAAAAATGTTCCGCCAACTGATGCGTATACATCGAGTTTACATCGCGTCCTAAGGCACTTCAATGATGTATTGGAGAGAAACGTTAAGAGGTTAACAAACATTCGTGAAGGAGAAGCAAGCATGTAGGAGAGGGGTGCTAATTTTTCTTAACGTATAAAATTTGATCTTTCGGAGTTACCTAACATAATACCCCTTGATATGTTGTAATCTGTTTTTTGTTAGTTGTGATTTATTTGCTTGTGTTCTATGACGAGCTAGTGTGTTTGCTGTGGCTTGTATGCTTGTTTTATTGTGTGTTTGTTTTCCTGTGACGTGTGTGTTTGTTATCTTATGTCTTTGTCGTGTTTTCTTGTGTGTTTGCAGTTTATCGTATTTGTTTTTTATCTTTGTGTGTATGTTTTTAATGCTGTCTATCGCTGTCTATGCTGTCTATCGCCTTTGTTGTGCTCTCCTGTTTGTTTGTTATATTGTCTTCTTGTGTGTTTACGTTGCTGTATTGTCTGTGTGTTCCAGCTTGTGCAGTATGTTATTTCTGTGTTAATCTTTGGGTTTGTTATTTTGTGTTATGCACGATCATATTTGTAGCTTACTTTAAGTTTGCGTGTGCGTGTGTGTTTTTTTTTTGACTTGCTATTTATGGTTTTTGGATGCTTCGTGTGTTGTTGAATTGTGTGGTTTAGATCATTTTTTGTATTTTTTATGGCTGTGACTTGTATTGTACCTTGTGTCTTGTATTAGTCGCGTGTGTTATGGGTGGGTTGTGCTTAAGTGAACCACGCGTGTTTGTACTTATTCTTACTTACAGTAATGATTTTGTATTAATTAATTGGTGTATTGTTGGTTTTGGTGTACCGGGTTTGATGTCATGAGTATTAAATAGGCCCGTGTTTGGGGGGATGCATGCAGTGGGGGAGATAACCGACCTCATAGTTATCTCCCTTCCATTGAGGTTGTCTGATGAGACAACGATAGTTGGGGAGTAGGGACTATAAGAATGGGGTTTATTTCATTTGACGTCACTCGATTGTTGACGTTAGACGTGCGCCAAGAAAACACAAAAGCTTCCGGCTGTTACTTACTTTCTCCCAGTTGTCCTTTAGCTTACATTTATAGCATTAATGTCATGTTAATCTACTGCACATGGACATATCTATCCATGCAGTATTAATCTTTCCGTTTAGAAAATAAAGAGGTTAAATATTTTCCAGTAATTTGAGACTAAATATCAGGGTTTTAGTGATTAACAGATACATTTATACTCAGATACAGATTTTTCTTACTCCCAAAAATGTAATTGTAATTTCATTCTCACTAATCTAGTTAAAGTAGCATGAGTGGCCAAAAATTTCCTCGGTATTTTTTCCTTTAGAACAAAAAAGAAGGTTAGTGTCAACTCGACGGTATCTCTACTTAGCTGCATTGGTCCGCATAGCGGTTATTTTAACATATTTCCTTCACAAAAACGCTACAATCCAGAGATATTTTTTTTTTATTTCAAGTGATTCATTTAGGGTTTCGATGAACAATTTCTGAATATTAAACAAAAATTTATTATGGGCACACCCAGGGGAGATAACAATCTGCAGACGCTAGCGCTTATCGCCCTTGCCTATTCCCGCTGTTCACAGACAGACAAGCGCTCGCATCGCGTCCCTGCCAACCCTCTAAAGATGTCTGCGCTAACCAGAACGAGCCGTCCATCATCGAGTAGTCCAGCTAAAATGCATTTTAAACCTGCAAAACAAGAACTGATGACTCCAATAGTCAGGTCAATATTTTGGTTTTAGTTCCAACGCCTGTTATTTTTGTTTTTATATTCTGCTTTATATATGACTATGAACAAAAACTGCGTTGTTGTTGTTACAACAGTGTCGATTTCTAAATCTATTAACTGACATGAGTTATCCTTCACCCAGCTCTTATGAAGCCATGTGTGTGTCAGACAAGCCTTTATGTTTTCCGGCCGAAGTCAACCAGCTGACTTATCAAGACATTGTCCTTCAAAATTTCAGCCTCAAAATAGAGATAAAACTTAGTTAGTATAGAGTTAAATTTACCAGTCGATTCAAGAATAGTCGCTTTCAGTTTCAGACGTGTAACTTGGACGGGATATAGAATAGGTCCGTCACTTTGAAAACTTCTTCTGTCAATAAAAAATGGTCGTCATCGTACATATTTTATGATTGTCAGGGGGGCAAGCCCCCCTAGAACCCCCCAAGATCTCTTTTTCTTTTTTTTTTTATATGAATTTTTAATAAAGAAGAAATAAAAAAGGAAATACATGTAGGCCTATACGGACGAGAAATGGTCGGTCACCGTTAATATGTTTATAATCGTCAGGGGGGCAAGCCCCCCTATAACCCCCCTCTTTTTATTTATAAATTTTTAATCATCTTGAGTGTGGCGTAAAATATTAATCAAACAAATCTTTATTTTTATAATATAATAATAACTTTATTTACAGTTTCATACATGTAGATATCACCAGAAAATCACCAAACAGACAACTATCCTATACACACAGTTGTATATATAACTGAAGGAATATAATCCAAACATGCCCATTTGCATTAAAGCATCCCAGTGGATTTGATTCATTGGTACATGTACATGTATTTGCACTAAAATTTTAATAAAACGATAACAATTTAATAACCATTCTTTACCATTTCTTGGGCATTTATCTTTTGTGAATTATTTGGATTATTTATTTTCAGTGCTTCAAGATTAAGGTGTGTTCAAGAACTTCTGGGTACATCTGAATCTGACGTAGATGGGATTCTCTGCATCTTGGGTAATATACTCCCTGTCAATCTGAACCATGTCCTCAAATTTTATCTTTCAACTATGTTTTTTTCTTTATCATTTTTTTTTTACATAATAATATTTTCTTTTCTCTGTTAAATTATTCTTGTAATTTTAATTTTTATTCCCTATCATTTTTTTATCTAAACTTGGATATACTTTTTATTGCCTTGGTATTCTTATTTAGATTAAGGTTTATCATCTTCAAATATTTGTTATCAGGGACAAAATTAAGTAAATATTATGCCATCAGTCAATTTTAAGTTTTTGTCAGTTAAAATGTGGGCTTTTTTTGTGGACAAATATTTGTACCTTTTTATGAAAATGAGTATATCAGAGATTGAAATCTAATTGAAAAAATAAAGAAGTACCCTTTGTATTTCTAACTCGTTTGGCCAAGTGGAAACCTGGCATAGTTTACTATGGCTGTGTGTATTAACTTATAAAGAACCAAGTTACACGATACAAAGTGAAATTACAGTTGAGATAGGGTTGTTGAAGGATAAATTTTTTTTTTTTTTCGAACTATAGGTTTGCATCCCTATGACCCTATTGTTTCAGTTTGATGTCAAGTCCCTATCCCTTATGTAACCTTCTCCTCTTGCAGGTATTGATGGTCGTTATAATGAGGGAAGTAAAGACTTGGCAAATTACCTACTGTTTGGATTCTATGAGGATGAAAAACCTATCAACAATAAGTAAGATAACATAATATGCTGTACCTTAATATAGAAGTACAAATTGCATGCTTTCTCAATAAAACAAAATTGAATTTTATAAAAGGAATGATATGAAATAGTTATAAAATGTCAAGGGTGGCCAGAAAACCAGTTTCCTCCCTCTCTTAACCTGACAACTTGTTTTAAGTGATGCGAAAAATTCTTATCAATGAATTAAAACATCTGTATATTCTACTGAATCAATAATTAAACTTAAGTAAGGATTCGGTGGCGGGTAATGTACTTTACTTTTCAACAGGGCTGGGTCAAAGGCACAATGTTCAACCATTCTGAAATTCTCATTCGTAAATTACTTTTGACTTATGGGTGGAATTACTGGGTTATATATGTGCTTCTATATTGTTTTTTTTTTCATTTCAGACTTGGTTTGGATGAAGAGGCTTTTGATGGTGAGTTTGTTCATTTTTCTAGTCATGGAAAATTCCACATGACTTGTCTGTAGCCTTTTACTGTCTTTCAGCATCACTGGAATGTTAAAAACAACAGGGTTCATATGAGGCCTTGATTTTGAAAATGAGCTTTATGGCTTTTACTTGTTCTGGGATTTTTATTATTGCAATGATTGATTGATTGATGTTTTACGCCGCACTCTAGATTATTTCACTTATATGGTGGCATTGCCAGGTTTAGTGGGGGAGGAAACTGGGTATTGTGGCAATGGGAAATTCTTGAAATGGATAAAAATGTTTAACCATTGATGCGTTCACCTGACTGATAATCGGTGTGACATTCCATGTCGAAAATAGACATTTAACTTTGTATGTGTGGCTTATCACTGCTATGCCTTAAATAGTAATTAATAAAGAGCAAGAAAATGCATGGTGAAGTTTATTCTATTTGACCTATGTGGTTGATAACCTGAAAATAAGAATTTTTGTATTGGATTAGTTTTGGAAAGACAAGGAAATGCAAACAGGATGTGCAAATAATATCTTTGCTTGTTGCAGATTTGATGATATTGGTGAAGCGACACAGTGTCCATGTATACTGTAATCCCATACTGTATACATATCTCATTGACTATATCAGTCATTGGAGGAATCTCAGACTACACTGTCTCCAACATGATGAGGTAATGGTTACAAATATTTCTATCAAGAAGACTGATTTGTGTTTGATCTACAATGTTTACTGGAAGGTACACTGTACAAATGCAGGGTTTTCTCTGGCTCCCAAAATGTTGGGGTTCATTGGACCCCCATCAGATAAAAAGTTGGGTCCCATATACATTAGGTGGGGTCTAATTAGTGTTTAAATATGCATTATTGTATAATATTTTGATATTTATTTGCATCCCATGGGAAGTGAGAAAATGAGGGTCAGAGATGCAGGTTTTAAGGGTCCGGTAAATCCCTGCAAATGTGACATAAGAGGTCCTCCAATCCTTTATAAATCTTGCAACACTGTTGTATTAGTAAACTAATCATAAGGACTGGGTAAAGCAGATCTATCAATGTTTGGTCCAACTTTTTCACTCTGCAGTTTGTCAACTGAAAAACAATCCTTTATAAAAAGTAAGGCTCATCTTTGAAGAATTAGTTTATATATCTATGCTATATTTGTGATGCCTTAACTTTGCAAAATCTTCTTTTACAAAAATATTTGTAGGCTCATATTGATGAAGAGTTGATTGAAGAATTTAAAATCCACAGTTTTGTATTGATGGTGCAGGGCTGTTGTCATATTGGTATCCCGTATACTTCTCCAAATTTAGGTATCTGATTTCTCCTCTATCGTTCATTCTTCATGAATATCTCCTTACTTGATATATTCTCACTTTTCTTTTTTTCTAAACATTTTTGAATTTTGTTTTTTTAGGGCATGCCCCAGCGTTTGATAAAATGGTGATTGAGAAATGGCCTATTGTACAGGCGTTTGCTTTGGATGAGATCACTGGGTAAATAACAAATAATTTATTTTGGTTTGGATTTGTATTGAGACTTAACTTATACAAAAAAGAAAGATTTTTATTTAAGATATCATTGTTTACGGCTGATCTGAAATGATTAATCTCTATGGGGTTTTTTTTGGTTGCAGTGCTGGATTTTTCACCATGAGGTATAAGGTATGTATAATCATTTTATTTATTCCACAGGTTAATGCTTCACTAAAATGTCCTAAAAAAACAAACAAATGAAAAAGAATTAAATGACAGCCATTGCAGTCCAATTTCAAGGGAGTTAACTTGTGAATTCTAGAGGCGTGAGCTCTGTCAGTGATTTCCTTCCTTTGCAACTAGCATTTTAAACGAACACTTATCGCTAAAATGTAAATCATCAGACTGGAGGCATTGGGACTTTTCTTATGCAATTATTGTGGGGACAACTTTGCTTTTAGCTTTTTTTTTTAAATTTTATTATTTAATTGTTTTTTGTCTGTTTGATTTGACCTTAGGTAACAGATGTTGGAAGTGAAATGGAACGTATTTACAGTCGTGTTGATCCTGTTGTCATGGAAACGTTTATATCCAAGGTTAGGGGAATTTTTGTATAAAATCTGCATTTAGTTTTATGATTAAAGTGACATGAACTGCCAAAATGAGTACTTTTTTATGAATTGCGATCGGTAAGATAAGTTGAGCGTTTGAAGTACATTGAAAAACTAGAGCACTGATGCTGAAATAAAAATAATTGTTAAAGCGAATAGCCCTTAGAGGTTGAAGATGTGTGATAACAAAGGGTAACATTTAATTCACTGAGATGTATAAGTACATTCAAGGGTTTTTGGTTGTTATCTTGTAGTACATTTTAAAGATTGATATCAGCAGATGTTAGGTCATGTCACTTTAAAGTTTCAACTGTTTCTCCAAAATTAGCATCTTATAGAGTTTATTAATTTTCAATCTCAATACAACCCATAGATATAGTAGTTGTTTCCACATTCAAGAAATACATATAAGAGGTAGCAGGGTTTCTTCTGCACATAAAGCCTGATTTTCTGTGTTAGTTTTAACCGTTATTCTACCAGAGTAGTCCAAGGCCTTGGTGGCTCAGTTGCCAGACCAATAGCCTCCCATTGATGTGTTGAAAGTTCAAATCCCACTCAGTCTATTAAATTTAGTCTTTAACTCGAACACCCTTTGTGGAAAAGGTGTCAGGTACCTACTGAGGGTCAAGGATTTCATCAATGCAAAGAGGCGGGTTTCCTCACCCAATAAACTCGCAAACATTGCCATTTACTGTAAATGAATTAATTTATGTTAGACTTAAAGCATAACAAGTAATGGAAATATACTTGATCTTTCATCAAGATTTGTAAAAAAGTAATTTGATATTTCCATTAATTGACAAACTGATCTGTTTGTTTTAGAACCTTCCATTATTTACACGACAATGGACTCAATTCATGGATTCCTTAGATATTCACATGTGAGTATTTCAGTACATTTGCTTCGATTATAATCATGTGTAAACAACAATATTTGGGTTATTAACCCCCCACCCCCACCCCCTGCAGGGCTTTAGATTACCTTAATTTGGGCACACCTGGTATTTTGCACAAAAAAAAATTGTAGGCGAGGGGTCTGGGAGCCGCTTAGGCCCCCCGGCTGTCGGAGACTCAGGATGTCCAGAGTTTGATTCCAAACCGTTTTAGATAACAGTAAAGAGAGTTTTTAATAAACTAAAATCTTTAAGATCAATTTTACCGTATGTACGTGTGTTTCAATTGTTGTTTTGTCAATACATGTATATCACATGAATCAGTGAAGTTTCACATGGCGGTTTTTGTTAGCGTGGTTAGTCTGGTACCCTGCCCTAAACTGCCCTTGTTGAATATTGATAAGTCTGGTACCCTGCCCTAAACTGTCCTTGTTGAATATTGATAAGTCTGGTACCCTGCCCTAAACTGCCCGTGTTTAATATTTAACAAATGTAAGGTAATATATTAGCAGCCAATCGCGAGTGTGGTTATTTTTGCAGTCGGAAATACATGTAGCTTACTGCTTTTGATAGCCGAAAAAGACTGCATGTAACTCTGTAGTATAACAGCAGCCGACAACCGTGATTCTCATTCCTTACTGCAGGTATAGTTGGAGATCTCCAAACTCTGTGACCAAAGTATATTGATGATGGGTGACCAACAGAAAAAGTTGGCCACCCATCATCAATAGGCCTATACTTTGGCCACAAAGTTTGACTGTCACTGCTGTAGCTGTTTGCTGCTTACAGAGTCGTCCTGTCCCCCACAGAAAATCAGTCAGGGTAAACTGTGGAATGCTATATAGTGTACCTTCCACTGGATAATTTTAAAGTTGAAACCATCTTTTTTCATTAAATAAACTCTTATAACTTGCAAATATAGTCTGTTTGCAATGAAAGTTCTAGGATTGGCTTGAAAAATAAATACTTGGAGCTTGGTAAAAGGATTAATTAGCGCATATTCGTGCGTCAAGTTTACACTACAGGAAAAAAAAATTCATAAACAGTACGGCCCCTAGGCCTACAGCGGGCAAAAGTAATTTTTTTATGTCAAAATTTGTTTCGCAAACATAAATTTAAAATAGTTCAAGGTCATTTTTTCACTTTTCAATCCATTAAAAAGTTTGAATTGCTTTGGAAAACTCCTTTATCAACATTTTAGTTCGCCGCTGTTGAACACTATCTCCTCATTACCGGCTTACCTGAACTGAACCCATTTTCGACAAACGGACAAGTAAATTGTAAATGACAAATCCGTTGACAGTATTTCCAGTTCGAAAAAATACTACTCTGAGGTTTTATTTTCTTTTTGTTTTCCGAACAGAAATTCGGTAAAATCGTCGACACCTTGTTTTACACTGAATATCATAGCCGCCATTTTGTGACTGACACAACTTCGCGCTGTTTTTGTCAAACCCTGGGGATGTCCGCTCACGTCATTTGTTTTAGCCAATTTCATTGGATTATACTTTGGGAAACCCCAGTTTTCACTATTTTTACCCAATTGTACGTTACGTTTTTTGCGACTATAGGCTACTCGCTTGAGGAGAAATGAAACTGAAAGGCAGGCTGATAGAGCCGTTGACAGTATTTCCAGTTCGAAAAAATACTACTCTGAGGTTTTATTTTATTTTTGTTTTCCGAACAGAAATTCGGTAAAATCGTTGACACCTTGTTTTACAATGAATATCGTAGCCGCCATTTTGTGACTGACACAACTTCGCGCTGTTTTTGTCAAACCCTGGGGATGTCCGCTCACATGATGAAATGAAACTGAAAGGCAGGCTGATAGAGCTGCGTAAGCCTCTCGCGGTATGATATCGAATGAGTTTAAATTATGTTGTATGGACTGAAATCTACTTTGCTTGTCAGTCATGGACAAACACACTTCAAGCTACTGATTGTAATTTGACCAGCGCTTCCAAAAAAATCTTCTTAATTTGGGCGGAAAATTTTACGTCTGTAATTTGGGCAGGACGTTTACTGTCGCAGCTAAGGTGTAATCTAAAGCCCTGCCCTGAAAAAAAAATTTGGTATTAACTTTAATCACCTATTCAATCAATTTGAAGATTCTCCAAATATTCTGTTTATATAACTGTCATGGAAAACGTATACCTTTAGCTTTATGATTTGATCACAATGTTATTTTGGAGGTACATTTTTGGGGGAACTTGGGCTTATTTTGCAAGGCAGTCACATCACAAATAATATATAGCTGCTAGTGGACATCATACTTAATGGGTTGATCACATTTTGCCACAGTTTTTGATCCTAGACACACCATTAACAATGTGTTTTGTTTTAGATCTGACGGTGACCTGGACAGCCTGGTGGAGAAGAAGGTTGGAGAGGTACAGTTGGCTTTATTTACTTCATAACCTTTTTTATAAATTGAACATTTTTTGCTGATGCTGACAAAATCATTAAAACTTAGCTTGTGAGGTCTGTGGCTGGGAGAGGGTGGAGTTTTAATTGATCTCCCCATGTGGATTCATTTGAGAGATAATTAACAAAGGTCAACGGTTTCCTCAGGGTAAAGAACCAGCCCAACTACAAGTACGTTCTCCCCCTGAGCCTTGCAAATCCCCTATATGAATGAAATAAGGTTAAATGGGATGTCAAAAGCATTATTCAAGTATTATGTTAGTGACGTGTAGATCCCATGCCATAGAATTTCACGGTAATCATCAGTAGCCGTAGCCTGTTTTTAGACTGATTGATTGATAAAGTTTATGATGGCACAATGATTACAATTGGGGAAAAAAATTTCTGGTGGGAGAAAACCCCAAGGGAGTACACAATACAAAGACAAACAATGATTACACACACTATGATTTTGTTTTGGCTGTCATCCTTACAATTTGTGTTTGTGAGAAATATGTGAATAAAACCCACTGAAGAACTTGTATAACTCTTTATTTATCAGTCTCTATTGTTTTCCATCTGCAGGCTTTTTTCACATTTTTCAAACATGGTCATGTTTCTGATTCAGAGCAGCATCCAAGGTTTGTTTTCATTTACATACATTTATAATTTATTGGTACAAGAATTTTATCACGTTTTGTATGTATACAGTACAGGGAGGTAATCTAGTTAAGTAAGGTCAATAGTCCATCGGCCAGTTATTTCCCAAGGACATAATCTCATTAAAGTATGGAAGACCAAACAAAGGGATTGTCTAGACCGTCTTTTATGTGTTTTATTACGGAGTACACTGTGGACAAGTTGTGGAGAGGGCAGTATATTTTCGAGTGAATTTGGTTATTTGACTCATTCATTGTCTGAATTAGACAAATTTCCAAATCTCCGCAGCACTTGCCTGTTCTAATGCTTCTGTCATTCCATCACAAGGTGTTCCAAACTGGCAAATAGACAAATCAGTAAAACCACTGTTCTACATTTTTATGTATTTATTGTTTTTTCATCATCAGTACTAGCCAGGATCAAACTGAAGGTCAAAAATTTCCTTTTGGGTCAGACCTTTTTTTATTCTTCTAATAATATTTAAGCCCTGCCACAGACTATTGCTGACAACAAGGCTGTATCACCACAGTTTGGGACATTACTCTTGTCCCTTCCACACCAACTCACAGTCATGTGACCTCTACTCAGACACTGATTGGACGAAACGTCAGCATTTTTCTGTCACTCAATTCTAATATTGTAGGGAAAATCACCAAATATGTGTTGAGCCTAGGTAAACTCTTGCATACCTATTTTGTAATTGCAACACTCTTTTTTTTAGACAAACAGTTCGTCAGCCTTTTGTTTTGTTTGGCGATCATGCTTCAAGAAAAAACATTGAAGAGCTTCAAAAGGGAAATAACTCGTCTATATCATTTGACCATCAAGCTGACACTCAATTTCCTCTTAGCATAATGGTAAGACAATTTTATCCGTATCTCTGAAATTGCTTCTCAAGGATGCTCAAACTGGAGTTCCATTGTCTTATATGGAACAGTTGCCAGGTACATGTATCTTACTCGTGGAAGGCTCGGGGGTTTCCTCTGATAAAAGGGTCCAGTTTCCTCCCCCACTAAACCTGGCAACGCCGCCATATAAGTGAATAATCTTTGGTGCGTCAATCAATCAATCAAAACTCATCAAATGATCTTTAATCAATTAATCAACATGGTCACTGTGAACTTAGTTACATGTAAAGATTGCAATTTTACCAGTAATAAGTAATCAATCAATCAATCAATCAATCAATACATCAGTCAAAAATTAGACTTTTCCTCCATCAATCTTTAACAGACTTGAATTCATTTTTAGTTAATCAGTCAATGTTCTAAGTTAGTTTTTTCTTCTTCAAAAAAACAAATTTGGTCAATTATCTGAAACAAGTTCCAATCAATTTGACATTGATGCATTGAATTGATTTCAAATGTGTAGGATAACTGTTTTCTTGGTAATTTGATCTGAGTGAATAAAAGTCCTTCATTGGCATAGTTAGTGGTGGAGGGAGGAAATACTAGATACCAACTAGTTAGCTGTCAATATTTATCTATCAATTCAGTTGCCGTTTATTTTTTCTAAATATTTTGAAATACACTGACTGCACTTTATGTAAATAGTTCAGATTGTTTTGAATGGAGGTTAGGGGTTTCTTTTAGCCGTTACAGCTTGTGTTTATTCCCTTTGTAAACCAAACAATACTATCGTATGAGTGAAGTAAATTTGAGTGTTACGTAAAACGTCAATCAACCAATCAAAACCAAACAATGCTATCATATGGGTGAAGTAAATTTGAGTGTTACGTAAAACGTCAATCAATCAATCAAAACCAAACAATGCTATCATATGGGTGAAGTAAATTTGAGTGTTACGTAAAACGTCAATCAATCAATCAAAACCAAACAATGCTATCATATGGGTGAAGTAAATTTGAGTGTTACGTAAAACGTCAATCAATCAATCAAAACCAAACAATGCTATCATATGGGTGAAGTAAATTTGAGTGTTACGTAAAACGTCAATCAATCAATCAAAACCAAACAATGCTATCATATGGGTGAAGTAAATTTGAGTGTTACGTAAAACGTCAATCAATCAATCAATCACTAATATTGCTCACTCCATTTTCAGGCTTGTCAGTCAGTTTCTCCAAGGGGACCTCTATGTTGTGCCAGAACCTATTCTCTCACCCCATTACATCTGTCAACTTCAAGTAAGCTCTTTTCATTTCTCATTGATTAACTTTGCATAATAAAGGAATGAATGAAATCACTATGGGGAATGGTCTCTTCATGCTTACACAGTCAGCTAACAGCTAGTTTACAATCACATGATTCTGGATATCCTTGTTTTCCAGATGTATTGGGGTTGCCAGTTACCAGCGGAAGGTCGGGGGTTTCCTCCGAGCATAGAACCCGGTTTCCTCCCACAATAAAACTGGCAACACCGCCATATAAGTGAAATAATCTTGAGCGCGGCGTAAAACACCGAAACAATCAATCAATCAATCCAGATGTATTGGACACTAATATACCTCTACCCTTAGCAAGTAATACAAATGTACCCTGTTTAAAAAGAAAATGTTCAAATATTTTTTTTTTTCTCTTTTTCCCAATGTGTACTTAGCCTTCAGTTCCTGATGCATTGATTGAATAAACTGAAATATTCAGTTTAACATGATATTGTTCTCATCACCGAGGCAGATAACTATTTATTATTTTATATTGGTGCCTTCTATTCTCCGAGGTGCCTCTGGCTCAGTTGGCAGAGGGATAATCCCTTAATCTGACACAGACCTTCCATCAATGCTGCGCAGGTTTGAATCCCACTCAGACCAAATACAATTAACACATTTCTGAGTGGATTTTTCAGTCTTATCACCGAATGTGGAATAGTTCTCAGGTACATGTACTCGACCACGATCAGGGGTTTTATCCGGGCAAAGAACCCAGTTTTCTCCCCCACTAAACCGGGCACCGTCACCATATAAAGGAAATAGCCTCGACTGAGGCATAAAACATCAATCAATCAATCTATTCTCCGGAATGTGGAGCTTGAAACATTTAGAAGAGATTTAAAAAATCAATTTAATTGGACAGCTGGCTTTTATAATTTTCCTTTAACATTGATCAAATATAAAAAAGAATCTGTTTTTATTGGAAAGTTTAAGTATCCTGCCATTGTATATTAGGGTGTCATTTACAGGGTATAGAAGACAAGAACTCATAATACGTTCTGATATCACCAAAATCTCCAATAATGATTCTATCTTGCAATCGTAAAAGTAGAACTGACACCATAATCTCATAAAGTAGTAATATTTTTTAAACCAATGTCTGACTACAGCCTCTTGTGTAGACTTGATGGTGTGTTTAAATAAACTTTCCGAGTATCTCACGTACAATGTGACTCTGGTTAGAACAGTGCTGTACAGGTCTCTCAAGGTCCAGCTTCCTGACAAGTTTGTCAGTAGCCATGTATAATGGTTTGTAATGGTCATTTGTTTGGTATTCAATCAGAGAAGTGGCTGAGCTCTGACCATTGATTTCTCTTGACCATCAATCTTATAGAGCCAGGTCTGCTGTGGTTATTAGATTGGTCAGTTAGACTGTCAGGTTCAGGATTCTACTCGAGCATCTCGTGTAAATTGTCTCAATTGGGAAATTTTAATCGGAACTCTCCCAGCGATTTGTCCGTAGTCCATTCAACAGAACACCTGATGCCTAATGTGTCGGAGGCTTCACAAAGGCAGACAGCTAGTGCCACCAGTGCCCAATCTGACTTTTATGCCTTTTGATTTTTATTATATAGGCTACTTGATATACAAGACTTAACCCTTAACTTAAGCTGACTAAAAAAACTGTGCCCAGGAGCCTATTTCCCAAAGCAACAAAGTTTTTATGTAAATGACATACCAACCCATACTGTAGAGATACGTTGCTATGACAGTTACGTGAAAACGTATGCTATGCGACTTTGTGAAGTTCTACAAAATTAAAAGCTTAAGTTTCACTCCATTTACAAAGAATTGAGATGTTGCCCTTATCCAATGAGCATAGGCATAACCATCATGTGCGGGCAAGGATTGAAGGTGTGTATCTGGGAGTTTGCCTTGATGTATAATTTGAGGAAAATAAATATACGCTTCTTAGTTCCTTTTATCAGGACAATATGTCATGAATGTCCGATTACACAGCCTGTATCAAATATCTGGCTCACCCTCGGGAGAATGCTGATTGGTTACCAAGTTTCTATGGAATGTAGAAAGTTCCTCACGGCAGCTGTCCTATGATCCAATAGACGCAGCAATGTCTCCTCAAAAGTGCTATACCATAATCAGAATTTTGCCCTTTGAGCTTACCTGTTCTTGCCTACCTTTTTTTCTAGATCAATAAGAATCAATAAATCAATGAGAATCCATATAGTTGAGAGCTGTGATATTACCAGAGTGTGTTTGTTTGATATTCAGAATAACCAGTCTGTAGTCAGCTGGACATGAATTGTAACCATTCTCCAGTTTTTGTATCAAGAAAACTTCCATTGCCTTTATTCCATGTAACTTTGAAGAATTTGGACAAAAAAAAAGACCAGCTGTTAAGAGTGATGTTTATAGGCTAATGTATATTTAGTGCTGCCATTCACTGTCATGTCAGTAAATGTTCTATTCTTGGCTTATTTGTGGAGAAATTTGTGTTTTGGAGATAAACCCATTAAGATGTTATTATTTTAACAAAGTAGCTGTGGGGGTGAGTTATGGGAAAACAAGTCATGTTTATTTCTTTTATTGATTGATGTTTTACGCTGCGCTCAAGATTATTTCACTGATATGACAATGTTTCCTCGGTTTAGTTGAAGAGGAAACCAGGCTCTTTGTCCCGAGGAAACCACCGTCATTCAGCCAGTATCTGACTACTCTTCCACATAAGGCGGTCTAGAGAAAAATTCTATTTTCATTTGGTCTGAGTGGGATTCGATCCCGCATCACATCGATGGAAGGCCTGTATCGTAATCTAACAGACTGAGCCACCAAGGCCACAAAACATTTTGTAGAACGGTACAAGCCGAAGGACAGGTGTAGGGCTTCCTCCTCCCACCAAACATGGCAACACTGCCATATAAATAAAATAATCTTTGATGTGGCATAAATGCATTTAACAACTGTATCATAAATGCTATTATCGTCAATTCGAGCACTTGTATAAAACTCAGTGTTTTGTCTTTAGAGTTAAATGGGTTTTTGTTGTTTTTAGAGTTGTCGCCCTTGGGATATAGTTTAGAGGGCGGGCTGTTTTGATCAAATCAGTAAAAAGTCCGCAATGCGACGGGGTGCCTTGGTTACCAGTAATACCTCTTTTTCATTGGCTGGGGGCACAGAGAGGTTTGCTGGAACGTTGGGACCCCCACACTCGCATTTTGGATTAGCTTCAGGCAGCACGTAGGGTAGCATCTTAGCACAAAATCGCAAAATTCCCACCCACCCTCCCTAAGTTGCTGGTTTATGATTACTGTTTTTGTTTACATGTTTGGATATTTCTTTGTAAAATGCGTTATTTTCCATGGGTTCATAATGGTTATTTGATACACCTTTAAGGTTTCAGGTGTGTACTCACCTGTGGTGCTAACACGCGTGAAGGCTGTATCTTCCCGAGTCGGACCAGGGGGATGCAGGCGTAGTATGCGTTGGGAACTGACTCGGTGTCTGCCTGAGTATACCAAGGGGACACTTGGGCAGCTCTTTAACTCATACTATTTTCGGGTTTTTTAGTGTTAGCTGGGGGCATCCGCTCGTGTCGGACCAGAGGGATGCGCTTTTAATGCTTACGGCTGGCTTTCTATTCTGCCTGTGTTTACCCGGGAGAGAGGAAGGCAGTCTTGAGCGTTTCTGTTAGAAAAAAGTGTAATTTTCCTTGCATGATTCGCCGGAGATAACCCACGGGAATCAGCGGCTGATTTGTCAATCGCGTCACTCAGCCTTGTTTATACCCATGGAAATACGCCATTCATCGACTTGTTGTCTTTATGAGTAATTAAACCTTGGGCCATTTTTATCCACAATTTATGGTGTTTATTCATTTATTATCGATTTATTAGCTAGCTCACTTGCTATTTCAATATAACTTTCATCATGGTCGCTGAAACTTTCTTGGTATCTAGCGAGATATTAGGATAACTCTTGGTTAATATCTTTGATATTCAAATTTGGAATGTTAGCCCAAGCTGTCCAAAAGAATACAGTAACAAAGAATTTGAAGTTCTTATATTGACTAATTAAGAAATCTTAGAGGAACTTCTAGAAATCTGGCTAACTCAGTTTTGCTATGATACTGTATTCTGCCTCAAGTACTGCCGGCTTCTTTGACTACGGTGAAAATACAGACATAAGCGCTTCGTTGAGGGTTGTAGAGTTACAATTTATGTTAGGATCAGACAGGATGTTCTTGTGTCGTTAAGATTTAACTTTTAATGAGTTTTGCCTCTGAATAAACGTAGTTGTAGTAAAATGTAGAATGTAGTTTGCTGATTGATAGATCCCTTGTAAGACAATTTATGGAATGCATAAAGCCATTCATATTGTACATTCTAAGTTTGAGTTTTTCAAATTCACTATCAGTGACTCTTGAAATCATGTTTCTTGTATATTTTTAGACCACCATGATCTCATGGTGGTCTTATCAAATCGAATTTTGTCCGTGGTCCGTCGTCCGTCGTCCGTCGTCTGTCGTCCGGTGTCTGTAAACTTTTCTTGTGATCGCGATTTCAAGAGACCTACTGGTCGGATCTTCATCAAATTTCATAGACATGTTCCTCTTATGGTCTAGTTGTGCAACATCTACTTTGTTTGCTCATTTGCATAATAAAATGGCCGCTGGCGGCCATTTTGTGATTTTTACCTACATAGTTTGTGATCGCGGAATCTAGAAAACCACCAGACCGATCTTGATGAAATGTTTTTGTGCTGATTCCCCATATGGTCTAGTTGTGCAACATCTATTTTTCTGAGCTCATTTGCATATTAACATGGCCGCTAGGCGACCATTTTGATATTCTATTTTTTATCACTTTTCTCTTTTGTGATCGCGATTCCAAGAGAAGTGCTTGTCGGATCTTCTTTAAATTTCACACGCACTTTCCTCCTATGGTCTTGTTGTGCAACATCTATTTCGTTTGCTCATTTGCATATCAAAATGGCCGCTAGGCGACCATTTTGTTTTTCTACTTTTTATCAATTTTCTCCTTAAGTAATGGGAGGATCTTCGTAAAACTTTGTACGCAGGTTAACCCTATGGCCTCGTTGCGTACTATGTACTTTTTTGCTCATTTGCATATTAAAATGGCCGCTGGGCGACCATTTTGTTTTTCTTCTTTTTGTCACTTATCTCCTAAAGTAAAGAAAGGCTAGGATTTTCGTAAACTAATTAACGCACGTTAGCCCTATGGTCTCGTTGCGCACAATGCACTTTTTTGCTCATTTGCATATTCAAAATGGCGGCCACTAGCCATTTTTTTATCACTGTTCTCCTAAAGTAATGAAAGGATGTTCGTAAAATGTTATACGCAGGTTAACCCTACGGCCTCGTTGCGCACTATGCACTCGCTGCTCATTTGCATATTAAAAATGGCGGCGGGTAGCTTTTTCTGTGATTTCTATCTACATAGTTTGTGATCGCGGAATCAAGAAAACTACCAGGTGGATCTTTCATTGATGAATTTTTTTGTATTGCTTCCTCATATGGTCAAGTTATGCAAGATGTATTTTTTTGTCGTTGATGTTTTCATTTAACACATTCGGTACCGCTGTCGCCATATGGCGTTAGAGTGCTAGCCTGCTTCATTACCGCAGACATCGTATGGAGACAGCAGAAAGTCGGCTAAAACCCCACTGACGCCGTATGGTTATTTTTTCTTACAAGTTAAACTAATTTTGAAAATGAACAAATAAAATCACATGTTGCATCTGTTGGTTGCTTTGTGTTTTGTTTTTTCAATCTTCGAATACGGTTAAGAGGTTTAATTTACTTTAACGGACGCGTAATTCACTGATAACTTCCAACTTTGTCTAGGTTAGAACGGACACCTCAAGCATACGTATATAACAAGAAAAGGAATTCCTTATATTTACAGCTTCAGATCTTAATATGTATTTCCTTGTCTCCAATATACTGACTGTGAGTGAGATATTTAAATATCTATGATTAAAAAGTGCTAAAATCGGGCGGTGAAGTTTGCTAGTGCGAGTTCCCGCTGTCAATCACAGGGCCCCTACCAGGCATTTTAAAAGCACGACCCAGTTAAAACTACTTTTGGCACTGAGGACGTTATTTTGGAATTTCCGAGTCCAGGGTAGTGAAAAACAAGACATTTATCGGAGCTTTTATAAACCCCAGAGTGAAATTGCAACCCTCGGGTCATTTTAAAACGTATAAAAATCGACTCCTTTCAGAATTCCAAGGGCGACTATAAGTATAAGAATTAGTTTACTATGCATGTTGCCGGCCGCCACGGCTTGTTTGAAGGCGGTAAAATGGCCTTCTCGAATTGGGATTTTAAACGCCTAAATTCTTTCCAAAAATGTAACAATAATAAATATTTTTAAAGGAGAGTGTTCCCTAAGACACTTAAGAAGATCCATATTGTATTATTCGGAGTGTGAAAGGAAGGAATATTTCAAAATGAAGTGAAATACACGGCAACGTACAATCACTATTTTGCCGATCGAATTTGCATTCAGGCAGCTATGTACAGCAACTGACTTCGCAATTGTAAATGCTATTTACCAATAAAGTAACTGAAATGTTTTTATTCAATCATATATTTATATCAAATCGTGCATGAAGATTTTTTTTTATCAGAGTTTACTAATTTCTGAACGAATCAGGACATTTTTTGACATTAATTTTAAACTGACTTTCGTCATGTGTAAATTTTTACTCATCAGACGAGTGATACGTCACCCATTCTTCACTTTTCACGGGCTAATTTTGACAGATATACATTATCTTTTGATTTGTAAACAAACACTAAATGCATCTTAGTAACATGTGTACAATCGTTTTGGATTTTGTAAATTTTAATTGTGTACAGGACTCAAACAAGCGATATCACTGACTGGCCTGTGTGCATGTACATGTAGGCTAATATGTAGCTCCGGTAAGTAGCGTTAATGTGCGGCCTCCTTGAAGAAAGATGGTTTTGAGTTTTCAGATAACAGCCACTATCTACCAAAGAAACTTTTTTCTTGTCCAGCCAGCCACCAACCGAAGAAATAAATTTCACATATCAAATTTGCGATCCGTTTACAAGCAGCCCCACTTTCTGATAGTGTTCTATGGTGGTCGCCTAGATCAGTTTAACTGATCTCTTGTTTTTAATATTCTGGTGTGTTTACCTGCAATGGGTGGTTCAAAGACTTGAGTTGGATCTAAATTTTGTCGTATAACAAAGGAATCCAATAGTGTTGTCATGCAATCAAACATAGAACAATTTTGAAACAACTGGGTCCTGTTTCACAAAGCGGCGTAGATGTATTTTTTGCGTAACTTTCATACTAACGTATCTCTACAGTATGGGTTGCTATGGCAGTTACGTGAAAACTTATGCTACGCCGGTTTGTGAAACAGGGTCCAGGTCTCTGAATTCTGACCTTAAACAAAGATCCCTTAGGAGTAAAACGATAAAAAGAGAAAGACTGCTATCCTGAAGCAATCAAACTATTAGGGAAATTCCTCAGAATACAAATGTATTCTCCATTATCCTTTCCTCTCTAGAGATTTATTTAGTGACTATTTTCTCAAGAAACATAAGATAGTGGGTTATCAGAAGATTTCTTATATTATTGTTGTATCTGTATAATACATAGAGTAGATAGGCTGGTTCAATCTGTCTCATATCTGTATAATACATAGAGTAGATAGGCTGGTTCAATCTGTCTCATATCTGTATAATACATAGAGTAGATAGGCTGGTTCAATCTGTCTCATATCTGTATAATACATAGAGTAGATGTGCTGGTTCAATCTGTCTCATATCTGTATAATACATAGAGTAGATGGGCTGGTTCAATCTGTCTCATATCTGTATAATACATAGAGTAGATAGGCTGGTTCAATCTGTCTCATATCTGTATAATACATAGAGTAGATAGGCTGGTTCAATCTGTCTCATATCTGTATAATACATAGAGTAGATAGGCTGGTTCAATCTGTCTCATATCTGTATAATACATAGAGTAGATAGGCTGGTTCAATCTGTCTCATATCTGTATAATACATAGAGTAGATAGGCTGGTTCAATCTGTCTCATATCTGTATAATACAGACAAAACGTTTCCACTGCTAAATATTCTCAACCAAATGACTAGTTTTATTTTATTTGTAGATTATTAATATTTTATGATCCTTCATTTTCCCCTAGTCTTTGTCGTAATATCATTTTGGTCTAAAACATTTTCTTCTCTCAACAGAAAAAAAAAATGAAATTGTTTAGATCATCTTGGCATCATAATGGTTGATTTTATTCTTGCAAACAAATTGCCAAAAGTCTAAGTGTTCTACATTTAAAATGGCTTGAGATACTGAAATATTTAGATTTTTCCGTTAAAACATCAATTATTTTTCTCAAAAACTATAAATTAGAAGCTTTTAAGCTTACTTGTTCTGAAAATGTTCATTAAAATAGTGTTTAGAAATAACTAAGGCTTAAAATGAATGAATGTCCGTCTCAACTATTTAGATTTTGTTTTCTTTTAGAACCCTATTTAGTTTTGTACAGGTCAGAGGCTGTATGGATTCTCCTTGTTTCAACTGCTATCTTAGTGTTTTTCTTGTGACATTTCAAACTCTCTTTATAATATTGTCTTGGCAATTAGAATTTATGAATTGCGTAAAGTTTGGCAGCTCATGTCACTTTCATGCTGATTTATAACATCAAACGACCAGGAGAACATTCTGCAGACCTATAATTCAAATATCTTCTCAAGACACAGCTGGTATATTCAATTCTTTAAAATATATTGAGTAATATTTGCATGATTTGTGTTCTCCTTATCTTGTTTTTGAATGAAAATAGCCATGTAAAATATGTTTGTTTTCAATTTAGAAAGGTTCGAATCCCACTCAGTCCAAAAAAATTGGAAAATTTTCTGACTGGGTTTTCACTCGAACGACCTATGTGGGATGGTTGCCAGTTACCAGTGGAAGGTCGTGGGTTTCCTCCGGGCAAAGAGCCCGGTTTCCTCCCACAATAAAACGGGCAACACCGCCATATAAGTGAAATAATCTTGAGCGCGGCGTAAAACACCAAACAATCAATCAATTTAGAAAGAAAAGACCAACCCAATGCTTTTTCTCTAGTGTATGCTCTAGGGCTACATACTAGTATAGTGTATAAATTCTATATTAGAAATAAAATTTGACAAAAGTTCTAATTTTAAAAAAATATGGTAATTCCTTCTGTTTGGAAATAATTAAGAAACATGTCTTCTTTTGTAAATGGAAAATGACATTGTTTTTTTGCTGGGTAATAATTTTGTAAAGCAATAGATAACAATATAAACCTTCTATTGATAGTTGATATATAGTTGATAGATGAAATATGTATATTTTCTGTAATTTTCATAACTAGGAAAAACTTTTAAAAACTGACGTCATACACAACCTTCCATGTGTACAAACGGCTACGAAGACGCACAGACACAGCAGAAATTGTGAGTTATGTCACCCCTTTGAGGTCACATACACAACGGAGGTCGTGTTTGATGCTATAGACTGATATAATAAAGCTTTCGTAAGCATTGACGAGCAGCAAATGTAGCAGTAAATATTGTATGTTCTCGACCAGAAATTTATTTTCTTTATGTCAGACTTGTAAAGAAAATTTTCTGTGACACAGTTTAAACAAATTAGAAATAGCACCAAAGACTGTTCATAAAACAGTTAGGATACTTTCATAGAAAGTGATAATGTTTGCAACAAAATCCAAACTATTGGATAAATACACAATCCGCTGAAATAATTGTTACAATTTTAAAAGTATTCAAAATCTATTGTTTAAAGGAAATGCATAGAGTATACCTTTGTTTGAGGACTTTTAGCACTTTTTGAAAAAAGAAAATAAGATTTAAGACTATTTTTGAAAAGGACTGTTGAAGCAAAGCCAATGAACTCACCCAGTAAAGGTATCATATTTTGTTTGCCACAGCTGTATAATAGTAATAATTTCCTCTAAAGGTTGATTTACATGTAATTGAAGGTCTGGAATGGGAAGTCTGAGAAAGTCTCTATGAATAATTCAGTTTGGCTGTGATAAGTGTAGTTCCTCATCACTTATCAAGGTACATGTCCTCGGTTGATTGTAAGTCTAGTCAAGGCCATACCATCATTGATGAATTTTGTCTAAGGAAGGAAAGGCAACTTGGATTACCCTATCAAATCATGATTAGATTCTATCATTTATTTCAGCAGTATTTTATGTGGCCATCCTGAGGTCCTGACTGTAAATACAGTATTATTGGCATTTAAATAGGCTGGTACCTAGTGCAATCTATACTTCCTTCCACCAATGGGTTACATGTAAAAAAACTCTTCTGTCTGCACTGTCAACTGATCAATCTACATGTATGTGGTATTAACTAATATAAGTTCAACGATTTCCCTGTTTAGCTACAACCCAATAATTATACCTCAATAAATGATAAGATAAATAATAAAACATAAGTCAATCAATCAACATTCTTATTCGCTCTTCAGTTTTTTTTATCCATGTGCTTTTTTTAAAAGATTTTTGGGATGTGCTGGTAGATTTTTACCCTGTTTGAATGATGAAATCTGTTTCATAAACAAACATCATAAGGTACCAATGTTAACTGTGGCTTGTTTTAAAACATTAATAGTTATGCCATATGGATGGTGTTTGGCTCAATGTCATCTGATGTCTTACTGGGGGGTTAGACATGTTCTAAAAGGAAGCATTTTTTTACAAAAATAAATGTGCGTTGTCATGTGTATGTTACCTCTGGCTTTTAAGGAAAAACCACACTTCACTGCATGCAGTAGGCCGATCTAGACCCTTTTCACTCACAATGCAATTAATCTTTTTGTGTGATGTCTTTATGTTTCAGTTCTATCTATTGATTCAAATGACCTGACTTTTTCATACATAGAACTATATTTGTACACTTAGTTTGATGACTAAAAATAAGGTTTCATAAATAATTCAGAACTTATTTTTAAAAGGTTTCAGGTTAAATCCTCTGTCGTAAATTAGAATTTCTTTTTTTGATTTTGGCATCTGATGGAACTTTTAGCTGATAAATAGCAAAATTTTGAAAACAATTTTTTATCATTAGTGAAACAAAGAAGAGAAATATATTGGAATTCAATAGGTGTCTCATAGCATAGAATCAATGTAGAGCTTCGCTGTTATTGTAATTCTATTGAGTTGTCGAACACAGCTGTTCAAGTTGAATTCTGGTTGATTTTCTCTTGGGCACTCTGTCTGATTGTAGGTCAGGATACTTCTTGTGAATCTCCACAAGGTTAACAGTCCAAGAAAGTTGCCATAAATAATTCAGTTTTCTTCTGATAAGACAGGTTTCTCATTACTTACCTTCTGCCTACTATCAACATGCCCTTATCTTTACTGGTACTGGTGATCTATACATCTACACTAACATTTAGATGTTTTGACTACCACAGCACACTGTCCAGGCAGAGGTAATAGTACAGCTATCAACCATGTCATTTGAGTTCTATATCGGTGGTTTGAAAGTCAACGCTATCTTTTCTATTTTTACCATAATTCAATGGTTAAACTACCATAAGTGAAATAATTTTGAGTCTCAAACCCTCCTCAAGCAATCTTATCTAAGCCCATAAATACATGTAGTAGCCTACACCGACTAGACCACATTGGATTATCATTGGAAACCCATAACAATATGCTACTATAAAATAAAGCTATCATTTATAAATCCCCCTTTTATGGATTATTTTTGTGTTTATAAATGATGATGTTTTTTTTATTGTTCTTGTAACTGTAATTTTTAAGCCACTCATGTATGTATTGGGATATTATTTAGATTAAAGACGTAATTTAATATAAACTAGCGGTGTAGAATTGTTAACCAGTTCATGATGGTGACTAATGGCTTGAGGCAAGAAATTTGTTTCCTTGTTTTTGTCAGTTTCTGTGAACGTGATGAAATGTAGACATGTTTGTTGTCAGACTTTGAAATTACTTTACACTTCAGTATCAACACAACACGTTATCTGCTGGTAGAATCGCTCCTTTGTGGTTCATGTTGCAAGCTAGTCATGTGTACAGGCGTCGATATAGCCTCCAAGGTAGCTGGCATGTCTGTCAGTTAATCAAACACGAAAACTTTCCCTGGTAATGGACGTCTATCTGGAAATGGACGCTTTGTCTCTACCTCACCTGGGAGTTATTGATTTTTCATTCGCCCGTTGGTTTCTGTAGGGTATTGTTAATTTCTCTGCTGATTGTTAAAGTGGCTCTTCTGGTTTTCCATACATCTAATTGTGTCTTGGATGTAGAAAGTCTGTGTGTCAATAGAGCGATCAATCCATCTGATAACCCCTTTATATTCATTCATTCAACACAGCACATATTTGACTAAGGAATTGAAAACAAAAGTAATACCTTTAAGAGACATTATAAGTTTCCAGGAAGAAGCGAATGGCAGACAAGTAGCACTCTTAATCTACTTAAACCTACTCTAATCAGTATAGAGTATATCAAACTTGGGAGTTTGTCTGGTCATTGTGTGATGCTACTGATACAACTCAATCCACTCACTGCTAATTCTGTGTTGTTTTATGGTATCTAGAAATTAGCCGTAACAGTTACAAAATTTTTGAAACAGCTAAACGAAGACGGACTTGTCTTGCTATCTGAAGAGTATCTCATCTGCAATCAGTGTTCAGCTTCTGTCAATAGTGTACACAGGATCACTTATATGACTGTTATTTTAGACAAGAAGATTTCCCCTGTGCCTGTGTGTTTTAGTGTTCAAAAATATGACTGTACACTTGAGAAGCTCAGCTTGGCCATTTTCCGACTTCACTTCTTCATAGAAATCTCACATGCGCTAATTGCCAAAAATCAACTGATCTGGTTTCAATCAATAGTTATACATGCAATGTCACCTTATAAGTGAAACAATTTTTCTGCGTACATGTATATGCGTCTGACCACAACTAAAAAGTAACCGTAACTCTGTAACTTTATAGAATAAAGAAAAACAGTGAATTTCACTTGAATTATATTACAGAATCCTTTATTTAATATCATTTTCAGTTAATTTCATAAGATTTAACAGTTCACTTTTAAAGCCATTTTCTTATGATTCAATTGGCTCATTTTCAACATAACAAACAAAATATAATGCAGTTTGTTCTTAGATTTGTTATGTTTGAGGCGTAATGAAATGATAGTGAAATTAAAGATAAAGTGTTTGGCGATGTATAAACATTGACAATATGGCATATTGATAAAATGGCTTTATTTGACATTTTCTTATTGACCTACAAAAAAATCAGAATTTTTGGCATTTCCAGGCAAAACACCATAAAAAAGGATATATTTATTCAGACATTAAATGTCATTTCACTATTCTTGGTTGATGTTTATGAAAAAAGAACAAAATTTAATGCAACTGGGAACCAATTTCTTTCATTTCTAATTTTTTAAGCATCCATTTTTTAAAAACATTCACATGACCAAAGGTTTACTTGAGTTGTTTCACAGCTCTGATCTATACAAGTAAATCAAAAGTACCTCCTGAGCTTATTGTTAAACTCTAGCCAAATTAGTAGGTGCCACGCAGCACTGTACACCTATAGTTTTTTCAGATTAATTTCCATGTGCTATTCTATCCCTCCTATGACATCATTAAGGAATCAGTCTATTTCTTGAATCAACAACATTGGTTGAGTTACTACCAAAGGGACTAGATACTACCAAAATGTCATTTCTTTTATTACCCCAAAAAGATGTATGAGAACTGATAATGATTGATCAATGGGAAACACTGGATTCAGCTGGAGCAAACAAAACAAGCAATCTCATTTCAGATTTGTAGATCAAATACAAACATCTGTATAGTGACTGATTGATTGATTAGCAATATTTATGATTAGCGTTGGTCCAAAAAACATTTTTTAGCATTAAGAATACTGTCAATTGTTACTCAGTCTCATATCACAACAACAACGACAACAGCAGCAAAATGTGTTACAACATGTGACTTTGTAGGCACGACTGAAAATGAGCAAGAAAGGAAAATACAACATATAGTTCAGGTAAAAAATCAAAGTGAAAAGTTCCTCCAGAGTTGAAAATAAGTGGCTGTCTTTTTCAATGGTGTTTGGCGACACCTTGGTCAGCAATTTCAGCACAATTTCTGGACTGGTCAGCAGAATGTAGGAAACCATCAGAGCGATAAGAAAACGTGTTAAACAGATTTCATCTCCTATTTTACGATTCAGGACTTGGCCTGTGCTGTGTTTGTTTGACAATTGTCGTTTACTATGCAAGGACTTCCTGATACTAACATACAATAATATAGCCAGGACAATCATTATTGGATGGGGTAGGAAGATAGTTATTGTAGTCACGTACCAGAAATACATGATATTGTACTCGGGAGTGTCTGTAGATCTAGATTTCTCTGAGACTAGAATGGTACGGTTTGTCTTGTCATCAAAATGAGGGACAGCTTGAAACTCCCAGAATCTGGGTAAAGCACTTGTCAGACATACTAAATACACCATCAAGACAGTAATACCTGCTTGAAGAGGGCTGCAAAACGCTCGAGGACGGTTGGATGTCAGAGATAGAAACCGTTCCAGACTCATAATAACTATCAACCAAATGGTTGTGTACCAGAACCAATCTCTGCAGCTAATAACATAGCCTTCAATCTTCTCCAGAATTTCTACATATCCAATGTAGGTTTGTAGATGTAATAGTGCTCCGGTGCTTAATAGAAGGACTGTACCTAACACCAGACCATGGGTATAAGTCTCGATGGAAGATGTCAGGTGTCGGGCCACAACAATAAAGTTTATAATTCCACCCAGGAAACCAGCACATATTACAGCTGGAAGACCGTAGTAGCAACCAATGTGAACAATGTCATGCCAACTTTCAACGTTTAGAGAGACCATGTTGAGAATTGGTTTAGGTATTCCAGCGAGAGTTGATTTTACTTGGCTTCAGGGAACCAATTCTATCAAGCAATATCCAGAACTGTAGTTGAAGCTTGACTCGATAAAAAAGGAATCACTTCAAAATGAATTTTCCTCTGCTTTCTTTCATGGGGAAATCACATTTGCTTTTTGACATCAATTTACTCTAACTCTGTAAACAATGTTCCTGTTATATCATAGCCCAAAGCGCCTTTATGGTCATTTTTCCCTTTTGTAATTATTGAAGTTATCGATCCTTCGATAGTGGCTATCAAATCCTCTTCGGGCTCGTGAAATATCGAAGAAGTCAGTCTGTAGTGGGATATAATACTGTGCAGATATCTTCAGTAGTGATAACCCTATGTTATGATCCAGTGTAAGTGGCTTTCTGTACCCAGTCTCTATGGTCAGTACCGTCTGGTTTAAGCTCTCACTGATGAGTTATGATATTAATATTGACCTCCCTTCAAGACTTCAATTTCCTTTCTGTAATATGAATATTCACAACGCCTGAACCGATTTTCAGCTTTCTGCTCAAAATGCTTCTGACAAAATGGTTTGGGCTAGCTCTTGGTCCAGTGGTTTGCAGGAATGACCCTTTCTCTGTCGGCTGTCAACCAATGAGTAATGGTATCACATAGGATGTAACAGTCCAGCTTTGACTCGGTGAATTCATTCACCCTTGTCCATCGGGGGAGATGAAGGGTTAATCGACAACCTCACACCTGATAATAGAAAAGATACGAGAATGATATTATTGACAAGTGTGGACATTTGCAAGTGGTTGGCAACTCTGGCCCTCCCCCATGTTAACTACCCTTACTCCGGCTATTGATCAAGCCAGTCACTCTCCTTTGCTATAAAGATGTGATAAGGAGTTGGACATGCTGTGGTAGCAATGCTATCAGGCCTGGCTGGGCTATAATAAAGGGTTTTCTCTCGCGTCCTTTAAGCAGAGATTAAACCCAACCTGGCATAACATGTCCAGTGACAGCTAAGCCTGGTTTCTTGCTACGGAAATCTAGCCGATGGAAATCGCGACTATGTATTGATTGTGACTCGCTCCGTGACAACCTCAGCCCTCTAGGGGCTAGACATTCCTTAAGAAAACAGGAGATTTCCCCCATCTCCCAATACCGTCACCATCTACAAAGTCATTTCATTATCTTTGCCAGATAGTCGTGAGCTGTTGTCCAAAGCAGTTCTGACTAGGGATGACATTTGGACGAGGGTTTTAAGTTACCGTCTCGTATCTATTCTGATTTTATTCTGCGTAAAACCTAGCTGACCGACGAGTAACATGAACTGTGTACAATATGTATCTCTGTCTGCTCTGTGGAACCTTCTGACATAAGCCAATATGTCTATCTCATTATTCTCAAGCTTTTATCCTTCTGGATAAATATATATATATTCAAATGCCAAATTATCCTTCAGAATATGATTTATATCGAAAACCATCTGAAAAAAAAAACAACACATTCTCCATCTCATGAAAATTTATATTAATCAAGAATTAGCCAGAAAATCTGTCTCCATAGTGCAGAGAATCTTACATACACTCCTTGACAATGGCACCCCAGAGCCTGTTATCCTGGGATTTGTTAATGACGTTCCTATTCAATTTATCGTGACGGATTCAGATTTCTTTGGGTGTAGACAATTAGAGGAGACAGGACTGGGTTTAAATATGTCTAATTTAAGCGTTAGTGGAGGGGTGTTTACTTCATCAGACCATTACCTCATTTCTCTATCACACTCTACTTCTCTACGAGTAATCAAGCGTTAAATGACAGCATTTCCCCCTCATACTGGAGAAAATCAGTCTTTGGTTACCGCAAGAACGAACTAAAAGGTCACATGATCATCAAACTTGGATTTCCCTTCCAACAGTTTACTTTTTGACAAATTGATAACAAGATGGTGACTGTATGACTAGCTACATCAGAATCTGTTCCAATCTTCATAAGTAAGATAAGACTACCATCAAATGAGAGAGAAAAAAATATCTAGCCTGGTCAAAAAAAAAAAGAGAAAAAGATTCAACTACAAAAAGCAAAAATGAATTTTTTTTTAAATGGTCCAAAGACGAATTTATCTATAGACCAAGAAATCCTAGAAATATGATTTTCTATAAAAAATAATAATAATTGGATAAAATAGTCCAAATCATAATGCAGATGTTTAATATTTATCTAATTGCATAAAAACATATGGAGCACATTGTTTCAAAATATTTAGACAAAAGGTGTAAATATGAATATTTTCCAATTAAACAAAGCTAACGTTTTTTTTTGTCGTAAATTGCTATTTCTGCTATAAATCATCTTTGAAAGTGATCGTTTTGAAATATGATGATTAGAATTGCTGATCTTAACACTTTCGAGTCTGGGGTCAGTTGCACAAAGGAGTATTAAGCTTAAAGGATTTATGAACAGGATTTAAAGCTAGTTTGTGTTTGTTAATGGACTAAATGTATATTTGAAAAAGATAAGTTGAAACGTAAAAGCTTCGCGTTAGTTCCCTGGTCGTCAAAAAAAGAATATTCCGTATTTCCGTATATTTCGTAACTACTAGGAAAAATGGCGCTATACACGACCTTTGTGTACAAACTGCCACGAAAATGTACTGAGACAGCAGAATTTGTTTATTACGTCATCACTGTGAGGGTACGTACACAACGGAGCTCGTGTCTGACATCATCTATAGGTCCCTGATATAACTAAATTTCATAAGAATTGTAGGTTGGCAAATGTAGCTTGAATTTTGTATGTGCTGCGGCCGAAATTTAATTTTCTTTTTGGTCAGACATAGTACATATTCTACAGCACACTAAACGCAATTTAGAAAATATTTTGAAACGTCGTTCATAAAACCTTTAAGTTCGACTTAACTAGGCAACGTCACAATCAAATTCCTTTGTGACGAGACATATTTAAGCCTGACTTAAGTTAAAGTTGTACAACCGGCCCCAGTTCATATTACTTATATTTTGGGTTAGCCTATTTTAAAAATGTAAAAACGCTTTCAACCAAATATTTAAAAAAAAAAATGAGAGAAAAGGTACAATATTTATGTTTAATTAGTAAAAATAAGTATATAAAAACTGTGAATGTCATTTGAGTATTGCAAGCTGAAAATATTAGCCATAAATGCCATAGGGTTGCTGTTATCAGTATATATGCCAGTTGAATAACTTTCTAATTCTTTTGCTTTATATCTGTGACTAGCTCAAGGGGAATTAAATATGTACATGGAAGGAATGGCCTTACATGAGACTGTATTATATCAGTCATCATAAGATAAGATGTACATATCATGGCGTACATATCTATTCTACACTATATTGTATAACCCGAGGTACAATAGTCAAATTACATTTGCCACAATGACTGCTATTATCCAGATATACTTGTAGCTATAGAAATGATTCATCTAACAATTCTACTTATCTCTGTCTATAGCTGGCTGTATTTCATTCCCATTGGCAGTTGGTGGGATTAGATAAGCTAATATCATGTATTCCTGAACTGAATGTATATTGTCTAATTTAAAATGCACTGAGCTGAATACAAATGATACATGTACAATTTTGACTCAGTAGGATAGCCAATGTTAGTAAAATTAAGAGAAAGATTCAGACTGTCATGAGAAGTGTAAATAAGAAAAAATTTCCGTAAATCTAGAAATCTGTACACACTTAATATGTGTGCTATTAATATTAGACAGAATTGAAATAGCCAGGATGTAGTTGTACATTTTAAGGTTTGTTGCTTATAATAACTGCCTTAAAGTGGCATGAGCTGCCAAAATGTTGATATTTTGACGTTAAAACAGAATGTTGAAATTATTGGCTATTTTTCTCAAGAAGTATCATTCAGAAGCTTTTTAGTGCCTCTAGTCGAAAAAATCTATGATCAAGGATTGCTTTGAACTAACTTTGCCTTAGAATAAATGAATGGTCGTCCCGGTTATTTACATTTTGTTTACTTTTTTAACACGTTTTCGGTTCGTACAGGCCACATACTGTATGGGTTTTCCTCATTCCAACGACAATTATTTAGTTTTTCGATGGCCTTCAAAGCCTCTTAATGTTGTGACGATCAGAAAATATAAAAAAAGAGTGAATTTTGGCAGCTCGTGCCACTTTAATTTTCATCTCCTTCATTGATATCAGCAGAAAGCTCTTATTTTGTACTACTTTGTAAAAATGATACACAATTAGCTAATTCTGTTTCTTAATGTTGCCTATATTTGGTAGCTCCTAGCGTGTGACTTGCCTGTAGGAACGGTGAGATATCATTCTTATCTCTGTGTATCTCATCATTTAGAACAAATCCCCAGAGATGTCCACTCAGTAAAAACTAGGACTACATTATGATAAGGCTGTTCTTGTCATCCCAATATCAAGGGATTCCGGATGTATAATTTACTCTTTCTAGGCATGTTTTTAGGTTTTTTTCTTTCATGGTTCGCAAACAGAAACTCAATTTCGAGCAATATTTTTTATTGGTTAGTAATCCATTATTGTTTTTATTCTATTTTTATATTGACGTAAATAATTACAGACCGCAAAGATAAGTGGACAATTTTAAATATTGTCACAAAAGTGCAGGGTTTGGAATTGTCAGAATTGAATTAATCGCTGTGCTATTGCTAACATGATTTTTCAACAAAAAAAATATTTATTTTCCACCTGAATTAAAATTTAAGATTTTTTCCGTATTCTTTATAATTTCTAAAAATCTTTATTTCCATGATTATTTTAAATCTTTTGCACATTGGTATATTAGATAATGACCATTTACTTTATATCATTTTTTTCTAAAGTAAGCTTTTCAAACCTCTGTTTTCCGTCTAAATTCAGAATTATTTTGTTTGAAAAATGTAACTTATTATCCAAAGAATTAAGTTTCTATCCTGTTATCTGTCTAGAACATCCATTGACATTGTTTGTAACAAACACTACATACTAAAAGACTTGCAAATGTCACGTGTCTTCACTTTTACTGATTTCCTCATTTAGTCTTCATGATAAACGGTTGACCATGCTTTAAATGGTGTATATTCTGTGTAATTGTTATTCCCATGTAAGCTTGATTAGTGATATTGTTTACTTTAATGGATACACATCCGGGTAAAGCAGCATGCTTGGTCTGGCCAACCGCTACCGGTACATTGACATGACGGTTTCATTGGCATGTAGGTTTCAATGACATGTAGGTTTCATTGGCATGTAGGTTCCATTGGCATGTAAGTTCCATTGGCATGTAGGTTTCATGTACATGTAGGTTTTATGTACATGTAGGTTTCATTGGCATGAAGGTTTCATTGACATGAAGGTTTCATTGACATGTAGGTTTCATTGACATGTAGGTTTCATTGGCATGTAAGTTCCATTGGCATGTAGGTTTCATGTATATGTAGGTTTCATGTACATGTAGGTTTCATTGACATGAAGGTTTCATTGACATGTAGGTTTCATTGACTTGTAGGTTTCATTGACTTGTAGGTTTCATTGTCATGAAGGTTTCATTGGCATGTAGGTTTCATTGGCATGTAGGTTCCATTGGCATGTAGGTTTCATTGACATGTAGGTTTCATTGACTTGTAGGTTTCATTGACTTGTACGTTTCATTGACTTGTAGGTTTCATTGACATGAAGGTTTCATTGGCATGAAGGTTCCATTGACATGAAGGTTCCATTGGAATGAAGGTTTCATTGACATGTAGGTTTCATTGGCATGTAGGTTTCATTGGCATGTAGGTTTCATTGGCATGTAGGTTCCATTGACATGAAGGTTTCAATGACATGTAGGTTTCATTGACATGTAGGTTTCATTGACATGTAGGTTTCATTGGCATGAAGGTTTCATTGACTTGTAGGTTTCATTGACATGAAGGTTTCAATGACATGTAGGTTTCATTGGCATGAAGGTTTCATTGACATGTAGGTTCCATTGACATGAAGGTTTCATTGGCATGTAGGTTTCATTGGCATGTAGGTTTCATTGGCATGTAGGTTCCATTGACATGAAGGTTTCATTGGCATGTAGGTTTCATTGGCATGAAGGTTTCATTGACATGTAGGTTTCATTGGCTTGTAGGTTTCATGTACATGTAGGTTTCATTGGCATGAAGGTTTCATTGACATGTAGGTTCCATTGACATGAAGGTTTCATTGGCATGTAGGTTTCATTGGCATGTAGGTTTCATTGGCATGTAGGTTCCATTGACATGAAGGTTTCATTGGCATGTAGGTTTCATTGGCATGAAGGTTTCATTGACATGTAGGTTCCATTGACATGAAGGTTTCATTGGCATGTAGGTTTCATTGGCATGTACACATGTAGGCTTCATTGACATGCACATGTAGGTTTCATTGACATGCACATGTAGGTTTCATTGACATGTACACATGTAGGTTTCATTGGCATGCACATGTAGGCTTCATTGACATGCACATGTAGGTTTCATTGACATGTACACATGTAGGTTTCATTGGCATGCACATGTAGGCTTCATTGACATGCACATGTAGGTTTCATTGACATGTACACATGTAGGCTTCATTGACATGCACATGTAGGTTTCATTGGCATGTAGGTTTCATTGGCATGTAGGTTTCATTGGCAAGATGTCATTGCAATATGCCTCAATTTAACATTTTTCTTGGTGTCCAAATAATTTGAGTTATTTTATCAAATATATGCTTGCATCATGCTTATATTACTTTGGTGGACCAGGATTTATTTGCCATAAAGGGATGCATTAATAGGTGACTGAAGTTTCTAGTTTTGCACCTAAATTTAATTCAGGACTACAGATATGTATATATGATTTATGGTGTTTTGGCTGTATTATTTGTACTTAATGAAAGTTGCATGGGCTGCCTAAATGCTGATATTTGTCCGTAACTAGATTTTGGAGTACTCTGCTGCATGCATTTCCCCCAAGAAAAAGACCTACAAATTAGAAGCTAATTTGTCTAGACATTCAGAATTTATGAGAAAAGTTAGAATTTTGGCAATTAACATATACCTACGTGACCGGATGATCCACCAAAGGGTTACTGGATTAAGGTCCTAATTTGCACTGAAACGATTACTGACCATCAAATTCCTTATTATGTTGATATCCAAATGTTGTCAGCTTTTACCCAAGCAAGAAAGCTCTAATTGTAGGAAGCAATAGTTGAAATGATGCAGCATAACCATTTCCTCATGATTTAATTGTAAGATTTAATTAGGATTATGGACTTTTACCCATTTATTGAGAAAACATGGCTTTTAATTACATCCAAGTTTGATGTTCTTAAACAGATGTGTATGACTTACAGCTGAGAGTAGAATGTTTTTCCTGTGTTTTTTCCGTTTTTTTCTTTCTCTTTCCTGACTGTTGCCATATCACATATCTCTCAGTTTCTGCCTGGGAAACAGTTTTTGTGTCCTCACTGAAGCCAACTGTGCTCTCTTTAAAAGGTATTTGGCATTTAAACCAGCATGATATGACGCATGTACCACATATATAGCTCTTGTTGAAAAACCTTAAAAGGATTTGTGTTTCAAAGAATTCTTAAGTTTCTGGATTTCATTAATTGTATGTAGATGAAAGTGGGGCTATATGTATGTCCTGTCCTGTCCTGTCTTTAGGTCAGAACATCAGCATTTGAATCTCCCAAACACACACATCTTAAATTAATAATTTCTATGTGAAATGTATGTGAAATGTTACATAAACTTGAGTAATCCAATGACAGCCTTTTTACTAAAATTACTTGTTTCGTTGTCTGAAACATAGAAATTAGCTGGATTTATTTTAGTCAATCAAGCCTAAAACATAATCATATTATTAATATATACTCGTTTATTTCAATTCAACTTGAAGTTATATGTTTACCTGTCATAGATACAGCTGTGGAAATATGGGATTTTTTGTCTTGAAATAAACATATGAAGGAAGATCAAAGGAAATTTTATATAATATATGTTTCATATGGTTAATTAGCCTCTATGGTCGAACGACATAGCTTCTATGATATTGAAATTAATAAAAAGTAAAAGGAAGGGAAATTTATTCATTTCATCTGGGTAATAAGCCTGTTTTATGTAGTCTCCTATCGACAACTGGCTTTATGTAATCCCCTTAGATTAATTAATATAGCCCATGTTAACTCCAGGGCTCAAACTATTGCAGGATGGAGAAAAAAACTTTAATCAGAAATCCCAACGACAAAGTTTTCGAGTTTCGATTTTATGTCTTTGGTAACCATGGTTACTGTTTTGCCGACGTCTATTTAGAGCTGGACAAATATGAAAAAAATTTACTATAGCTCTGTAATAGACAGTATTGAAATGCTAATGTATAGACTTGGCCTAATATGGAAAATGAATATCTTATGAAAGCAAGATTGGATTGCATTGAGAGTGCCTCAGGAATTGGCACATTTTTAATGTGTTAGGGAACAAATATTTCAGTGTTTCTTTTTTGGGTGGGGTATTTTTTTTTTTTTTTACATATTTTTAGTTCATTGAGTACATGTGTAGATCATGTCTGGTGTATTTATTGCCTTGCTGACAATTCATTATTCTTGTAGGATTGATTTTGTATTGTATAAAAATATGACACAATATTTTAATTCTGTTTGCATTTTAGATTGAGTAGGAAATGAACTCTTAGAGTTCGATTTGTGACATGAGGATTTGTCACCTATTTTTATGACATATGTTTCCTGTATTTATGGACACTAAAACACACGGGCACAGGGAAAATCTTCTTGTCTAAAATAACCACGGAGACAAGTTTCTAATTGTGTTAAAAAGAGGTATATCATTTAGACCTTTATACCCCATCATAAATTGTTGTAATAAAGTAAACCTATGATATTTCATTAGGTTGACGACTGACAGGAGCTTGGCCTTAGTCAGTAGAATTTTCTGAAACACTTTGTATTACATTGACAATGCTTACGCATCTTAAGCTATAGTAAGAATATCGTCAGACTATACAGTATACCCCCCCCCCCATACCCTTTCCCAGAAAACCTAGGTAGAAGGCAGACAGGGGAGTTTAGCCCTGACCAGTATGTCTTTCAAACTCTTGTTCTTTTTATAAGCAATGACTGGCCTTTGGGTCAGAGGTCGAGCAAGTTTACTTTGAAGTAGTTTGTATTCTTCTACTATAATCTTGGCCATAGCGATGCTAGCTTTGTTATACTGAAACACAAATGGTATTATAGTTTTTTCACGACATCTTCCGGGGTCCAAGTTCAAACCCAAAGGATAAATAGTTTGTAATGTTTGAATCCAAAAACTTTCCCTTTCCAAACGTTTGTGCTTCGTATCTGCAGCGGAAGTGAAAAATGGGATTTTCTCAATAGGCATGATTTCAAAATGGTCCTTGACCGAATGACCTTGAGTATTGAAATGTTGTGCCACGGGTACATCATGTTTAAGTCTTATGCTAGATAAATGGTTGGCTGCTCTTTGTCGTAGAGAATTCTGAGTTTCTCCGACGTACTGTTTGCGACATTTTTTGCACGTGATTACATACACGATATTAGAGGAGTCACAATTAAGGTTATCTGCCATTTGATATTTGTTGCGAGTTTGTTCTCCGAAAAAGGTTCCGCGATCGGGTACGTATATATCGAGTTTGCATCGCGTCTTAAGGCATTTCATTGATGTACCTGAGAGAAATGTTGGACGGTAGTGGTCCTGTATTTAATGGAATTTGCTTTAATCAGAGATTTTTAAAAAGTTGTCTACCAAAATCGTTAAGAGACTAAGAAATCTTATCAACTTTGTAAATAGTATCGTAAGAATGCTAGAAATGGTCAGTCTACAGTTTTCCATGAAAGATTATAATAAAATATATAATACAGTCTCACTGCCGACTGGATATTAAAAAGTATCATCTTTTTGACTAGAAAAATCAAGTTTCTGTTATAGTTTTGTATTTAGCAAGTCAGCACTGGTGTATAAACCTAGAGAGAAATTGAACTTGATGATTTGTTGGAAAGAAGAGAAATCAAATGGTATCTGGAATAAAAAAAATGAGTTGTATTAAGGATGCTTTAACAAACTAGACTGGGATTAGTCTCTTATTCTTGATTTACGACATTCGGGCGCTACAGCGCACCTGGTCTCTGAAGTCCTGACAACCACAGACAGCGGTGAAAACAACTCGGTGGACGCCATTTTATTTGAGCATTTTTTTTTCAACCACCTTCTGATTAACACCCTTGTTTTTGCGATCGTGGCGTCACACGAAAATCGAGAATCCCCAATGCTAAACTGTCAGACAATGTTTGTGGTGCGTTCAATGAGAAAAGAATAACCACGCTTTGATTTTCTGTTAATTAGTCCGTTATAATTGTTATCACCTGTTTTTTGTTATGTGCTGATGAGAACAATAGCTTCTGTTTGGTACAGTAATGTGGAGGAATTGTTGACTGTAAAGTGACAGACCCCATATGGTGTAATAGGTGATGAGCATTAATAGATATGTCATTATGACTAGAGAACATCTGCCTATGATCCTATACCTGTTTCACAAGATTTATCAACACAATACAACATCTGCCCCTGTAACTGGAAGTAAGACATATTACATTGCACATTCATGCCCTGCATATGCATCACAACTTACAAAATGACAACTCACTTTTTACATTTTTTTTAAATTTTTTATTCTACATCATGTTAAATCAAGCTGTGATTACGTAGGCTTTGATTTCAGATTCATTTCGCCCACGTGTCAACTTCACTCCTGTGGGTTTTCATTTCTCCTACCTGAACCATTTGCAATAATGTATGTTAAACAAACGGACATTTTTTCCTCTCATGTATAAGATTTCATTTGAATGTACCGGTATTGACAATCTATACTATTTAAAGTTGAACTTACAAAACCTTTCCTCATTGATACTCTAAAACACACTTCATTTGTTACATGTTTTTCATTCAGTGTAATCTTATAACCTTCAAACAAAGGACTCAGTCTGGTTCACTTCAGTGTTTTTGTTAATTAACTTCCAGTCTACGTATTGTCAACAAGTGCACATAAATATTTTTAGATTTGTGTTAATTAATTCTTAGCTTGAGCTTTTTTAATCAGCACAGCCAGTAATTAAAAATCTTTCATAATGATTCAACCTTTGTATCATACAAATTTTTTGCTTATGTCAAGAGTGCTGTTCACAAAGGAACCAAACTCATGTGAATTTTACAGTCCTCGTCTGAATGTATGGGTATTTTATTCATAGAGTGTTATACATGTATTCATGAATGTAACATTCGATGCTGGGTTTTTGCTTTTTTGTTACCAATAACGTTAAATCAACTTGGTTGAGGTAACCAAAATAGCATCTAATTTATTCCTTCGATGGAAAAATGGTTTAACACACACACAACTTGTCAATCAATTTTCAAAATGTGCATTTGATGCTTTTAGAAAAAAAAACCCCATATTTTTCAAAGGTGTATTGGATGAGACATTCTTATGTTGAAACTTAATTTAGGCATCAAAATATACATTACAAACTTATTGTGTAGTCTGTACAGTTATTTTCATTAAAAAAGCTTTTTTTATGATTAGATAGAATGTTAAATAAAGATCCACTAATATTATGGTTTTTGATCCATCATAAATCACCCCTTTATTCTATTAAATAAAATGAAGTATTTTAATGAGTTCAGAATAAGGATATCCGACATGTACATTATCAGTCCTACTCACCAGGACTATTGTAAATGGTTTAACATTGTATATTTAAAAATTGTTTTGACTAAAAGATAAAGAACATTTGATATTAAGACAATAGACTCACCTTAGAATTGGCTATGTTGTTTCATAGAGAGAGTTTCATAGTGTTTTATAAGATATTCCTGAAACAGTGAGATAATGCACTAGTCGTATTTTCACATGTGTCCAGTCAATGTACAGCTGTATAAAAGTGAACTGCACACTTCCGTTAGCTACTAGACACTGCTCTATTTTAGTCACGCCTACGATTACCCTTTTACTCTATCCATTGAACAAAAAAAGGGCAGAATTTTAATCCCAGTTGTGTCAACAGCCCCAGACAAGCCTCAGTTGCCCAACTGGCTTTGTCACTCCTTACTCTCACCACATCCTTGCATGTATTTAATGGGTTGCCACGGTAACTGGTGAGTAACCCTGGGCACACATTGGTTGACTGAGAGGTCTTCCTTGTTGGTTGGTATTAGCTCTCTGTGTGTCTTCTTCTGGAGCAGCAGGCCTTCACTCTAGCAGTGCTCACTGTCTGTCCTCTGCCTGTACTCCTTAATCAGTGTAATGTTACTCTTTAGAAAAAATTATTAAATTCGCAAAGTTAAAATAAAACATAATCTGAAAAGATGCATTGTATTAAAAGACTTGCTAGTAGCACAAAAGCTTTTTCTTTTTGCTTAAAATGTTTCATTTGCTTTGTTTCATGAGAAAATTCTGTGTGTTTTCATTGTGTTAGCTACCTGTAGTGGATGGGCAGTTTAGAATATTAAGCAATTTCGAAACTCTCTTTTCAGCTATTTTGACCAAGGTGAGAAAGTAAAATTTCTAATTTGGAAACACCCTTTGTTCAGCAAATTTTACATGGGTGAGATATCAAGGTTTTAAATTTGTAAAGCCCCCCCCCCCTTCCATTTCAGCAATTTTGACCAAGAGAAATAGAAAAGTTTCTAATTTATATGGGTGAGATAGGAATGTTTCAAAATTGGAAATCCTTTCCAAGCTTAATATAGTGAAATAGGTTGTGGAGAACCTATTTCTGCAGCCTAACTAACTATAGCTATATGTATATACTGTATATCATATAATTTTAGCCAGCTGTGCCACACTCATTTTTTCACATGTATGTTTTTTTTGTAGAAAAAAACATTTTTGGTTAAAATTTTCATACCTAAGCAAGATCAAGTTACGTGTTTCAAAATTGAAAATCTGGGCTATGAATGTGGAAAGTAATTTAACCAGTGATGATAATATCATTAGATCCCCCACCCTCCTCTCAACACCCAGGATTGGAGACAATGGCTGACTGTTTAAGTTGACAGTTGGTACTGATGTGTAGATTATTCTCTCAGTGACCAGCTGTTAGGTTCTTGACCATCACTCATTTTCTTTGACACCGTAACCATTTAACCAAATATATCCTATTATTTTTGTAAGTATGCCAGTGGAAAACATTGAATCCCTTCAGTACATGTAATTTAAAACGCTGGCAACTGACCGATACCGATGGTAGTTTCTGCATATGTCATACTATACATTTTAGAACAAAGGGAATGACAGGCTACCAGCCTGCCGTAGGACCATGAAATCCTATTGCCCAATAGAAGCTGTCATTACAGTTAATGCAATAAAATTGGACAAATAAAATAAAAGTTAAAAGAAAACTCTATATACATTCTATAATTTTAAGTCCGGAACTGAAATTATGGTTAATGTGAAAAAACTTTGTGGAAAGGAGTTAACATAGAAGATGTACATTGTATTATACTGCATGTGGTTGGGGTATCATATGTCACACGTTTTTTATCAGATTGTTTCAAAACTTGGTGGACAAGCTGAATATCATTTGAGGATGTGCACCTCCTTTTTTGCTTGCGCTGGTTTAATTATTTTCAAAGTTACTGCCCGACATTAAAGGAAGACATAAACAATGAATGTTTGTCCTCGCATCTCCTCCCATGGTTTTTATCGGATTTAAAAAAAAACTTCTTGGACATGAAAGATATCATAAGGTGAAGAATTACTTAAGGATAACAACTTCTTGGTTTATTGGGTGACAACGTTTCAATGTAATTCTTACAAGTAATTCTTCACCTTATTGTAACCTTTCAACTTCTAAATGTCATTGAAAGATATGAAAGATATCATTCGAGGATGTGCACTTCCTATTTCGGCTTGGCTGGTTGAATTATTTTCAGAGTTATTGTCCTTTTCTGGCAGTATAAGAAGAAGTAGACAATGGGTGCTTGTTTCTGACAACGTACAGCGTTTCAGGGCACTGCATGCCCCTTATCATAACCCTGCTTACATGATCCTGTTTGAACTAAATTCAGTGTTACCTTCCAGAATGTTGTGCGTGTTGTTTTATCTGGGTTCCACCGAATATTGGTTTCTCAATGCATTTCCTCCTACATATTGCATTGAATATTGTTGAAACTGTGAGGATGATTGCTATCAAGTGAGGATGGGGATATCCTGTTTGTTAATGAACTTTTGTCTGTTCTTAGAATGTTTCCACTTTACATTGATAATTCTTTTGTGGGTCCGGAGGGATACATCGTCTTGTTTTTGTCATTTACAAGTTACAATGCTTTCAATAAAAGTGTAAGCTTGAAAGAAAGAAAGTTGACCATCACTTAGTGTGCAAATTACCCATCTAATCCCCACCGTCTATTTTTTGGGGAGAAAACTTTGATTGCCAAATAACAATTACGGTAAGAATTCCGCTAATTCAAGTACTCTCAAGTACATTTCTCTTATCCATGTTTTCTTGCTTTTCTTAACAGTATTATGAAAAGGCTTACAATTTATGTGGTTTCCTCCCCACTAAACCTGGCAATGTCGCCATATAAGTGAAATAATCTTGAGCTTGACGTAAAACACCAAACAATGAATCAATCTTGCGTTTCTGAACAGTAATATGAAAAGGCTTACAATTTGTGTGGTTCCCTCCCCCACTGAACCTGGGAACGCCGCCATATAAGTGAAATAATCTTGAGTGGTGTAAAACCCCAATCAATCAACAATTTGTGTGGGTTTATAACAGCCTCGGTTTTAAGTTGCCAGGGAGGTGTTTAGCCATTTTGCAATTAACTGAAGAAAACTAATAATCACAGTGTTGTGTAGGAGTTACATTTGTTAAATTATGCAAACCACTACACCCTGTTATCCTCGTGAAAACAAATGAAAATGGCCATCGCTTAAAAGTATTTTTAGCTCACGAATAGCTAAATCAATGTATTTTTAGTCAAAGTTAATTGTGTTTAATTTTATTGAAAAATTATTGATTAGTGATAAGAGCTGCGGTACATCATGTTCTGACGTCAACATGTCACCTTAAATTAGTCTGATGTCATTTACTCTGAAACCATTAAATCACCGCTTTGAGTGCGCTTGGCATCGTCATATGCAGTGTCCAGTTTAATACTTTAGCAGCCTGTGGACTGAATCTCGGATGTCCACGGGGATGATAAACCCCATTGATCTATGATAAAAGGTAGCTTATATCTGATAAGGTATAGAAGAGTGTGAAAATGTATGCAATGTCTAAGGATTCCCAACTTTTTTCTAGTTAACATTGCAATAGTTAAGATGCAAAAATGATACAGAAAAAAATTGGAGATCCTTAGACATTGCATACATTTTCACACTCTTCTATACCTTATACATTAAGTTCTCTGGAGTAATCACAATTTTGAAAGGTGTGTTCGTATTGCTACCTTTAACTTGCTTCACAAGCAGTAATCGTATAAAGCCCAGTGGCACAGCTTTTTAGAACTTGCTGGATAAGTAGTAATCATTTAAAGCTCAGTGGCACAGTTGTTTGGAACTTGCTGGATAAGTAGGAATCGTTTAAAGCTCAGTGATTTCAGCTATTTGTAACTTGATGGCTAAGTAGTAATTGTTTAAAGCTCAGTGGCACAGTAGTTTGGAACTTGATGGATAAGTATTAATCGTTTAAAGCTCAGTGACACAGCTGTTTGGAACTTGCAGGATAAGTAGTAATCTTATAAAGCTCAGTGACACAGCTGTTTGGAACTTGCAGGATATGTAGTAATCACCCAAAGCTCAGTGACACAGCTGTTTGTAACTTGCTGTATAAGTAGTAATCTTATAAAGCTCAGTGGCACAGCTGTTTGTAACTTGCTGGATAAGTAGTAATCGTTTAAAGCTCAGTGGCACAGTTGTTTGTAACTTGCTGGACAAGTACATGTAGTAATCTTATAAAGCTCAGTGGCACAGCTGTTTGGAACTTGCTGGATAAGTAGTAATCATATAAAGCTCAGTGGCACAGCTGTTTGGAACTTGCTGGACAAGCAGTAATCTTATAAAGCTCAGTGGCACAGCTGTTTGTAACTTGCTGGATAAGTAGTAATCGTTTAAAGCTCAGTGGCACAGCTGTTTGGAACTTGCGAGATAAGTAGTAATCGTATAAAGCTCAGTGGCACAGCTGTGAAATATTATAGTTAATATGCCACAAAAGCACCAAGCAAAAGAAAAATAATAACTGCTACCCATTTAAAGTGTGTCAATTAGCTCCAGTGAAGGTCATGAAGGGATATGTATTTGATAAGCTAAATGCCCTCTTTTCTGAGTCAGCAATTGCCGTATCACAGTAATGCAGTCTCCAGTAAGAGGGAAAAATATTTTGAGAAATATGCTTGGCTGTCAATGAAAACTTTCAAGACTCGGATGTGGCAATTTATTTAATATTCTTTTGACAGTTGTCATAAATCTGAGAGTGTGTGTTGGAATAGCTGTATGTTAACAAACAGAGAGCAATAAGTGATAATGGCAATGATAGATGCTTCACCTACAAAGGCCACACATTCAGATCTGTATGTTAGCAAAATTCATTTGACAAATCTGATGTTTACTGCCAATAGTTTTCTCTTGACACCCGTTTGACATTGATTAATTGGAAGATTGAGAAACCATGAATAGTCAATTGTTGACGATTGAATTTTTTTTTTTGGTTCACGGTTTGTGGTTGTTGAATGACCTCATAATGATTGAAGACTTCCATGTTTAAAGTTTCCTGCAGAATACCAAATATGGTGCTTCTTCTTCTCTCAATATGACGTGCCACTGTTGTCCTAGAAGCCTTGCTCAAAGACCGGAAGGTGTCAGTTGGACAAATTGACCAGTTTCTTCCCCAACTGATCTTGGCAAATCTAACTTGAGTGTGGTGTAACATATCAATCAATCAATCATTTAAGTCATTTTGTTTTATCTGTCAGCAATTCTCATACATCAATTAAAGACTTCATTCATTGTTCATTCAAACCTACCTTTTGTTTTGTATTGAGGACATATTTGGATTCACTTCAAATTGACAATGTCAATGTCTCTTATTAACCTCAATGATCCAGCTACATGTATGCATGATTTTATCCTTTCTGTGGTAAACTTTGGTACAACTGTGTTGTCTTTTTTTTAGGGATATAATTTTCCAACTTTGTTACAAAGCTAAAACTTTCTATAACGATGAGATTTTCTTCTTGTAGAACTGTCTAAAGATGGAGCCAGCATTTCTGAAGATGTTAGGTGAGTAGTTTGATTGTTTAGGTGTAAGAATCAATTTTGACTACAAATATATATATATATACTTTATTGACAGTATATAGGCCATAGGCCCAAATACATACTCTTTGTTTCATGTACAATACACTTTTCATTTGTTTACTATATTAAACACAACATTCACAACATTAAATGACAATTCTCTTAGTTATTGGCTGCCAAGCCAGTTCTCAACCTTAGCGCTTGGAAACAAAACTTGGCAAGCCCCTTAATTACAAATTCATTCCTAGAGGACATTAAGAGATTAAATCTGAAATGATTTCTCATAGAAATAAATTTAGGGTGAAGATACTTCTGGCGCGATAATTCGTAGGCAGGGCATATCATAACAAAGTGGTACATATCTTCGATGGAACTTAAGGAGCAAAAGGAACATTTTCTCAACGGCCGAGGTGTACCTACAAATCGCCCACTATCTACAGCTAGACCTGCCGTGCCTACTCTTAACGCGGCCAGGGCTTGTCTATGGCGAGAATTGGTGACAATGTAAACATAATTTTCTAATACAAGATCTACCTTAAACAACCTGTACAGGTCGTATCTACTACTCTCTAACATTTTCTCTCTCCACTGTTGTTGACAGTTATCCATTAAGCGCTGCCTGACAATATACAAAAAGTGGTTTGAATGGTTTACAAACTGGTCGGCATACGCATACCCTAGTCCTAAATTATTTAACAAATCTTTAATCTTTGTTGCCCATGTACTGTAACCTTTGCTATCTAAATGATACAACATAGCATATGCCTTTTTAGGGAATCTATGGTGTTCCATATCTAATAGAGTCAACCAATATTTTACACATCTTAGTGCAGAATCGCAAAATATTGTATGACGACCACACTCTCCCAAAGCCATAATATTTGGTGTACTTACACCAGTTTTCAAAATCTGTTTACAGGCTTTACTTTGGATTCTCTCGACAGTTTCATATTTTTGATAACCCCATAACTCTGATCCATATAGAAGAACAGGCTTGACTTTTGAATCAAACAATTTAAAAAATGGGAATGTTGCCACCTCACCTAAGCACCACAATGTGCGCAGAATTTCTGTCAATGCACGGTTTACTACAAATATACAAACCTCTGACCTTCGACGAGTACCTGACAACTCTTCCACATACAGCGACCGAGTGAAAGTCCACTCAGAAATTTGTAAATTTTTATTTGATCTGAGTGTGATTTGAACCTGCGTCTCATCGATGGAAGGTCTGCGTGGGGCTGAGGTACGATCACTCTAACCCACTGGACCACCGAGGTCTGTGTGGGGCTGAGGTACTATCACTCTAACCCACTGGATCACCGAGGCCCTCTCCTAGGTTGCAGAAGTTGTATAAAACAGATCACAAAAAGTACAGATTACCTTTAACAAACAGACTGAATAGGAAGTGGATCCCATCCTTACTTCAATCTGATACCACGTTACATGTACTTGTAAAAAACAGTCAGAGTTTTGTTTGTGTTTGCTATTTTATCAATGTCGATGGAATATGATGTAAGATAACACAATATGGTGACATACTGGTGTGTTACTTATATTTTATAACCGTGCCTTGCTGGTTGTGGTATTCTGTTATATGATGTGTGTAGCTTTCTGAGCTTCAATATTCCAGCAGTCTTAGTTCTGACTCTTAACTTGATTTATGACCCTGGCCTGGATGAGCTTTAAGAGCCCTTGGAGCACATTTTCTGTGAGATTTACCCAGGAAATGTGTTTATTGGCCTTTTAAAGGCCATGTTGATATCTGAAATGTTCTTCACTTCACATAAAGAGGTGATGTTTTATCAAGTAAATGTTTACCTTCTCCAACACCATCTTCAATGCTACAGACCCTAGGGCATGTGAGCCTTACATGTATCTTTGTTGATTAGCGTACTAAGAATAGGTTCTACCTTTATCAGACTTTTTTCCCCAGAAATGTTACGTAGAAATAATTAAAGGTTTTACAAAAATCATTTCAATAATTTAATGCAAATAAGCCTGAAGAAAATCATTAATGAATTCCACTAATTTAGTTTTATATTGTGTTTTGATATTTTTTTTTGTGCTTTACTGTATAGGTTCAACATTGCATAGAAATTAATTAATATTTAGTTTCACTTAAAATATTGATCAGTATTGCCAAGCACAATTGTAGATCTGTTTGTTTAAAGTGACATGAGCTGCCAAATATATCAAATATTTCATTGAAACACAATTTGTGATTTTTGTCAAGAAGTACAAAATAACAGCTTCTCTTTGTATCCAACCTTGTAGGCCCCTACTGCTAAATGAACTCCTTCAGCCTGGCTTACAGATATGTCTTTAGTTTGTCAAGAATAGGAGTGAAATCTTTTACTAAATCCAAATAAAAATCTGATTATAAAAGCTAATAAAAAAGAAGGCTAAATAAATATATAGTTATTTTATATAAAATATTCTGAAGGATATGAATACAATGGCTGATTGTTTTAAGCAGTTAATCAGATATATACATGTACTGTCTGTATCAAGTATTGGGCAATGTTAATGGTGACATACTACTTGGAAATGTATGGTAATTATCTGGTACTGTACTTAATGCATCATGTTCACTGTGGGAGGTTGTCTTATTAAATGGTTAGATATCTGATAGAATCTAGCCTGGGCAAAGAAAGATCTTATTATCTCTTCACCATTTTGGTCTAATTTTAGTCCTAGTGTATGTATATAATGTTGATGGAGCTGCCTGTGGGAACATTCATCTTGATTCTTCTCTGCCTTCTGACTGTTGTATGGGCACTGATGGCTCAGACAGTAGAACCCTAGTCTCTCCCAGTCTAAGCTTTTCATCCATAGGTCCTCAGTTTGAATCCCATTCAATCCAAAAAAAAAAATTTAACTATTTTTGAGTGTCAGTGTCACCCAATTAACCAAGAAGTTGTTATCCATAAGTAATTCTTCACCTTATTATTTTTGAGTGGATTTTTCACTCAATTTCCATGCGTGAAAGAGTTGGTACTCGCTGAACGCCAGGGGTTTCCTCTGGCCAAATGGCTCAATTTCCTCCCCACAAAACCTGGCCACGCTGACATATACATTGTAAGTTAAACAATTTTGTGTGACCTACGTGTAAAACCAATCAACTTTGTATAAATGTCCACCATTCCATCCATTCCTAAACAGTACAAATGACATAGCTCTCAATTTCCTTTAATCCATTACATTTACCATATAATAGGGCAGTAGTTAGTAGAAATGGTGTGTAGATTGAAGCAATTGGATGAGATGTATGATCAATGATGTTTTCTGATGACATCAGTACGATGGACGTTTTTATTCCTCAACGTCAGGACTTACCGTCACATTCGGACGATAAAGGCTCGCCATATGCGCAATGAGAGTGTCGGTGACAGGAAATTTGTTGAATTATCACGATACTCTCCCTCCCTTTTATCAGGGACTACATCTGATGGAAAAGTTTAGTATCATCATCATAGCCAATGGTTATCTATAACTTTATTGATGTTTTCACCGGGACAATTTTATCGAGACAATTTTACATAAACAATTTCACCGAGACAATTTCACCGAGACAATTTCACCGAGACAATTTCACCGAGACAATTTCACCGAGACAATTTCACCGAGACAATTTCACCGAGACAATTCACCGAAACAATTTTACGTAAACAATTTCACTGAGACAATTTCACTGAGACAAAGCAGACTCTTACATGACTTTTTTTCCATGAAAATAAAGGAAAAAGTTGAAATATCTCTCATAGTAAAATAGATTGATTGATTAATGTTTCACTCCACACTGAAGATTATTTCACAAATGAGAGGAAAAAAAGGCTCATTCCCTGCATCCGTGTTGCTTGCAACCATTCACAAAGGGGAAAAAAGCATTCAGAATTTTTTTCTATCTTTTTCTTCAACTGAATAGGATTGGAACCCATAGATGCAAGATGCAAGGCTTGTTTGCGCTAACTGAGCCAGCAAAGTATGTCCCTCTAATAACCCTACATTTGTAACAATGTCACAATCTTGATTGTTATGTATTAAAACTTAAAATGAACAAATACAGTGCTATCTGTGTGACTTTCATCACTTTGTTTGTTTTTAGTCATTTCCAGATATTATATTCTGCTGCTATAGAATCTGTAGAAGAGGCTATGTCTGTGTATTCCAGTACTGTATCTGTGAGACAGGTAAAACATACAGCATCATATATATGGGTGCCTCCGTGGCTCAGGAGGTAGAGCGTTGGACGCTCAATTCGAACATCCTTCCACCAATGATTTTCTGAATTTTCTGACTGGGTTTTCACTCGAACGACCTATGTGGGATGGTTGCCAGTTACCAACGGAAGGTCGTTGGTTTCCTCCGGGCATACATGTAGAACCCAGTGTCCCCCTACAATAAAACTGGTAACGCGGCCATACAAGTGAAATAATCTTGAGTGCGGCGTAAAACACCAAACAATCAATCATATATATGAACGGAGGATTAAGCTTAAGTGCAGTTTTATATTAGATGATTTATTTTTTGGAATAAATTATTTCTGTTTGTATGCCATGATTTTCATACGGTATCTGACTACTTTGTGGTGATGCCGTAATCATTAAAATGGAACCCACATTTAAAAAAAGTTTCAAACAGTTTTTATAAATGTACATATAGATTGCAGTTTAAGTTTGAGGCACATGTATTCTCCGTCAAAAAAGTTCTACACTTTCGAAAAAATGAAAAGAAAACCCAGATCATTGCATTTGCATTTTTAGTTTCAAAAACACCATTTTGTCACCATATAAGTGAAATAATCTAGAGTGCGGCATAAAACTTCAATCAATCAAAAACACTGTGCAAGAGTTTCATGTGTCACTAATTTAATCAGGAACAGGCCCTTCGGTTTCCACTTATTTCTATCTTGTTTTTTAACAACAAGGTACATATGTATTTGCCAGGTACTTACTGAAGATTGAGGGTTTCCTCGGGGCAATGAGACCGGTTTCCTCCTCTATTAAACCTGGCAATGCCGCCATATTAGTGGAATAATTTTGAGTGTGGCGTAAATCATTAGTCAATTATTTGAACAATGACATTTCCATTTCAATTATTTTTCAAACTTTGTTTCAGACAATATCCACTTCCCTTTTGAAGTTTGGACAGCTGACAGATCAGATTGATGAACCTTCTGTCCAAAACCATCTGAAAAAGAGGTGAGCTTCTGTGATATTTTTTGTTGTGGGGGCGGAGGGATTTCAGTTAGTTACATTTGCAATTACGATAAGAATTCCGCTAATTCAAGTACTCAAAACATTACGAAAAACACTCTAAAAGTTTGAGACTTTTTGTTGTGTGTCTTACCTCCTGCATGGAGCGACCGACAATCCTATCCAGCAATCACTATTGTTGTTGTTTTAGACCAAACATGGCAGAAAGCTGTCTAATGATATGTTATCTTCACATTGCTTGTCCTTGAATTAGCGGAATTCTTACCGTATACAGACATAAGATGCAACTTCAATAATCATACCAAAGCTCAATAATCTTCAAGGTAATAAGGGGCCTCCGTGGTTCAGTAGGTGGAGCGTTGGAGGCTCAATCCGAATAGCCTTCCACCAATGGGTCACGGGTTCGAATCCCACTCAGTTAAACAAAAATTGGAAAATTTTCTTACTGGGTTTTCAATCGAACGACCTATGTGGAATGGTTGCCAGTTACCAGCGGAAGGTCGTGGGTTTCCTTTCCTCCCACAAAAAAACTGGCAAAGCCGCCATATAAGTGAAATAATCTTGAGCGCGGCATAAAACACCAAACAATCAATCAAGGTAATAAAACACTATTTCTGTGTCAAGTATAGGCCACCATTTTTCCTGCTTCCTGACAATGTGGGGGGAGAGGTGCATTTTGTGATCACCAATTTGATCTTACATAAAAGAGGACGTGATATATTTTTGATTGGTTATCATTATCAACTGATCAGGTACAAGTGTGAGTGATTGTCAAAAATATCACCATTTCAAATAATGTCACCATGTTTATTGTGGTAATAACATAATCATAGATAGCATTAGCTTGTTAATTATTCTGTTGAATTTCTTTTCAGTGGCAATATAACATTAACAATAAAGGCTTATGACAAAGATGGCAAGTAAGTACATGTACAATGCAGTGCTTGAAACTAAAAAAAGACTAAAAAACTTTTGTTAATTTACTGATTCCATAAGTGAACTCTGATGAAGCCTACATTTGGGACATAATTGATAATATATTTTATGTTTATTATATTCTCTCAAATTTTCAACCGACTGTACGTGGAGGAGTTGCCAGATACTCACCAAAGCTCAGGGGTTTTCTATGTGCAAAGAGCAGGGTTTCCTCCTAATAAAACGTTGAAACGACACCCTATAGGGGAAATAATCTTGAGTGTGGCGTAAAACATCAATCAATCAAATGTGAACCACATTGAGATGTTGCTAGTGGTAGTCAAGACAGAGGCCTCTAACACTCTTTAAACATTTAACTTTACAGACAGCCTTAGTAAATGTAATTACACAAGAAAAAAAAATGTTGCCACGTTTAAAGAAAACACCCATCATAAATTCATTTCTTCGGCATCAGCAACTTTTAAAAATTTCAGACAGCTTTTTATAGAAATCTGTCCTTAATTATTACTAGGGCTGACTCAGAGAAAACAATTCTATATAACTTTGCATGCTGTAATTTTGTTTTAAGCTGCCAGGCGTTAGAAGAGGGAAAACGCTGTCCACTGATGAAAACAGTGACCTTGACTGTGTATGATGTACCCAGTGTAGAGAACAAAGGGAAATCTATGGGCTCTATTATTTTTGCTGAATCGTTTTTTGATTCGACTATTGGTATTAAAAAACCAGGTGAGAAAAAATATCTCAATCCAAGACCGGCCTTTCATTGATGGTTTGCGAGTCGAAAGAAAAAACTTAAAAAAATACCGAATTGATTTTTCCCTTGATCTCACTACATGAAAGTGGAAGAGTGGACAGGTGGACAGGCACTATACCGACCAACACCGTTATACAATTGAGTGTTAGGGAAAATCCTAATAAATCAATTATAATTAATGATTTATCTAACTACTAATTGACTGAAAATTGTTGTCTGGTGTCTTGAATGGAATATACATCACAGAAGTTTACGTGAAGGTTTCACTTTCACAGAGATTGCACGATATCTGGTGACAGATGTCGTTTTCTGTTCTATTGAAGTCTAATGATAATTGCTCTCCACCTGTGTAATGGCGGCAACATTGACCGGAAATTTGTGGAATTCTCACGATACTCCCTCACCCTATAGTTTGCTAGTCCACCACAAGCCTTCCATCAACTGGTTACAGGTTCAAACCCCTCTCAGTCAAAAGGACAAAATTTAAAATTTCTGAGTAGGTTTTTCCCCAGGATTTCTTTCTGTCTATATTACTCCTACAGATTTAACTGATAAAATAATGTTTCCCACACTACACCCCCGATAATCCCACTCCCAGGCAGTGTGTTATTTTTGTCATAATCAACGTGTGAAGTTATGGCCCAAATAATGCTATGACCCCACGAAAGACCTGTCAAAACTGATGTTACTAATGAATAACGTCATTTGTCATTTAATATGATGTAAAGATGAAGCAACCATATATAGAATGGTCTATGATGCTGTCATTGGGGATGTTATTTCGGATGTTACGATGCCATATCAAGTCTCTCTTCGGTCAGCCAATCTTGGAAAGAGAGCGACGTCACATTTTTTTTAATAAAGCTGCTTTTGAAAAAAATATACTGTTAGAGAAAGATTATCCAACTCTAGCCAGTTACAATGAATATTTATCTCGTTTATTCATTTCCAAAGTCACTCGCCTCGAAAATTAATAGATTCGAGTAATATTCAGCTTAACACACTGGCTCTCTTTAGATAACCTCTATGTATCCAAAATACCATGCTGTGCCTGTCAACTTTAATATCAGAAACACTTTAAGAATTAATAAAAAGAATTCTATGATTTTTATATAATTTTTTCATTTTCTTTATTTGGCCGTCGCAAAAAACTTGCATGTAGCCCATATTTTTACTGAGCAAGGTATGATTTAGAACAAGTAATTAAGTGTATATTTGTGTCTTGTCAAACCAAACTTGTTAATTATTATTCATATAATTTGAATTGATGTTTTTGTTCCCGAGGATTTTTGAATCCAGCTGAAAAAAGTATTGATTTATTTGACAGTCAGACTTTTTTCTATTGATTTGTTGCTTAACTTGATGTTTTGTTTGCAGATGGCAGCCAATGGCTATCCGGTGAATATTCAGTGTTAACGGCAGACATTCCACGACTGATCACATGGATTCCTGTAAGTCAGCCATTGATTTTTTCTTCGCCGTTAGCCATAACTCATTGAAGTGGCTATTGCTCTCTCCATGTTATCCCACATGAATAGTGATGAAACATCAACCAAAACTCATTTTTCCAAAAAAAACAAATGAGATTTTGATAAGCGAGTTTGGTCAACAGAAATGGAACATTTATCCAAACATGTTTCATTCTCATCTTGATAGTTTTTGGACATTCCGGAATAGCCCATTATTGACCTTTTCTATAACCCAGAATGTCACTTATTCAAACTTTAGATATATTTGGCCCCCAAAAACATGAGGAAACCACTTACAGGCGAGGCTTGAAGTCCTCAGAACGGACACTTAAAATAAAAATTATAAAATTCGTAACTTTCTATACTCACAAAAAATCAAATGTGGCGCACTGCAATTTATCAGAATAGAAAATTATACAAAAATGGATTGATAAATATTAAATAAAAAAGATATTATATTGAAAATCTGAAATTACATACCTTAGTCTAAATAGAATCAGAAATGTTTGATGTTTCTTTTTTTAAATGTTTTCTTAATGAAATATTGAACTGCTGAAGATGAATATCAAATACATGAAATAATTGATCTGACTGAAGATGAAAGTAGATAAGAGATATAGCTTGGCAAGATGGCTGTGTTCAAATTTAACATGGGAGTTGTGACAAACAGGGTTATCCTCCTGATTTAACACAGGAGTTGTGACAAACAGGGTTATCCTCCTGATTTAACACAGGAGTTGTGACAAACAGGGTTATCCTCCTGATTTAACATGGGAGTTGTGACAAACAGGGTTATCCTCCTGATTTAACATAGGAGTTGTGACAAACCGGGTTATCCTCCTGATTTAACATAGGAGTTGTGACAAACCGGGTTATCCTCCTGATTTAACATAGGATTTGTGACAAACCGGGTTATCCTCCTGATTTAACCAAAGAGAGTAGATTGACAAGAGTGGTCACTTCGTCCAATCAGCATTGCCAGCATGTTCTTCTGGCCCCTAGCGGAAGGGTGTTCCGACTGTACACGATTCGACTGTAGGGCGCCCCCTACAGAAAGGAGGTTCCTAATGATCGAATCGTTTCAGTTTAAATTCAACATGGCGCGGGCGAAGTGACCACTCTTGTCAATCTACTCTCTTTGATTTAAACATAAGGGTTGTAACAAACAGGGTTATCCTCCTGATTTAACATGGGAGTTGTGACAAACCGGGTTATCCTCCTGATTTAACATAGGAGTTGTGACAAACTGGGTTATCCTCCTGATTTAACATAGGAGTTGTGACAAACCGGGTTATCCTCCTGATTTAACATAACAGTTGTGACAAACCGGGTTATCCTCCTGATTTAACATAGGAGATGTGACAAACCGGGTTATCCTCCTGATTTAACATGGGAGATGTGAGAAACAGGGTTATTTTCTTGAGTTTGTATGGTGGATGTGACAGTGTTATTTCCTGAGTTTGTATGGGAGATGTGAGAAACAGGGTTATTTTCCTGAGTTTGTATGGGAGATGTGACAAACAGGGTTATTTTCCTGAGTTTGTATGGGAGATGTGACAAACAGGGTTATTTTCTTGAGTTTATATGGGAGATGTGAGAAACAGGGTTATTTTCTTGAGTTTGTATGGGAGATGTGACAAACAGGGTTATTTTCCTGAGTTTGTATGGGAGATGTGACAAACAGGGCTATTTTCTTGAGTTTATATGGGAGATGTGAGAAACAGGGTTATTTTCTTGAGTTTGTATGGGAGATGTGACAAACAGGGTTATTTTCCTGAGTTTATATGGGAGATGTAAGGAACAGGGTTATTTTCTTGAGTTTGTATTAGAGATGTGACAAACAGGGTTATTTTCCTGAGTTTGTATGGGAGATGTGACAAACAGGGTTATTTTCCGGAGTTTGTATGGGAGATATGACAAACAGGGTTATTTTCTTGAGTTTATATGGGAGATATGACAAACAGGGTTATTTTCTTGAGTTTGTATGGGAGATATGACAAACAGGGTTATTTTCCTGAGTTTGTATGGGAGATGTGACAAACAGGGTTATTTTCTTGAGTTTGTATGGGAGATATGACAAACAGGGTTATTTTCCTGAGTTTATATGGGAGATGTAAGGAACAGGGTTATTTTCTTGAGTTTGTATTAGAGATGTGACAAACAGGGTTATTTTCCTGAGTTTGTATGGGAGATGTGACAAACAGGGTTATTTTCCGGAGTTTGTATGGGAGATATGACAAACAGGGTTATTTTCTTGAGTTTATATGGGAGATGTGACAAACAGGGTTATTTTCTTGAGTTTGTATGGGAGATATGACAAACAGGGTTATTTTCCTGAGTTTGTATGGGAGATGTGACAAACAGGGTTATTTTCTTGAGTGTGTACGGGAGATGTGAGAAACAGGGTTATTTTCTTGAGTTTGTATGGGAGATATGACAAACAGGGTTATTTTCCTGAGTTTATATGGGAGATATAAGGAACAGGGTTATTTTCTTGAGTTTGTATGAGAGATGTGACAAACAGGGTTATTTTCTTGAGTTTGTATGGGAGATGTGACAAACAGGGTTATTTTCTTGAGTTTGTATGGGAGATATGACAAACAGGGTTTTTTCCTGAGTTTGTATGGGAGATGTGACAAACAGGGTTATTTTCTTGAGTGTGTACGGGAGATCTGAGAAACAGGGTTATTTTCTTGAGTTTGTATGGGAGATATGACAAACAGGGTTATTTTCCTGAGTGTATATGGGAGATGTAAGGAACAGGGTTATTTTCTTGAGTTTGTATTAGAGATGTGACAAACAGGGTTATTTTCCTGAGTTTGTATGGGAGATGTGACAAACAGGGTTATTTTCCGGAGTTTATATGGGAGATATGACAAACAGGGTTATTTTCTTGAGTTTATATGGGAGATGTGAGAAACAGGGTTATTTTCTTGAGTTTGTATGGGAGATGTGAGAAACAGGGTTATTTTCCTGAGTATGTATGGGAGATGTGACAAACAGGGTTATTTTCCTGAGTGTGTATGGGAGATGTGAGAAACAGGGTTATTTTCCTGAGTGTGTATGGGAGATGTGAGAAACAGGGTTATTTTCTTGAGTGTGTACGGGAGATGTGAGAAACGGTTATTTTCCTGAGTTTGTATGGGAGATATGACAAACAGGGTTATTTTCCTGAGTTTATATGGGAGATGTAAGGAACAGGGTTATTTTCTTGAGTTTGTATGAGAGATGTGACAAACAGGGTTATTTTCTTGAGTTTGTATGGGAGATGTGACAAACAGGGTTATTTTCTTGAGTTTGTATAGGAGATATGACAAACAGGGTTATTTTCCTGAGTTTGTATGGGAGATGTGACAAACAGGGTTATTTTCTTGAGTGTGTACGGGAGATGTAAGAAACAGGGTTATTTTCTTGAGTTTGTATGGGAGATATGACAAACAGGGTTATTTTCCTGAGTTTATATGGGAGATGTAAGGAACAGGGTTATTTTCTTGAGTTTGTATGAGAGATGTGACAAACAGGGTTATTTTCTTGAGTTTGTATGAGAGATGTGACAAACAGGGTTATTTTCTTGAGTTTGTATGGGAGATGTGAGAAACAGGGTTATTTTCTTGAGTTTGTATGGGAGATGTGACAAACAGGGTTATTTTCTTGAGTTTATATGAGAGATGTGACAAACAGGGTTATTTTCTTGAGTTTGTATGAGAGATGTGACAAACAGGGTTATTTTCCTGAGTTTGTATGGGAGATGTGACAATTAAACAGGGTTGTTTTCTTGAGTGTGTATGGGAGATGTGAGAAACAGGGTTATTTTCTTGAGTTTGTATGGGAGATGTGACAAACGGGGTTATTTTCTTGAGTTTGTATGGGAGATATGACAAACAGGGTTATTTTCCTGAGTTTGTATGGGAGATGTGACAAACAGGGTTATTTTCTTGAGTGTGTATGGGAGATGTGACAAACAGGGTTATTTTCTTGAGTTTGTATGGGAGATGTGACAAACCGGGTTATCCTCCTGATTTATATTTACATGTCTTTTCTTCTTCCTGTCACAGTCTTCAACATGTAGACTTCATCTTGGGGTTGGGACATGGCAATAGATTTCATTTACTGGACGAATAATTGAGTAGTTCCGTTTCTCGACACGTCCACATAATTACATTTCACACGCCAATCCCACCCTACTACAATTTTTTCCCTGTTGTAATTTTGTTTCATTTGGTTCCACAGACTGCTACTGAGCGTAAGTCTGCGTGTATTGGTAATGAATGGGGGAAGGCTATGTCACCAGCAGAAACTGTCTACCTCACAGCACTAAATTCATTCTCCAATACCCCCCTAGAAGGTAGGCTTTTATGTAAACCCTTCCCATCTGAAATAAGTCTATCACAATCCCCCTCTAATTGGCACACGAGAACTGTGGTAAACCATTTTCTAGTTTAATGGCTGGGTGATCAATCAACCCAACCAGAAGTAACATCTCCGACAGATTTATCCTACTCCAATATTTGCTCTTTATTTAAGTCGAATCTACACTTTCTCTTTGGTTTTTAAGACACAACTTGAACAAATGGTAAAAAGGTGGCCAATACAGGTTTACATGTATCTGAAGTAATATATGTTTTTTAAAAACTAAACTAACACTAGCACAAGTGTGATATTTTTGATTTGTGTAGTAATAAAACTAGGCATTATTTATTCGCTGGATGATTCTTCAGATACTTTATTAGATTTGTCTTTCTTTCAAGCATAGCTCTATATTTTGGAAGCCACACATTCAGTCCAAAATTTCACACCTTGAGTTAGATAAAAGCCAGTTATTTTAAGTGTCCTTAAGCTATATCTTTTTAAAAGGCTAGCATTTTACATTTTACTGTGGCTGCAAGTTTGTGATGAAGGCCACATATATTACTTTTTTATGTACATGTCGCTAAGCCTTTACACTTAATTTACAGTGGCCACAAGCATTTCGATTTTTTTTTGTTCTTTACAAGCCTTATCTTTGAATCATTGATCACAGGTTTAAATCCCATTCAGTCCCCACCAAAATTCTCAAATTTCACCTCGATCTCTCTGTGGTAAGGGGTTGCCAAGTACTCTCTAAATGACAGGGGTTTTATTTTGGGTCATCAAAACCTTAACCTTTGGGGTTCGTTAAAAGGTGCATTGAAAGACCAACCCAAAAATGGATTATTTTATTTAGGGATTAAGTTATGAGAATGGACCTAGTTTATCTCTGCACGATGCACTGTCTCCAGCTGCATGTGTGATGCATCCTTAACTGTCTGTTTATGACTGTTTGAAAAGCACAAAAGCAACAGAAGACACCCAAAGTAACTCTATACATGTAAATGTACTTTTGGCGAAAAATCAACCTGAGGTCCTTCATCCGAGTTTAGTCTTCTACTAATCTGAAGGTCAACGATAAACCACATCAAACTTTGGTGGTATGTTTGAACAAGGATTATTTTCAGCTTGTCTATTTGTTTCCTCCTTGGATGTTTGATCTGATATCGGTTTTACTGGAATCCATCATTAACATTCTTTTGAGTAGCGTTTTTTTATTTCGCATAAAGAAAGTGGTCACAAATAATCAATTTGGTCAGTAAATGAATTACTTCTTCATCCAGGCATTTATTTTTCTCTTCCATTGATTAACTAACACATGGCTCTTCTAAGGAATTGAGTTGTTATAATAAGAGGCCTTAATAAGGCGTCTTCTCTGAAGGCTTTGTGAGTCCTCAATTGACATCTGTCTCTTAGCTTAGCCAGCTTTCGACCCCCGAAGGTCGAATATAAAGTGTCATTTTGTATATTTATACATTTGTTAAACAACTTTGTTATTTTTATGCATAAGTTATCTGTTTTGTTGTTAAAGGGGCATTAGCTGGCAAAATTCACACTTTTTTCATGCATTTTGATTTTCATGACAATAAATATAAGAGGTGTTTAAATTCATGGAAACACTAAATCCATACAGCCTGCAGCCTGTACAAAGGGAAGTAGTGTTCGAAAAATAATAAGTTAGTTGAAAACAATACTTCAAAGCACATTCATGAGACTAATAGTACTACTAAAAAGCTATAGTTGAAATAGTGGGGAAAAAAATGTTTTTTTGCTAAAATATCAACATTTTGGCAGCTTATGCCACTTTAATTTAGTATTGGACTGGTAAGAAAAAAATTAACTCTAACCCATTTTTTTTTTTGTCACCAGAACTATTTTGAAGTCTTGCTTATTGCGCTAATTGTTGTCGTTAGAGAATGGAAGGATGGGTGTACGATATCTGTAAAATCCAAATTGCCTTGTATAAATAGGACAATCATCCCTGAAGAAATCACTAGACACATTTTATTGTCTTGCTTAGAAAGGCTTGTGTCACCAAAATGATTGGTTTCAGATATTTTTTAAAGGGAGGTTTTTTAGATAAAATTACTGATACAGTGGAGAAAAAATCCTGCAGCGCTTCTCAGATTTTTTTAAAAATGAAAATTTTATCAAATTAGTGTTACATTGACTGTTTGAGTTGGGTATAACTGTTGTCATGTGCATTCTCATCGTTTTTTAACATTGTTTTATAGGTAAAATATCCATATGGGAACGTTCCATTGTTTTGAGTCATCAACAGCTAGGAACAGTAACTCTGACGAAACCTCAAATCTCCAGTCTTCACCTGTTTGATGGGGTAAGAGTTATCTCTCTTGTTCTGAAATCCCAATTTAGGACCTTGCCTACATTTTGTTGATTAGTTTCTTTTAATTTGGGTTTCCAGATATATTGTCATATTGATGCAGTCTTTACATTGTACAATCCTGCTATATGTGCAACTGTGGCCATGAACCCAAATATTTTTTTTATACAAATTGCTTGGAAAAGCAAATTTTATGAAAGGTTATTCTGGAATATTTTCACCCCTTGCAATTTACAGTCAATGATATTTCAGCATATAGTTTTCTCTAATTATATTGTAATTACTATTTATCTTAGCAGAAGTAAATTAATGCTGAAGTATGAAACTTAGACTGAGACTGTTTCCTTCACTCCTTGTGTAAGCCCATATATGACGTATAAGCCTAGATCTGCTCAGTTTGATTTAAAAAGGCTTGCATTTTGAGTCGATCAGAAAACTTAGGATATCTTCGTTTTGAATCGGCGACTTTGGGTAATCTATAAGCTATATGTAAATTTCATACCAAAATTATCTATAAACGCAGACTGAATCAATACATTTACAATTTAATTTTACTGGCGTTATAAAGCAAAATAAAATTGAAAATTTGTACTCGCTCATCGAACGCTTTCCAAATAGCGAGCCTTTGCTCATCTTTAACGATATGGAGTTTAATCAGTAAGGATTTGGTTTTTTCGTAGGCTCTTGTGGCAAGCTACTCGGCGGCCACTTTTTCCACTTATTAAACTTTGAACATGGCTGTTTACATCATATTTAATGACAGGAATTAATTACTCCCCTTTGACATGTGATGTTCTGTGACTGGCTGCGCTGCAAGTCTGTCACCGCCTCTCTTGTGGAAACAATGCCGTGTACGTTATCTAAGTCTCCGTTTCATACTTCGTCATTTATTTACTTATGCTGTTAGGGAAAGACTCAATCATACCAGCGAGGAAGGCAAAATTTAGCATAAAATTGTGTGAACGTTTTATTCCTGTTTAATCAAAAGATTGTATCTCTCCCTGGAGAAAATATTTGTGGATAATTTATTTTCTACCTTGTCAGGATTCCCCGAGTGCAGTAGCCATATTGTCTGTGGTATATAACAAATCTGTGGTGTGTCACATACCAGCTCCTCTACAATCAGATGATAACACACTTCACATCGCCTTCTTACCCCGCACCAAGGCCTACAAACACCTTTTTGCTGATGTAAGTATTTGGATACATTTACTTTAGAAATTTATGGATTTTTTAAACTTTTTTGACCGAGATCAATTTCATAATTTAAAAGGTATTCTTTCGTATATCCCTTCTGCCTTCCTATTTCAGCAATAATAATCATATCAAAATAATGTCAAAAGATTGGGCTTTTAGCTTTTGCTGTTGATTTCTATTTCGTTATTTGCAATACCTGGCAATGTATATGTATTGATATGACAACTGACATATACAAATGGCTAAAAGTGGCATGAGCCCCTAAAACACTATTATTTTTCACTGTTAAAACTAAATTTTACCCAATAAGTACAAAGAAGTTGTTTAGTGTTACAAATCTCAAAATTGTATGCTTAAGTAGTGTTAAATGGTATATTTGGCCTTAAAATATCATGTTGGTTATCTGAATTTTCCAAGAAATAGAGGATATTTGTTGTTTATCGGTAAATACCATTTATATTTCATCGAGTGGATAAAAAATCTGTATTTTCACGATTGGCGAAGCCAAGAGTGAAAATACAAGATTTTTTTATCCACGAGATGAAATATAAATGGTATTTACCGATAAACAACAAATATCCTCTATATATCGGTTCGACAACTATGAATCTTCCTTATTTCAAAGCCAATTTATTTAATGTTTTCTTGAACTTCAAGCCCACTCATTTATGGAAAAGTTAAAATTTTTGGCAACTCATGCCACTTTAAGCTTTCCGAAGAAAATGATTTACTCTTGTTTATTGTTTACCTTTAGATATTACCAGTATGGAAACGAGATGAGAACTTTCTAGGAGTTGAGAGGATTGAGGAACTGCCAGAGGAATTTCTACACAGGTAACGCAGGTCATTTTTGTTTTCTCCAAAACGATCGTTGTCCTGTGAACGATACACACATTTTCTTTGTTTTCTATGCTAAACAAACGACTGGTTACTTTGTAACAATAAAAACGTTTACCAAAGGCCCCCGAAGAACTTTTCCATAACTATACCGTCTGTTAGTCTTTATGTGATTTAATTAGAATGTATTAAGCAAAAAATCAATGGATTTTTTTCCCTACAATCAGTAGTTAAAAATGCTGGCAGAATTTTTAAGTCATTCGTGAATATTAAGTGGTTCATGACAGCTGTGGAAAAATAAAACCTGGTAACATAGTTATAACCCTCTACATATATTCCTTGATGGGTTGGATATTCAATAGATATCCACTCTGACATCCACTCTGACATCCACTCAATACATTCTTAAATAGGTTCTTGAGCAAGGTTAACCCCAGTTATTAACCCTTGGCTTTGATTTTTTTTTGGGGGGGGGGGGGGGGTAGGAGGCTCAGGATCTACTGGGACGTTTTGGTAATTAGCCCTAGCTCAGGATCTACTGGGAAGATTTGGTATTTAGCCCTAGCTCAGGATCTACTGGGAAGACTTGGTAATTAGCCCTAGCTCAGGATCTACTGGGAAGATTTGGTATTTAGCCCTAGCTCAGGATCTACTGGGAAGACTTGGTAATTAACCCTAGCTCAGGATCTACTGGGAAGACTTGATAATTAGCCTTAGCTCAGGATCTACTGGTTGATTGATTGATTGGTGTTTTACACCGTGCTCAAGGTTATTTCACTTATATGGCGGCATTGCCAGTTTTATTGTGGGAGGAAATTGGGCTCTATGCCCGGAGGAAACCCACGACCTTCCATTGGTAACTGGCAACCATCCCACATAGGTCGTTCGAGTGAAAACCCAGGATCAATTGGGAAGACTTGGTAATTATCCCTAGCTCAGGATCTACTGGGAAGATTTGGTAATTATCCCTAGCTCAGGATCTACTGGGAAGATTTGGTAATTAGCCCTAGTTCAGGATCTACTGGGAAGACTTGGTAATTAGCTCTAACTCAGGATCTACTGGGAAGCCATAGTATTTAGCCCTAGCTCAGGATTTACTGGGAAGATTTGGTAATTAGCCCTAGCTCAGGATCTACTGGGAAGATTTGGTAATTAGCCCTAGTTCAGGATCTACTGGGAAGATTTGGTAATTAGCCCTAGCTCAGGATCTACTGGGAAGACTTGGTAATTAGTCCTAGCTCAGGATCTACTGGGGAGACTTTGTAATTAGCCCTAGCTCAGGATCTACTGGGAAGACTTGGTAATTAGTCCTAACTCAGGATCTACTGGGAAGACTTGGTAATTAGTCCTAACTCAGGATCTATTGGGAAGACTTGGTAATTAGCCCTAGCTCAGGATCTACTGGGGAGACTTTGTAATTAGCCCTAGCTCAGGATCTACTGGGAAGACTTGGTAATTAGCTCTAACTCAGGATCTACTGGGAAGACTTGGTAATTAGTCCTAACTCAGGATCTACCGGGAAGACTTGGTAATTAGCCCTAGCTCAGGATCTACTAGGAGAATTTGGTATTTAGCCCTAGCTCAGGATCTACTGGGAAGACTTGGTAATTAGCCCTAGCTCAGGATCTACTGGGAAGATTTGGTTATCAGCCTTAGCTCAGGATCTACTGTGAAGACTTGGTATTAGTCCTAGCTCAGGATCTATTGGGAAGACTTGGTAATTAGTCCTAACTCAGGATCTACTGGGAAGACTTGGTAATTAGTCCTAGCTTAGGATCTACTGGGGAGACTTTGTAATTAGCCCTAGCTCAGGATCTACTGGGAAGACTTGGTAATTAGCTCTAACTCAGGATCTACTGGGAAGACTTGGTAATTAGTCCTAACTCAGGATCTACTGGGAAGACTTGGTAATTAGCCCTAGCTCAGGATCTACTAGGAGAATTTGGTATTTAGCCCTAGCTCAGGATCTACTGGGAAGACTTGGTAATTAGCCCTAGCTCAGGATCTACTGGGAAGATTTGGTATTCAGCCCTAGCTCAGGATCTACTGGGAAGACTTGGTAATTAGTCCTAGCTCAGGATCTATTGGGAAGACTTGGTAATTAGCCCTAGCTCAGGATCTACTGGGAAGACTTGGTAATTAGCCCTAGCTCAGGATCTACTGGGAAGATTTGGTATTCAGCCTTAGCTCAGGATCTACTGGGAAGACTTGGTATTAGTCCTAGCTCAGGATCTATTGGGAAGACTTGGTAATTAGTCCTAACTCAGGATCTACTGGGAAGACTTGGTAATTAGTCCTAGCTCAGGATCTACTGGGAAGACTTGGTAATTAGCTCTAACTCAGGATCTACTGGGAAGACTTGGTAATTAGTCCTAACTCAGGATCTACTGGGAAGACTTGGTAATTAGCTCTAACTCAGGATCTACTGGGAAGACTTGGTAATTAGTCCTAACTCAGGATCTACTGGGAAGACTTGGTAATTAGCCCTAGCTCAGGATCTACTGGGAAGACTTGGTAATTAGCTCTAACTCAGGATCTACTGGGAAGACTTGGTAATTAGTCCTAACTCAGGATCTACTGGGAAGACTTGGTAATTAGCCCTAGCTCAGGATCTACTAGGAGAATTTGGTATTTAGCCCTAGCTCAGGATCTACTGGGAAGACTTGGTAATTAGCCCTAGCTCAGGATCTACTGGGAAGATTTGGTATTCAGCCCTAGCTCAGGATCTACTGGGAAGACTTGGTAATTAGTCCTAGCTCAGGATCTATTGGGAAGACTTGGTAATTAGTCCTAGCTCAGGGTCTACTGGGAAGCCATAGTGATTAGCCTTAGTTCAGGATCTACATGTACTTGCTTATCTTGTGAAACTGAGTATTCTGTTTTCTACAGTTTGCATATTAAGGGAACCACCAATGACATACTTATGACCAATTCATTTGATTGTTGTAGATATGATCAGTTGGAAAGAATATTGAAACAGACAACTACAGAGAGTAAATCACCGCTGGAAAAGTCCATGATTTTACATGCAAACTTGAAACCGTCAGTATAACATCACTCTTATTGTCTTCTTATATTGGTTGATGACATAAAATTATCATAATATTTACTCCTATAAGCTTGGTCCGCTTCAGGCCTGGGAGATCCGGGTTCAAGCCCGGGTCGAGTCAGACCAAAGACTTTAACAGTGGTAGCTGTTACTGCTTCGCTTGGCGCTCAGCAATAGGAGTTAGAGCAGCGACTGGTTGGCCCGGTGTCAGTATACTGTGACTGGGTGAGGGGGCTTGCTGGTTGTCTTCGGCAAGTCGTCTCGGTGAGACAGCACCTAAAAAAGAGCGGTGGAAATCCGCCCTGTCACAAGGAGACAACGTCTTCGTATAACCGAAATACTGTTGAGCAGGACGTAAAACCCCAATCACTCACTCACTCCCTATAAGCTTGACTATACCTGACATACAGGTGTGGACGGATTGAGGGCGATAAAGTTATGTGTAGAATAAAACACATGGATGTTTACTTCCAACATTGTGATTGACTTTAAATTTCTATACAGATACCACCAATGGGTCGCGGGTTCGAATGCCACTCAGTCTAAAAATTGAAAAATTTTCTGACTGGGTTTTCACTCGAACGACTTATGTGGGATGGTGGCCAGTTACCAACGGAAGGTCGTGGGTTTCCTCCGGGCATAGAGCCCGGTTTCCACCCACAATAAAACTGGCAAAGCCGCCATATTAGTGAAATAATCTTGAGCGCGGCGTAAAACACCAAACAATCAATCAATCAATCTATACAGATATCTTGAGATAATGACATATTGCCAAAGATTTTTTTTAAGGATTTACTAAAAGATCACACAAGAATTTCTATATTTTAAATTACAAGGTTTCTGGAGCATTTGTGTGTGAGCAGTGTTAGTGACCACCATGTAGCTGAGAAAGATCTGCCTGTACTTTTACAACAACCTGTGGATATGGGACAGTTGGATAACCCTGAGGAGGTATAGTCTATAGAAAATGCACAGGCAACTTTTTAATCAAATAGACCTATTGCCTAATGATGTCATAGAAGGGAGTTGCTACAAAGGAATGACCAAAGCAGTCATTTCAAACAAGATCCCTTTTCCATCCCACAATTTTTCCATGATGTCATTAGGCTTTCAACCTATCCTCTGATTCTATTTCAGTTTGTATTTGATGGTTAGTGACGTGGTCACTTTTAACAAAAGCCTTCTTGTGTACCCTACGATGCAATTCCACCCTTTTTGGTTGACATCAATTAGAGTTTAGCCCTGTTGTTGGATTTAACCATATACATTTTTAGGCTTATTTAAAGAGGGGAACTTAAGCCCGGTATACACTGAGAGTTTTGCTGCGACCCGACCCGACGCGACTGTACCCGACTCAAGTCGGGTTCAGTCGGCTTGAGTTGCGTCGCGTCGTAGACCGGTATACACTGCACACAAATAAAGTCATTGGGAAACATGACATTCGGAACTCTCTAGCAGAAAAGGTAGAAAAAAGACGCTTGTTTGACGTCACGTGACTGTAGTAAAGTTTCTGATTGGCCTACGGATTTAGACTCTCTACGACGATCGTCGCAAGAGTGGATACACTGTCTGACCAGACTCGACTCAACCCGATTCTTAACAAAATATCTGGCACGTCCAGATCACTTCCGACCCGACGCAACTGAAGCCGACTGACACCGATTTGCGTCGTGGACTGGTATACACTACACTTTTTCTCTGCGACGCGACGCGATTTTCCAGTCGGGTCGGGTCGCAGCAAAACTCCCAGTGTATACCGGGCTTTAACCACCTCCATGAGATCAGTCTTGTGCTTATGTCCAGTAATGTAGATTTCCACCAATGCATCAGAAGTTGAATTAAAACAAAGTAACATTCTTCATTTGTACCACTTTCCATTTGTAGATCTTGATTACTATTATCAGTGGGTTACCAGGAAGTCATAAAGAAAATCTCTGTCAGGTTTTAACAAACTTGGCCAAGGAACAAAATAGGTAAGTGTAACAAGATAAAGAAAGAGCCCCAAATCTGCAAAGTGGATGAATTGACTGATCTTTTATGTCCCATTCAGATAATTTCACTCATATGGTGGCGCTACCCGGTAGAGTCATGGAGGAATCCAGGGTCGTGACCTGATGAAACCCTCAACCATTGGAGTAGTCCGGGCTTCTGACTCCAAAATCACTATTTTTTTATACTGGCGGTCGTATTTTGGAGTCAGGGTTCACTGCAATCAAAAACCCGGAGTTGGCTCAGAAGCGGGCAGTATGTGGTCTGATATATAGACAAAGGAATAACAATATAACCTACTCAGATCGTGTCTAAACAGTCATAATCACGTTCATGGATAATTTCGCTCCCTACCCATGCCTGGTATGGACAAGCAGGATCGGCCAGTAAACATAATTCTTCCTCTGAATTCACTTTTGTCCTCTCCAAATCTCAAACTCTCTGCCATTGATGACGTAACACTATTTAGCGTTTTTTCAGTGTTTAGACGTTAAATTCACTTTAAAAAAGGCGAAATTATTAATGAATGTCGTACTGACACAATTTGAGTTAGTTATGTTGTTATTTACTATCTAAATCTGATCGCAAACTGCCCGATGAGTAGCGGGTAGTCTACTCCGACTTTTTGATTGCAATGAGCCCTGACTCCAAAATACGGCCGTCAGTATATAAAAATGGTAGTTTTGGAATCAGAAACCCGCACTACCATTGGAGAATACCTGATAAGTCTTCCACATTGACCAATCAAGTGAAAGACACGCTCTGGAAGTTGTCGATTTTTCTTTGAACTGAATGAGATTTGAAGATGTGTCCCATAGATGAAAGACTTTTGTCGTACTAATAGGTTATCGTTATGCCTCTTGGATGCTAGATCCCTTATCACCATTAAAAAAAGCAAATATTTTGGGGTGTGATGAATAGATTTAATGATAAGGAATTTAAAAAAAAAATGTAATAATTGGTTTTTCAGTGTGATTTTATTCTCACTGTGAACCATGTGTCGATGACATTTGACAAACTTCTCTCTAACCATAATTAGAAATTGCCGTAGGAACTTGTTTTCATAGATTATTGCTGAAAAAACAACCTCGAATTTCTAATTTTTGGAAGATTGTTGAAGAACCGCAACACTCAAGTCTAAGATAATATTTGATTGAGGATGATCGTCTCACTAGAATGGCTATGAGAATCCCAAATAAATTTGGAGCGTTGGGCGCTCAATCCAAACAGCCTTCCACCAATGGGTCGCAGGTTCGAATCACACTCAGTCCAAAAAAATTGGAAAATTTTCTGCCTGGGTTTTCGCTTGAACAACCTATGTGGGATGGTTGCCAGTTACCAACGGAAGGTCGTGGGTTTCCTCCGGGCATAGAGCCCGGTTTCCTCCAACAATAAAACTGGCAACGCCACCATATAAGTGAAAAACACCCAAATAAATTTGGACCCTTACCAGAAGATTAGAGTAGTCTTTGTATATTTAGTGTACAATCATTTTCATAGTAATAATTATTTTAAACATCAACAAACTTTCCATATACAATATTAAGTAGAACTCAAAGGTCTGATATGTATTTATTAACAGGTGGATTATTTTCAAACAGCCTTTGGATAGTGCTAATCTGTTTAACCCTAAAGCCCTACAACAGTCCCTTACATCAACACTCAATGTGGTGCGTAAGAAGCGTGTCACCAACACCGCTCGGCAACCAAGTCTCCTTATTTTGACTCCAGGGTAAGTTTCTTACACATAACTTGTTTCAATCTCCTATTAAAAATAACACATTTTAAAGGCAATTAAACCGATTGACCCCTTCGCCACTGTCACGTGACCAGGCCAAACGCTAAAAATATTTGACACATTAAATGAAAACATTTGTAGCATCACAAAGCTGCTATGCTGGATTTCAAAGAGAGGTCTTATGTAGTTTTGGTTTCTAAACAGTTAAATACAGCATCCGGTGAATTTGCTCCTATAACATACTTTTGTTCTACTAAAATTGTGGATTTTTATTTCAGATATACTGATGTTATAGACGTGGTTAAAGCCATTACAAGTCACCCTGACCCCAATGTCAAGGCCAGCTATAAGATTGGTCAGATATCTTTATGTTTTTATCACATTCTATTATTTTACAAAATTACCCGTTTGGAAATCATAAAAAAAAAATAATTATATAAGTTTAGTCTGCCATAAGTTCAGTTTTACAATGTTTATGTTTAAGCATGTTGATGTAAATTATCTGGCAATAATAACTACTTTAACTTAAGTGACATGAGCTACAAAAATTTAGATATTTTTTCTGGTTAAAACTATATTCGAAAATCGAACCCGGGTCCCAGAGTATGGCATCTATCACCAGCACTAAATGCCGGCTGCCTTATCCATTCAGCCAACCGGCCTCCTCTAAAAAAGGAGGTAGTTGACTGGTAGATACTACAGCGGACATTTAGTGTTGATATGTTAAAAAACTATCGGCTGCAAATTATGTTGTTTATCGATGACTTCGATCAGGAATGACCGAACAGTTATTTAATTCTTTTTTACATTGCTCGATATCAACGATGAAAATTTGAGAAAAAGGGCAAATTTTAGCAGTACATGCCACTTGGATTAAAAAATCCTGTTTTTACAACATCCTATAATTCAGTCATTATTTCCCTGAATTAATCCAGTTTGTGATATTTCTTTCTATTTGTACTAGGTGCCATTACATGTTGTGTTGATCCACTCACTGTCTATATGGAACAAAGGTATACATACGTAGTTCAGATTTCATATCACTGTTTGAGCAAATGACCTGTTGTGGGGCAATTTCACTTAACAAACTATGTGTCCATAACAATTTACACCAAACATCTAAACTTGACAAAGTTTTGATTCATATGTCTTGGATTGAAATCCTACTGAAGGCCTCAGTGGTCCAGTGGGCTAGAGTGATCATCCCTCAGTCCCACACAGACCTCGGTGGTCCAGTGGGTTAGAGTGATCATCCCTCAGTCCCACACAGACCTCGGTGGTCCAGTGGGTTAAAGTGATCATCCCTCAGTCCCACACAGACCTCGGTGGTCCAGTGGGTTAAAGTGATCATCCCTCAGTCCCACACAGACCTCGGTGGTCCAGTGGGTTAAAGTGATCATCCCTCAGTCCCACACAGACCTTGGTGGTCCAGTGGGTTAGAGTGATCATCCCTCAGTCTTACACAGACCTCAGTGGTCCAGTGGGTTAGAGTGATCATCCCTCAGTCCCACACAGACCTCGGTGGTCCAGTGGGTTAGAGTGATCATCCCTCAGTCCTACACAGACCTCGGGGGTCCAGTGGGTTAGAGTGATCATCCCTCAGTCCCACTCTGACCTCGGGGGTCCAGTGGGTTAGAGTGATCATCCCTCAGTCCCACTCTGACCTCGGTGGTCCAGTGGGTTAGAGTGATCATCCCTCAGTCCAACACAGACCTCGGTGATCCAGTGGGTTAGAGTGATCATCCCTCAGTCCTACACAGACCTCGGTGGTCCAGTGGGTTAGAGTGATCATCCCTCAGTCCAACACAGACCTCGGTGGTCGAGTGGGTTAGAGTGATCATCCCTCAGTCCCACACAGACCTGTCCTCGATGCAACTTGACAACGCCGCCATATAAGTGAAATAATCTTGAGTGCGGCGTAAAACATCAATCAAATCCTACTCAGATCCTCTCCCCAAGATACATACATGGTAACATTTCTGAATGCATTTTCAATCATTTTGAATTGACCTATGTACCAGAATCACTTAACCATGTCAAATGTCAGCAAAAGACTGGTTTGATTGCCATGTTTTCACAGACCGATTCCTGGACAGAAAGGAAAAGATAATCCGGTGTCTGTATCGAATTGGGATCAAGCTAGTTTGAACAAATGTACTGACTAACATTGAAGCCATTTTAGTACGGAAATTGTTTTGGACCCTGAACCGAATTTGGGGTATACATGTGTAGTGTGAACGTACCTTTAAAGTATTCTATGTAAATGGACAGTTACCTGAGCATGTTTTCTTTTCTATAGACTGACTTTCCCTGTGTTTCTGAACCATTGTGCTCTGGGTTGGGTGAACAATATTGTTATGACCTCATGCACTGCTCCACAGGTTGGCCTTATTACCTCCTTATCAATTCTACTTTTTAGTGATTCAGCTATAACAAAAAACTGTAAAGTACAACGTGTGATATATTGTCTGTCAATTTTCAAGAAGCTGCTTTTCTTTATTTATAATTTGCGGGGCCTCCGTGGCTCAGTAGGTAGAGCGTTGGACGCTCAATCCAAACAGCCTTCGACCAATGGGTCGCGGGTTGAAATCCCACTCAGTCAAAAAAAAATTGGAAAATTTTCTGACTGGGTTTTCACTCGAACGACCTATGTGGAATGGTTGCCAGTAACCAGCGGAAGGTCATGGGTTTCCTCTGGGCATAGAGCCCGGTTTCCTCCCACAATAAAACTGGCAATGCTGCCATATACATGTAAGTGAAATAATCTTGAGCGTGGCGTAAAACACCAAACAATCAATCAATCAATCATTTGTTATTTGAATTCTACTCTGATCAAGTAGAATTAAAGAAACTCTGATGGGTTTTTTTCCCCATGGTACTCCCAGAGCAATGTTTAGATTGATTGATGTTCCCATGTGCAATTTTGAATTAACAAAGTAAACAAATTGTTTTTATTTTTGGAAATATCTTACACAGTCAATATATATTCCTCTCCTCCACATTGTCAGTCTTTGAACATGTATAAAAACACTAAATGGATGAAGTATTGTAATAATTGTTTGTAGTCCCCTACTGGGATAGCGTCAACCATAATCATTTACAGTTACGTTTTTTTTTTACATCAGCTTTTTATAGCAAATATTGTGGCTGTAAAAATGTATGTTAGTTTACCAGTTACAGATCATGTTGTTTTGCTCAGATAATTTTTACAGATATGACTGCCCATGGAAATTTTTATAAAAATTACTAAAACAGCTGACTATGTATTGCTATACAACACTCTCAGAATACTGTTTGTTTTTGCTGTTATGAGTCATTTGTATTTTACCTTTTATATTTTCTCTAGAATGCCATGTTATTTGAGGTACAAGAGTTGATTCGAAGTGTTAATGACGATGTTGCTTTTATATTGGCTGAGAATGCCCAAGTGACCAGGTGAGGGATTAGCATGTTTGTACTGGGCCTGGAAAAGTCAGGATTGCAAATAAAAAGTTTGCTGATGTATCAGTTGAACAATGTTTCATGCCACACTAAAATTATATGCCAGGTTTAGTGGGGGAGGAAACCGGACTCCTTCACCACATCAATAAAACAGGCATATGTTGGACCGAGGAACTATCACTTTAACAAACACACACCCCCCCCCACCCCCCTCTTTTATATTGGATACAATTTCTTGACTTCTGAAGTAATGTTTTATCAAGTGAGCTAACTGTATTCAGCATTAATATGATAAACTAATGCCTGTTTTTGTTTTATCAGGAGTACAGACATAGATTTGATCCTGTCTCATACAGCTTTCAATGATAACACCATGGTTAGAGCTAGACATCTTCTCACACCAGCCTGGTTAGTATGGAGTTCACTTTTATTTGAATACTTCTAATAAATGTTAGTTATTTAAAAATTTGATAAAATCTTTCGACCATATAAACTTTGATAGTGCTATCATTAAGGGACAATTGGCTTCCAAAGCAGACATTTCTTCAATTCATGTTGTCAAGATAATGTTAGATTTTAAATTTCACTGAAGACTAAATAAATGGTGCTGAAATTAACAATATTGGTTGAACACATAACTTTTGTGGAATAACTTTTACAGTCATATAACTTAAATGCATATTTATTTTAGGGTTACAGTACTTCTGGTAATACCTAATTAGTTATCTCCTAATTTATACTTTGTGCGAACAATAGCAAATTATTTCCCAATCTGAAATTTGGCTGCCCTTGTCACGTTAACTTTATACTATAATTTCTTCCCCTGGTATAATGTTATACACTATTTCCTTACAGGGAAGATTTGAGTGATTATTCTGTATGTGGAGAACCAGAGATTAACGAGTGTATTTTACGATTCTCTAAACCCTTAGACAGGACGAAGCTTACCAACAAACTCAAAAGTCAGTTTTTCTCACAAATTATTTTTTCTCCTCCTCTTAAATTGTGTGATTGCGTATTGAGTTGTTTGCTGGCCATATAATATTTTATCCTTGTAAAAGATCCCCATTATAAAGGTCTACATGACATACCTCTTTTTAACACAAAATTTACAAACTTGTCTCCATGGTTATTTTAGACAAGAAGATTTTCCCTGTGCCAATGTGTTTTAGAGTTCATAAATACTCAACATATGTGACAAAATAAGATGCAAATAAAGCAATAACAAATATGGTAATACTTTGTCCCTTTAATCTGTGTAACAATTCATTTTGTTATCAGTCAGTGTGAAAAAATGTTTTTGTTTCAGGTATCAAGGGAGGTAACCAGTCCTTCCCTTTCACTGGTAACATCTATCATGTAAGAGGAAGGACAACATTCACATCAAGTAAATACACATCCTTTTTATATCTGCTAAATTACCCTATGAACAATTGAATACACTTTACAATAGCCTGTTATTCAATTAATTGATTGATTGATGTTTGACGCCGCACTCAAGATTATTTCACTTTTATGGCAGTGTTGCCAGGTTTAGTGGGGGAGAGAACCCGCGCCACATCGATGGAAGGTCCCGCCAACTAACAAGAAATTTGATTTCTATGAAGTCTTATTAAAATAATTGTAACTGGTACATTCAAATTTCTAACCTTTAACCCCCCACCACCAATTTATCTTGTTTCTGTCCTGCTTTGATCAAGTTGTCGTATTTTCAGATGTGGATAAACCGTTTGAATTAAGATATGTAGTGACTAGTGAGAAACTTACAATGAATGCTCTAGAAGTTCCTCAACCTGGAGATAAAGGTCACAGCCTCCTTTCCAACTTCATGGTGTTTTCTGGATGTGAGCTGAAAGAAGATACTCTAAAAGACTGGCTTCGTTCAACAACTATTCAGGTCCGATTACACGAAGAACCCTCCAGTAGTTTTGGGGTGGAGGGTAAAATGCTAGGCTACATAAGAAAAGAGTGGAAATGACTAGAAATACAGGGGTCTCGGTACACACTGATAAAGTCTCTCCGTCCTTCCATTTATGGGTTGCGGGTTCAAATCAAACTTAGACCAACAATTTTTAAAAATGTGAGTAGATTTTTCTCTTGTTATTTCTGTGAGGAAGAGTTTCCAGGTACACGCCGAGGAGCCGGGATTTCTCTCGAGCAAAGAGCCCGTTTTCAATCTCCTCTGAATTTGCCAACCCCGCCATATGCATATAAATGAAATAACACCAAGTAAAACATCAATCAATCCAAACCATTTGAGGTACGGGGCAGTCGGACAGTGACCTGGAGTCATGGGTACATCAGACTGAGTTATTTACTAATTCAGTTATTTCCCTGATGATTGCAAATATAAATTATGGTTTGAAATTATTCAAGCGGATTTTCTTTCCACAGAAACCTGATAAAAAGATGGCCATCAGTAGAAAGGATTTGACACCTGCCATGGTTAAAGACATCCATGTAACTATTGACAGCTTTTATATCAAATATTTTAATCATGTACTCTTCCCTATGAAGGCAATATCCAGTCTACTAAGACAATCATTGGTTAAAGTATTGGACATAAAACTTTATTTCATATCAATGTAAAAATAAACGGTTAAATTCTGAAGTAATGAATGATTTAAAGTGGCATGAGCTGCCAAAATGTTGATATTTTGACGTAAAATCAGATGGTGAAATTATCTGCTATTTTTCTCAAGACGTATAATTCAGAAGTTTTTTAAATGCTTCTAGTCTCGAGAATGAACGATAAAGTATTTTTTTAACTAACTTTGGCTTAGAATGAATGAATGGTCGTCCCGGTTATTTAAATTTTGTTTACTTTTCGAACACTATTCCGGTTTGTATAGGCCACATACTGTATGGATTTTTTTCATTCCAACGCCAATCATTTAGTTTTTCAATGGCCTTCAAAGCCGCTTACTGTCGTGTCGATCAGAAATTATGAAGAAAGTGTGAATTTTGGCAGCTCATGCCTCTTTAAGTAAAACGTGGAAAGTTGGGGGTTTCCGCTATGGCAATGAGCCCAGTTTCCTCTCCTACTAAACATGGCAACCCCGCCATATAAGTGAAATAATCTTGAGTGTGGCGTAAAACTTCAAGCAATCATTCAATTATGAGACCCTAGTAATTAGCCCTAGCTTAGGATCTACTGGGAAGATTTGGTAATTATAGCCCTAGCTCAAGATCTACTGGGAAGACTTTGTAATTAGCTCTAGCTCAGGATCTACTGGGAAGACTTTGGTAATTAGCCCTAGCTCAGGATCTACTGGGAAGACTTTGTAATTAGCCCTAGCTCAGGATCTACTGGGAAGACTTGACAATTAGCCCTAGCTCAGGATCTACTGGGAAGACTTTGTAATTAGCTCTAGCTCAGGATCTACTGGGAAGACTTTGGTAATTAGCCCTAGCTCAGGATCTACTGGGAAGATTTGGTAATTAGCCCTAGCTCAGGATCTACTGGGAAGACTTGACAATTAGCCCTAGCTCAGGATCTACTGGGAAGATTTGGTAATTAGCCCTAGCTCAGGATCTACTGGGAAGATTTGGTAATTAGCCCTAGCTCAGGATCTACTGGGAAGATTTGGTAATTAGCCCTAGCTCAGGATCTACTGGGAAGACTTGGTAATTAGCCCTAGCTCAGGATCTACTGGGAAGACTTTGTAATTAGTTTTAGACCAGGCTAAAATATCAATTGATCAGGTTGTGGAATAATCTGTGCAGCTTAAAACATCAATCAATAGCAATCATTAATATCAATGCAATGACTTTCCGCTAGTAATAAGGGCATTTTTTTAATCTTTTGTTGATTTTTAGATTATTTCCTTGCTGTAATATTTCTCTCATGTTATATATTTATGAGCACTAAAACACACGGGCACAGGGAAAATCTTCTTGTCTAAAATAACCACGGAGACAAGTTTCTAATTGTGTTAAAAAGAGGTATATCATTTAGACCTTTATACCCCATCATAAATTGTTGTAATAAAGTAAACCTATGATATTTCATTAGGTTAACGACTGACAGGAGCTTGGCCTTAGTCAGTAGAATTTTCTGGAACACTTTGTATTGCATTGACAATGCTTATGCATCTTAAGCTATAGTAAGAATATCGTCAGACTATATATTATGGGGTCATGGGAAAAGACAGTGAAAATTCCCCCATCCCCCCCCCCCCATACCCCTTTCCCAGAAAACCTAGGTAGAAGGCAGACAGGGGAGTTTAGCCCTGACCAGTATGTCTTTCAAACTCTTGTTCTTTTTATAAGCAATGACTGGCCTTTGGGTCAGAGGTCGAGCAAGTTTACTTTGAAGTAGTTTGTATTCTTCTACTATAATCTTGGCCATAGCAATGCTAGCTTTGTTATACTGAAACACAAATGGTATTATAGTTTTTTCACGACATCTTCCAGGGTCCAAGTTCAAACCCAAAGGATAAATAGTTTGTAATGTTTGAATCCAAAAACTTTCCCTTTCCAAACGTTTGTGTTTGGTATCTGCAGCGGAAGTGAGAAAAGGGATTTTCTCAATAGGCATAATTTCAAAATGGTCCTTGACCGAATGACCTTGAGTATTGAAATGTTGTGCCACGGGTACATCATGTTTAAGTCTTATACTAGATAAATGGTTGGCTGCTCTTTGTCGTAGAGAATTCTGAGTTTCTCCGACGTACTGTTTGCGACATTTTTTGCACGTGATCTCTCATGTTATATACATTATCAACCTGCTTTTTTTGTAGACCAAAAACCATTTGAGTGAGTTACCAGAGGGATGGTTTTATAATGGTCACCAGTATGTCAGTTTGACTGGAGAGAGGACAGATCAACATCCAGGTAATTTGTAAACCAGTAGTGGCTCAGCAGAGTCTCTTGGTTCAACACAAGCTTCCCTTCAACTGGTTGCCGGGGCATCCGTGGCTCAGTAGAGCGTTGGACGCTCAATCCTAACAGCCTTCCACCAATGGGTCGTTGGTTCGAATCCCACTCAGTCCAAAAAAAGAAATTGGAAAATTTTCTGTCTGGGTTTTCACTCGAACGACCTATGTGGGATGGTTGCCAGTTACCAACGGAAGGTTGTGGGTTTCCTCCCACAATAAAACTGGCAATGCCGCCATATAAGTGAAATAATCTTGAGCGCGGCGTAAAACACCAACCAACCAACCAATCAACTGGTTGCAAGAATATCACTCAGTCCAAAAAAATTGAAAAGTTACTGCCATACAAGTGAAATAATCTTGAGTATGGTGTAAAAATTAAACATCAATCCGTAGAACTGTACCCAGGAAATCCATACGCCACAAAATAAAACCCCAACTAAGCAATTGACTTTAGATCCTTATATTTGGCTTGCTCTTGTCAACTTAGTGGAAAGTTTTTCAAATCCTCCTTTTCTGTTTTCTTTAGACATGGAATCCTTTATAGAGAAGTACATCACAACCAAGAATAAAGAGATAGAACTATTCAACTCCAGGGTTGACCAGGACCATTTCACAGACTTGTTTGCCTGAAATACACATCACATTCCTATCTGGAGTGAGGCCTAAAAACATCAAGTCCACATTCTGCAATCTATTGTATCCAGTTACAAACAAAATTTATGTGTTCACATATAACCAGTCTACACTAACAGAGTATTTATAATAATAATATATGGTTTTACTTGTTAGACCTCCGGTTATGTATCCTAAATACATGTACATATTTTCACCACTAAGCATAAGTTAATATCTTCCCAACTATAATAGTTTCTTAATCATCCCACAATTAACGGATTGATGTTTTGCGCTGCACTCAATTTTATTTGACCTATCTATGTAAGTGAAATAATCGAGTGGCTAATGAGAATGTTTTCCTGTAAACTGAGGCCGTTTCAAAGTGAAGTTATACTTTTACATTGCTTCTATCTAACTTTTACATCCCTGTTTCTGTCTGCATTGCAAATTTTTTTTAGATTAGCAGGTTTTTTGTTTTGTTTTTGCTGTTGCTAGTTTATTCGTCCCATTATATACTGTGTAACTCCCAATAGGCACAAGCATCTTTATTATCCTGTGATATTTGTTTATTGTATTCCGTCCATTTCTTACATTCCTGGTTATTAAAAAAATCCACTCCTGTTCATTCTTTGTTGCACGCTCTTATTTATCCAGTATGAGATGCAAACACTTTTATACCTGAGCTCCAACCTTAGAGAAGTCTACAGCAGAAGCCCTGGACCAAGATGCCCACGAGACAAGCCCAGCCCCCCTGGACAAGATGCCCAAGAGAAGCCCAGTCCCCCCTGGACCAAGATGCCCACGAGACAAGCCCAGCCCCCCTGGACAAGATGCCCATGGGAGACGCTCAGCCTTTCTGGACAAGATGCCCAAGAGAGACGCTCAGCCTTCCTGGACAAGATGCCCACGAGACAAGCCCAGCCCCCCTGGACAAGATGCCCACGAGACAAGCCCAGCCTTCCTGGACAAGATGCCCATGGGAGACGCTCAGCCTTCCTGGACAACATGCCCAAGAGACAAGCTGCCCAAGAGACTGGACAAGATGCCCAAGAGACAAGCCCAGCCCCCCTGGACAAGATGCCCAAGAGACAAGCCCAGCCCCCCCCCCCCCCCTGGACAATATGCCCAAGAGACAAGCCCAGCCCCCCTGGACAAGATGCCCAAGAGACAAGCCCAGCCCCCCTGGACAACATGCCCACGGGAGAAGCCCAGCCCCCCTGGACAAGATGCCCACGGGAGAAGCCCAGCCCCCCTAGACAAGATGCCCAAGAGACAAGCCCAGCCCCCCTAGACAAGATGCCCAAGAGACAAGCCCAGCCCCCCTGGACAAGATGCCCAAGAGACAAGCCCAGCCCCCCCTGGACAAGATGCCCAAGAGACAAGCCCAGCCCCCCCTGGACAAAATGCCCACGGGAGAAGCACAGCCCCCCTGGACAAGATGCCCAAAAGACAAGCCCAGCCCCCCTGGACAACATGCCCACGGGAGAAGCCCAGCCCCCCTGGACAAGATGCCCAAGAGACAAGCCCAGCCCCCCTGGACAAGATGCCCAACCCCCCCCCCCCCCCCCCCCCCCCCCCCTGGACAAGATGCCCACGGGAGAATATTACATAATCTAATATAGATGTCATATTATGCAATCATGGGAAAAAAATTCCATAAATGGTTGACAACACACCATGTATCTATAAGGAAATGCTGTGAAAAAAATGTATAGATCAAAAGTTCAAGTTATGAAGCGCAAGCAACCAAGATATAGTGAACAAAGATATAGACTTCAAGTTATGGGACAGAAGGGAGCGAAGATATAGACAAAAAGAGAATGTTACATAATCCAATATAGATGCCATATTACCCAACCGAAGGTGTAAAAAATGGTTCATGACACACCTTCTACCCATAAGGTATATGTTGTAAAAAAAATAGTAAAGATCGGACCAAAACTAGACTAAAAGAGAATGTTAACTAATCCAGTATACATGTAGATGCCATATTATGCAACTGAAGATGTCATGAATAGTTCAAGTCGGGCATATAAAAAATGCAGAGTAAAAGCCCAGCCTCCATGGTCTTGTGTCAACCTCTTTGACGTTTAGAAGAGTAGGCTTAATAACCACGGGTAGTCTAACCCACCAGACAAAGATTTGCTTGTACAGAAATATGTTTAAATTCAGTTTTCACAAAATGAAACAAGAGTAAACTCAACATACGCCTGCCATGGCAAAGTCGAACCGCTACCATTAACAACTTTACATTTAATATAACATTTGTTTTAATTTCATCAATTCGAATTTCTAGTTCACATTAGAAGTTTTTCTTTTCTGAATTTGATGAAGCTGCAACTAAATGCCAGTTTGTTATAGTACACATATGTTATCTGTTCAGGTAATTTTAATTGCAAAAACTTAAATATTGTGGCTGTTTTGACATTGCTGTTATGTTCCATAATTGGGAAGGAGCTATCAATACAATAGCTTACAATTCTTGAATTTTAAAGGTTTTGACTGGGACACTGTTCTATTGGACTTGGCTGTAATAGTTTTATTACAAAGCAACGGATATGATGGTGTGTAAATATACAAACCTTGTGTACCCACTTCAGTGGATGTCATTGTCCCCTTATCTCTATTTAAACAGCCACTCTAATAAATACCAGATGGGTAATAAAGTGATAAAATGGTCTTTTTTGTTATTATAGCGCACATTAAACTATCCAAGAAAACGGTCTCAGAATGTATAAATTAATTGGCTTCCAGTATTACTCTGGACCAAGTGTACTAAAAAAAGCATTGATATATATTAATATATATATATTAAACATCAGGTATTCATTTCTGATAAAAACAAGAGTTTAAAGGCCCAGTTGCCGCCTTAGCCTGTTTAAATTTGCTAAGAAAACCAATTTACATGAGCTTACTACGACTAATACCACTTAACTTAAACATAGGACACATAAAACATGTCTAGTTAGCTTTAGACTGTAAAAATGGGGTGAAAAACAAACGAAGAATCGAAGCCTGATTACAACAACAACGATCAGTGTCGGTCAACTTTCGTGTTGGGTTACCCTTCTTTCAGGCCTTTGTATCTGTGGTTTACACTCAAACAATTATCAGCAGGCTTTTCCAGTCGCTGTTAACCGATCGTCAGTCTGTATTTCTCAGATAAATAGGCCTACGTAAAATTACACTGTGCCGTTAGTTCACTCACTCGACTGAAACATAAAATCGCCAATAGGGGGCAGTTCGGTTTGTTTACGTTCCGGGTACGTAACAGTTCAAATTTTCAAATTCAAATTAAAAATACAAAGTGACGTCCAAACTTTTAAATTTTGGTAAAAATAGAAAGTTCCTAACTTATATTGTCTGGGGAAAATACAGAATACGGTCTTTCTTTTTTAATGTAAACAATATTCCTGATTTTCGCGGCAAGTGTGCCTTTAAGAAACTCATAATACGCCCGCAAGGGTAAATTCATTGTAGCACACTATCTTAATATTCCATATTAAAGACATGCTTTAAACAGAATTTCGGCTGGTAGAATCTTTCAGTCACCTAAATAAGACTGGGGCTTGGTGAATTTTATTATTTGACAGATCACATTCCTAAGCTGCTACCTATATCTGAAAGCTGTACCAAAGCTACTTGCAAAAGTGTCTACATTACATATAGGCATACAAATTAGACAATAGAAAGAAGGACGCAACTCATTTGGTCACCGTGGTTATTAAATAAGTTGTTTGGATATAACTAAGCTATTCTGTGAAACCACAAACAGAATAACAGCCATTGCCTAAAGGCTGGGTGACTGTTTTTTGTCAACACATATAGCGAGGCTCCAATTTACTTTTAGTACCAGACTACTCATAAGATAGTTATAACTGAAAAAAAAAATTGATAATCCATGCAATAAGTACCAAAAGGCTGGTGACTGTTCTGGTCGCCACAAATATAGAGATCCCAATTCAATTTTGGTACACGACACATCATCTAATCATAAGCTTCATGTATTAGAAGAAAAAAATTATAATCCATGAAATAATTACGGAGTAACTCGATGCCAAAAGGCTGGGGACTGTTTTGGTCGACACAAATATCAACACTCCAACTTCATTTTGGTACAGAACACACCATCTACTCATAAGCCAGTTATAACTAAAAAAAAATTTAAAATCCATGCAATAGTTCTGGGTTTACTGAATGTCAAAAGGCTGGTGACTGTTTTGGTCGCCGCAAATATCAAGACTCCAACTTAATTTTGGTACAGAACACACCATCTACTCATAAACCAGTTATAACTCCATCAAATAGTTCCAGAGAAACTCAATGCCAAAAGGCTGGCGACTGTTTTGGTCGCCGCAAATATCAAGACTCCAACTTAATTTTGGTACAAAACACACCATCTACTCATAAGCCAGTTATAACTAAAAAATTTGTTTAAATCCATCAATAGTTCTGGGTTTACTGAATGTCAATTGCTGGTGACCGTTTTGGTCGCCGCAAATATCAAGACCCCAATTTAATTTTGGTACAGAACACACCATCTATTCATTAGCTAGTTATATCGGAAAAAAAAATTAAATCTATGGAATAGTTTCAGAGTTATAAATGCCAAAAGGCTGGGTGGCTGTTTTGGTCGCCAAAAATATTGAGACTCCAATTTAATTTTGGTACGCGACACACCGTCTACCCATAAGCTACATATATCAGAAGAAAAAAAATAAATTCAGGCAATAGGTTTTAAGTTATGGAGCGGACACGAATCCGGGACGGACAGACGGAAAACGGTATACCAACAGACAAAAAATATGTGTACCAAAATCCAATTTGGTACGCGACACATCATCTACCTACAAGGTATATATACTCTAAAAGAATTGGAGAGATTATATCAAAACGAAAGAAGTTATGGAACGGAAGGGAATATTACATAATCCTATATGGCTGCCATATTATGCAACGGGTGAAGTCAGAAATGGTACACGACACACCGTCTGCCCATAAGGTATATACTCTGAAAGAATTGTCAAGATCGGATCAAAACTCTTCAAGTTATGGAGCGGAAGGGAACGAAGATATAGACTAAGACAGAATATTACATAATCCAATGTAGAAGTCATATTATGCAATCGACGATGTCATAAATGGTTCATGACACACCTTCTACCCACAAGGTATATGTTGTGAAAGAATTGTAAAGAATAGATCAAAAGTCTTCAAGGGAATCCGGGACGGACGGCGCTGGTGATACCATAATACGACCGACTTTTTTTAAGTCTGATGTATAAAAATTACAGCCCAGACATTGTCAGGTGCCATGTATCGATTACAAGCTCTGATAGGATAATTGGCCAAATGGAAACTATGCATATTAGCAAACTGGGATCATGACATTGTCCTATGTATCTAGTCCTAACAACTAGTAATTACCTGGACAAGAAAAACAAGAGTCCTGCAGTTAAAACCATGTACACATTAAATAACACAGGTGTGCTGAAATTAATCCTGGAAAGGTACGCAAGAGCAAATTCTGATCATATAAGCTAAAAGTAAGGAAAAGTTTCAAAAACCTAGTTTAAACCTTACATAAATTTAAAACCACTTGAGTTGTAACTCGGATAAGAAAAATAATTTTAACCAAATGCTTGTAAACGAATACTAGCAACCACAGTGACTACTGATGTCGACAAATTTGAATCCTGGTATCATCATAGCTGCATGTATGTCGGATAAAAATAACAACCTGCACACAAATACCTACCCAAGAAGAAGCTCTGCCAGTTTTTTTCTGTTCAAGTTGAGGACATATTTTCATAGCAGTCACACGGGCCTTCGTTACCATTTAAACCTAATCAACAACTGTTCTACCTTATCAGATGCATTAAATGCCCCAAACAATGTGTTGGAGAAACTAAACGTATGTTTTGCAAATGCATCGTCAAGACAATCCTGTACAGAAAACACTTTTGGTCACCTACAGTGTAACCACAGTATATGCCATATCGTATCATGGACATCCTGAAAACAGATCTCAATCTGTATATACCCCCCTCCAGTCAGACCAACAGTATTATCTACCTACAGTGTAACCACAGTATATGCCATATCGTATCATGGACATCCTGAAAACAGATCTCAATCTGTATATACCCCCCTCCAGTCAGACCAACAGTATTATCTACCTACAGTGTAACCACAGGATATACCATATCATATCATGGACATCCTGAAAACAGATCTCAATCAGGATATAGACCCCTGCAGTCAGGGGAACAGTATTATCTACCTACAGTGTAACCACAGGATATACCATATCATATCATGGACATCCTGAAAACAGATCTCAATCAGGATATAGACCCCTGCAGTCAGGGGAACAGTATTATCTACCTACAGTGTAACCACAAGATATACCATATCATATCATGGACATCCTGAAAACAGATCTCAATCAGGATATAGACCCCTGCAGTCAGGGGAACAGTATTATCTACCTACAGTGTAACCACAGTATATGCCATATCGTATCATGGACATCCTGAAAACAGATCTCAATCAGGATATACCCCCCTCCAGTCAGACCAACAGTATTATCTACCTACAGTGTAACCACAGGATATACCATATCATATCATGGACATCCTGAAAACAGATCTCAATCAGGATATAGACCCCTGCAGTCAGGGGAACAGTATTATCTACCTACAGTGTAACCACAAGATATACCATATCATATCATGGACATCCTGAAAACAGATCTCAATCAGGATATAGACCCCTGCAGTCAGGGGAACAGTATTATCTACCTACAGTGTAACCACAAGATATACCATATCATATCATGGACATCCTGAAAACAGATCTCAATCAGGATATAGACCCCTCCAGTCAGACCAACAGTATTATCTACCTACATGTACAGTGTAACCACAAGATATACCATATCATATCATGGACATCCTGAAAACAGATCTCAATCAGGATATAGACCCCTGCAGTCAGGGGAACAGTATTATCTACCTACAGTGTAACCACAAGATATACCATATCATATCATGGACATCCTGAAAACAGATCTCAATCAGGATATAGACCCCTGCAGTCAGGGGAACAGTATTATCTACCTACAGTGTAACCACAGGATATACCATATCATATCATGGACATCCTGAAAACAGATCTCAATCAGGATATAGACCCCTGCAGTCAGGGGAACAGTATTATCTACCTACAGTGTAACCACAGGATATACCATATCATATCATGGACATCCTGAAAACAGATCTCAATCAGGATATAGACCCCTGCAGTCAGGGGAACAGTATTATCTACCTACAGTGTAACCACAGGATATACCATATCATATCATGGACATCCTGAAAACAGATCTCAATCAGGATATAGACCCCTGCAGTCAGGGGAACAGTATTATCTACCTACAGTGTAACCACAGGATATACCATATCATATCATGGACATCCTGAAAACAGATCTCAATCAGGATATAGACCCCTCCAGTCAGGGGAACAGTATTATCTACCTACAGTGTAACCACAGGATATACCATATCATATCATGGACATCCTGAAAACAGATCTCAATCGGGATATACCCCCCCCCCCCCCCCTTTCCAGTCAGGGAAACAGTATTATCTACCATATATTTATCAGCAGCAAAACTAAAGCCTGTAAAAAGTTTGATTGAATCAAACTCACTTCCTCTCTTTACTAGCATGAGAACTGTACCAGTAGTAAGGCAGCGTCTATAGACTGACTTACACACGGAAGGAGCAGATTCATATAAAAAAATATAATTAATTTTTGTCACAAGGACCACAGCACAGATTAAACTTGAGCCAACACTTTTTAAGACAGCCGACTCTTTTATTTACATGTTTTTAACAACTAATTTGAATCTGAATAATGTCCGTCACTGCAAACTGTCACATGGTGTCATAGAACTATATAATTACGAAACAAAAGACCTAGGTTAGATGATGAGGTTATTTGCTGACGATTCCAGCTTCTTTTGCCAAAGCCGCCATCTCGACTGAAACAAAAAGAAAACAGATGCTAAATGAGATACTGTTATTTTTTTACTGGCTATAATGCATGGCAACACTAATTCTAAGTTCAAACTATGATGTACAAAAACCAACAGCAAGTACTAATTAATCTAACAAGAGTTTAAGAAACTCATAATACGCCCGCAAGGGTAAATTCATTGTAGCACACTATCTTAATATTCAATATTAAAGACATGCTTTAAACAGAATTTCGGCTGGTAGAATCTTTCAGTCACCTAAATAAGACTGGGGCTTGGTGAATTTTAGTATTTGACAGATCACATACCTATAAGCTGCTACCTATATCTCAAAGCTGTACCAAAGCTACTTGCAAAAGTGTCTACACTACATATAGGCATACAACAGCAATTTCATTTAATTACAGATTAGACAATAGAAAGAAGGTCGCAACTCATTTGATCACCTTGGTTATCAAATAAGTTGTTTGGATATAACTAAGCTATTCTGTGAAACCACAGACAGAATAAAAGCCATTTCCTCAATTACTGAATGCCTAAAGGCTGGGTGACTGTTTTTTGTCAACACATATAGCGAGACTCCAATTTACTTTTAGTACTAGACACACCGTCTACTGATAAGATAGTTATAACTGAAAAAAAATTGACAATCCATGCAATAAGTAATGAGTTACTTAATGCCAAAAGGCTGGTGACTGTTCTGGTCGCCACAAATATAGAGATCCCAATTCAATTTTGGTACAGGACACATCGTCTAATCATAAGCTTCATATATTAGAAGAAAAAAAATTATAATCCATGAAATAATTACGGAGTAACTCAATGCCAAAAGGCTGGTGACTGTTTTGCTCGCCGCAAATATCAACACTCCAACTTAATTTTGGTACAGAACACACCATCTACTCATAGACCAGTTATAACTAAAAAAAAATTTAAATCCATCGAATAGTTCCAGAGAAACTCAATGCCAAAAGGCTGGTGACTGTTTTGGTCGCCGCGAATATCAAGACTTCAACTTAATTTTGGTACAGAACACACCATCTACTCATAAGCCAGTTATAACTAAAAAACAATTCAAAATCCATGCAATAGTTCTGGGTTTACTGAATGTCAAAAGGCTGGTGACCGTTTTGGTCGCCGCAAATATCAAGACCCCAATTTAATTTTGGTACAGAACACACCATCTATTCATAAGCTAGTTATATCTGAAAAAAAAATTAAATCCATCGAATAGTTCCAGAGAAACTCAATGCCAAAAGGCTGGTGACTGTTTTGGTCGCCAAAAATATTGAGACTCCAATTTAATTTTGGTACGCGACACACCGTCTACCCATAAGCTACATATATCAGAAGAAAAAAAATAAATTCAGGCAATAGGTTTTAAGTTATGGAGCGGACACGAATCCGGGACGGACAGACGGACAACGGTATACCAATATACACCCGCTTTAGGAGCGGGCGTATAAAAAGAATGCATAACAATTAGAATACAATGAAAACCCATCATCAGTATTAAAAATAAGTATTTTTTAACACAATTATAAACTTGTCTCCATGGTTATTTTAGACAAGATTCTCCCTGTGGTCGTGTGTTTTAGTGTTATCCATAAGTAATTCTTCACCTTATTGTAACCTGTCAACTTCTAAATGCCATTGAAAGATTTGTTGTTTAAGATTTGTTGAAGTTTAAAGAGAGTTTATCAACACCATAACGGTTTCATGAGGAGAAACAAAAAATCCCTTTAGGGTTCTGAAGAAGCGTGCTAACAGTTTCCAACAGTACCAAACACATTCTTTTACACCTGACAGTGAAGTTAATAAAATTAATTTAAAGTGGCATGAGCTGCCAAAATGTTGACATTTTGACGTAAAAACAGAATGTTGAAATTATCGGCTATTTTTCTCAAGACATAATTCAGAAGCTTTATAGTGCTTCTAGTCTCGAGAATGCACAGTAAAGTATTATTTTGAACTAACGTTGGCTTAGAATGAATGAAGGATCGTCCCAGTTATTTAAATTTTGTTTACATTTCGAACACTATTTTGGTTCGTATAGGCTACATACTGTATAGATTTTCCTCATCCCAACGCCAATCATTTAGTTTTTCGATGGCCTTCAAAGCCCCTTATTTTCATGCCGATCAGAAAAGTGTGAATTTTGGCAGCTCATGCCACTTTGAGCTAGGCATTGAGGATTAAATTTAGCAACTGCTCTTCAAGTTATCGCACAGAAAGTGATCTGGACAGGACCGAAAAAAGGCGACAGAGCAGTTATCAAATACAATTTAGCAATAACAGTAACATTTGTTACCGTAAGCCTCTTAGGATAACTTATATTCTAGTTGAGTTCAGCATAAGTCAAATCGTCAATTTCAATATTAAGAAAAGAATAATGGTGATAACTAACTTTCCATATCAATAGCTTTTTGTCGAGCTGCCTTTTCAGCTAGAGCTGCCCGGATCTTGTTTTCATGTTCCTGTATCACTACTTCCTTCTTCTGAAGAGAACCTTCAAAGGGGGAAAATAAATACATAAAACATAAAATAAATAAAGGCGGTGTATTTCAGAAAATTAAGGATATCAATCTTTGAAGGTTAAAGGACAAGTTTTAGTCAATGCCTCCTTTTTGGTAATCAATTTGTTTAAAAAACTTGCACCGTATAGACTAACTAACGTAGCCAAAAGCAAAATGAGATTTCAGGCATAAACCTACACATTGAACTCAAGGCATTCTTTTTCTCTCTACAGCCTAGATACGGAAATTAATTAGCTTTAGCGCCATGACGTCACAGTTGACATCTGATTACTTTCATTACTATTGTTGTGACGTCATACACAAATGATGTTAAGCCATGGTTGGTTGAATCAACGCCGAAACCATTCAAATGTCAACTATGACGTCAAATACAAAGATATTTCCAATTGGTGACGGAAGATATGCATATTTTCAATCACAGTTTCTTTGACACCCTGGGACCTAAATGGAAGTTTGTTTGTTTCAATATCTAGTTTTTAGATACATATTTAATAAATAGAAGTTAACTAACGAGAGCCCGTTTGTTACGTTGAATATCACTTGAGTCTATTAATTTTCAAAGTCACGAGCCTCTGGCGAGTGACTTTGGAAATTAATTGATGAGAGTGATATTCATTGTAACAAACGGGCTCTCGTTAGTTAACTTCTATTTATTAAGTTGGTTAATCTTTTTCTCACAATACACAAAAATACTGCATTTTATTCTGAAATGCAGCTCCACATCGCATTGTTCAACCCAGCCAACCTTTCTGGATTCTAATGAGGTCAAAGGCTTTCCTTATATGGAAGTAGCTATGACATGATCGTGGGAAAATCATACTATTTTGCATAAATGTAGTCCCTTGTATGTAAGCCATAACATGATTGGCTACCGACTCGCATAGTTGTGAGTTATACTGCCAATCACTTGTAATCTAACAAGGATGTCTTCAAGTTATTACAAAAAAGGAAAACGAACGCATTATCCCTACGCTCAGAATGCAAGCTTGTGTTTTGATTAGTTGAACTTGGAAAATCATGTTTGTTAACCAATCAGCAGACTTGGGATTGAAACGTGTGTGCACTAGGCATTAATGAACTGTGATTCTTTGGGATAAGAATATTAGAATAGGCTATGGTCTATTCACATACTAATCTTAATAGGCGTGTTGTGCAGTTTGTTTAATATTAGGTGAAGAGTGAATTAGAATAGCCGAAACTTCAGACCTACATGTAGTGATAATTAAGAACATGGCCAGTTGGTTACTACAGGCATAGAAGAATGTAGTCAGATAAACGTAGAAGTCTGTATTTAATCTTAATTAAGTCTGGGTATTTAAACAAACTGTATGTAAAATATAATCATTAAAATGATTACAAATTTTATTTCTACTTACTTAGTCTATAGCTTCCATATATAATGCCAGTGATAAGTGCTGCATATCTGGAAAACTGCAGACAAAAAAAAATGACCATAAATTTGTAAGAAATGTGTAAGAAAAATAAAACTTTTACCTGAAAGATATGGTTTTGTTTACAAACCAACTGTTTACCAACATACAGTGTGTATATTTATTTTTCAAAAACAAAAGTCTAATCCAGGTCTTTCACAAAAAATTTAATGATTTAAAAAAAAAACCCATAAAAGTTCAATTGTGGCTATAATAGGGGTCTTTACGAGGTTCTGCATTAGATCAAGTTCTTTTTAAATTGCCCTAAGGCTTACATTGCCCGTGGTAATTTTTTTAAACTACAGAGGGTGCACTACAAGGGGATAGGTCAAACGTGTGATAGATATTTCGGTTTATTTTAGGACACGTTTAAAATGGCGCAATTTGTTTGAGACTTAAGAAACAAATTTCAACTGATTTGGCGCACACGAGTTGATTTATAAGGTACATGTAGAAATATTCGCCACAAGCTAAGCACATTGTTATAAACTGTTGTGGTAGAACTCGATAGTTCAGCGAAAACGCAAGAGACGACAGATAGAGAGGAATTTTTTGTCCAAACTTTCCCCACCGATCGATGGGGTCTATTCTCTGTCCTTCGGCAGTTTACCCACCGATCGATGGACAACCCGCCGATCAGCGACTTTCCCCAACCTGATGAAGGAGCACAGGGGAGAGAGAAAGTAGGGACAGGTCCCTGCGCCCCTCTAAAATCACATAGCTATCAGTATGGGTCTGTGAACTATATAAGAGTATTCTCGGTTTCGGACATCCGGTTACTTATGGTCACGTGGTCTTCGCTCTCCTGGGAAACTAGCTGAAAACAACTGTGTTCAAAAGTCCTAGAAAGTAAACTTTGCAAAACATCGACTGTGCCTAAAAGTTGTGTTGCCTTCGGTTGTATAGATAACGACTAAAATTGTGATGGTTTCTCTCTAATTAGTAAGTCAAAATGGCGTCGTCAAGCACTTGCTTTCATCTATATGCAAATTAGGGGCTTTGTTGTCAGGGTCTTGACGTCACGCCGAAATCGAGAATAGGCTTACCTGCTTGAAAAACAATAAAGATTAAAACTCTGCAAGCTTTTGTAATTCTTAGACAGCGATTGATTCGCATAGGCTATTTCATCAACATAATAAATATTCATTGGGCAAAAACAAGCACATCTGAATTTTGTTTTTACGGGACCAATCAGTTCATTTAGCACGTGTGTACTCGTCCTTCAGGACATTACAACAACAACATGTTATTGAAGTAACTGGTAAAGGTCAACCATCATAACATCATCACACAACAAAAATACCCCCCCTTCCCCCACACACACTCAAAATAAGATAATCCTGCATCTGAATATTTAGTGGGTCATGAAGATACATTAGAATAAACAAAATCTTACTCGAATTAGAGGAGAGACAGCTTTCGGTGCTCCTAAGGTCGCCATTTTGCAAAGCAGCTAAGTGGGATCTTGTAAATTAAGAACTAAATCCTGGAATGGAAAATAAATGGAATGTCAATTTTCAAAATTTTCCTCTTGGTTTTACTATTTCTAGGCATAGTGATCTAAAAAGCTCGTTTTATGGGTCTATCGTTTGAAATTATATTTTTTGCAAAATCATAAATTTAAGACAGAAAAATAATTTTAATTCATACAAGGCTAGGATAGTAGGCCTATACACTACATAGCGACCCTTTTTCACCCAGTTTTTTTTTTCACCTAGACTGTCAGTGTCAGGAAAGACACGACCCAGTTTTGGTACAATGTGAACTAGATATAAAATTCTATACTTCGCATTCATTATAATGTTTATTCAGCATGTGAAAAGTGGGGCGTTATAATAGATTACCTACGCATAGTTCATATTCCTTCATATATAATTATATTATTATGTAGTGCCTTCCAAACTACTAATACTGTAAGTCAGTGGTTAAAACTTTTGCACATAATTTGTAATCTAGTTATGTAATGATTTTATGCTGGGGAGGGGAGGGGGGGGGGGTGGCTGGGTTAAACTGTCATTCTAACATAGACTGCATACAATTTGTTGAGATGGAATGTGTGAGAATCAAGTTCAAAACAATACTTTATCGTACATTTTCGGGACTAGAAGCATTAAAAAGCTTCTGAATTATAGGAATACGTCTTTAGAAAAATAGCCAATAATTTCAACATCCTGTTTTAACGTCAAAATATCAACATTTTGGCAGCTCATGCCACTTTAATTAAGTTATAGCCTAAGTTATAAGTTATATTTATAACGGATATGTATTTAGAACTTAAAATTAAATAACAAGCTTAAAAAATAAAGCCTAAACGATTGAAGGCTTGATTGATTATTTCTGTACATTCACAAATATGTTAACGTTGTCCCTAATTTTTTTTCTCACAGTTCATTCTAATGTCACTAGGACCCTCATTCAATGCCACTGTAAGTAAAGGTTAAACTTTTGACAATACCGCCAGGTCAAGGCCACAGACACAAGCAAGATGGCGATTCCAGAGCAGATGGTCATCGCTCTTGTGTCTCTCTTGTTTTTCCCGGCGCTTTGTCTCCTTTTTCTTGTGATCGCTTTGGCATCACTGGGAAAATCCCTAGGAATCAGAAAGAAATATGTCGCTTTCTTGTTGAAAGTTTTCGAGGTAGGTTATTCGGTGTACTGCTGGTTATTTGCGATACTTGCTCTTTTCCACAAAGTGACAAACGCACAACCTGAACAGCCCAACCCACAGTGGCCACAGACGAACAACTCGACTTCCAGTTGAATATTTACCGGGTATATCAATATCATTTCGTTCATGTTGTTGAAACTGTGATTTATTTTGATTATTGGAACTTCCCCTTTGTTTTAACTGAAAGCTTTTCTTGACAGGATTGATTTTGACAAGATTTCAAATAACAGTTAAACTTAAAGGGGCATGAGCTGCCAAAATGTTGATATTTTGACGTTAAAACAGAATGCTGAAATTATTGGCTATTTTTCTCAAGAGGTAGAATTCAGAAGCTTTTTAATGCTTCAAGTCTCGAAAATGTACGATAAAGTACTGTTTTAAACTAACTTTGGCTTAGAATGAATGAATGGTCGTCCCGGTTATTTAAATTTTGTTTACTTTTGAACACGTTTTCGGTTCATATAGGCCACATACTGTATGGATTTTTCTCATTCCAACGCCAATCATTTAGTTTTTCGATAGCCTTCAAAGGGACAGGATATAGAATACGTCCGTCACTTTGAAAACTTCTTCTGTCAATAAGAAATGGTCGGTGATCGTAATTTTTTTATGATAGCCAGGGGGGCAAGCCCCCCTAGAACCCCTAAGTTTTTCTTTTTCTTTTTTTTAATGAATTTTTAATAACGAAGAAATTAAAAACGAAATACGGGCGAGAAATGGTCGGTCACCGTCATTGTCAGGGGGGCAAACCCCCCTATGACCCCCCAATTTTTCTGTTTCTTTTTTTCTGAATATTTAATAACGAACAAATTGATAATGAAATAACCTGAAGACTGAAGTCACAGTAAATAAAAATGCTGAAGTCGATAGTGTTGATTTTAAACAGTATCGGCTACGTTGAAGTTGAACACTGGCGGAGAGACTCGTATTTAGGCAAGCTCGTACATTGTCCTGTCTCATACATTAAACGAAGCAAAGATGGCGAGACGAGTGTTTGGAATTGCTTGTGTGTAGAGTGAAATCGGCGAATTTAGTAAATGTAGGCGAATTTTTTGCAAGTAAAGACGGATTTTCCGATTAGGGAGTTCCTTAAGGTATTGTACAGTATATTTGAAAGGAAACTATGTGTTTTACTGTAAGTTCCAGGTGACGGACGTATTCTATATTCGCACCCTTCAAAGCCTCTTACTGTCGTGACGATCAGAAGTTATGAAAAAAAACTGTGAATTTTGGCAGCTCTTGCCCCTTTAACAGTAACACATCTGATGTACCAGAGTTTGTCGCAAATTCAGAATCACATGCTTAATATGTAACAGGCAAAGCCTAGAAGGGAGTGCAGAAAATAACTTAAAAGTAAACTTAAAGTTTATAATTTATCTCAGTGTAGTTTTTATAAACAACCCATCTACATATTTATTTATTCTGAAAGATATCTTGAAATCATGAGGCTTAGTCCTATTTGTTTTGTCGTCACATCATCTTGAAGTTTTTGCAACAGCTTTGATGACCGATGAACTATATGCATATTTGGTGATGACGCCACCTTCCCGTACGTTGTGGTTTTCAAGTGAGGTCAACAAATTTGGCATGGCATTTGCTGATAGATGACTGGTTCTAGACAAGTTTATTTAAGTTTTACCGAAATTGTCATCAAAATCATACAAAAAATAAATCTTGCCAAACCATATTCACAAAGCGTATTATATTTAGTTTTTTTATTGCGGAGGCCTCTGTGACGAGTCGTTTGGTTCACAAGTCTGTCTTTGTCAGTTGCAGTAAATGGAAAATAGGTAATCCCTAATGATAGGATAGGTACTATGATAAATATTTTGGTTATATTAGTCTTACGGGAAAATGCAAAAAATGGCTTATGATACATTGTTAATATTCTTTAATTGGCAGTTTGGCAGAACAAGGATTGAGTCTTACAACAGACAACAAGCAGAACAGGAGGAATCTGACGATGAAGAGGATTTAATCGAGGGAGAGTTGGACGACAAAGTGTTTAAACAACCCATCAATAATCATAATGGTATACATTACATATATCTGTATAGACTATGATTAAGTCTGTCTTTAGTGGCATTTAGAAGGTGGTATAGATAAATAATGCAAGACTTTCGTATGGGTAACACACTTCTAGGTTTATTTAATGATGACGTTTCTGTCTTTCTCCGAAGACTGTTTTCAGAAAACAGTCTTCGGAGAAAGACAGAAACGTCATCATTAAATAAACCTAGAAGTGTGTTACCCATACAAAAGTCTTACGTTATTTATGATTAAGTCAAATTACTTCATTCTACTTTCATACTAATTTGCGTTCTATTGATTACAAAGAAAAGTGTTCACAGTTCCCTTCAACATCGTTATTTTTCATGTTTTTCCTACTCTTACCCCGTCTAGAAAAAATACTTAATTTAAAAAAAAATCACTGGATTTTTATCAAATGTCCTGTGGAGGATGATGGTCAGAGGGGTTTCATCCAGGCAAAGAGGAGGGGCCTATGTGGCTTAGTCAGTCAAAGTGATAGTAAATCCCTCAGTTCAACACAGGCGTTACATCGATGCAGCATGGGATAAAATCCCAATGAGACCAAATAAAAAAAATTCAGTCGATCACCGTACATGGAAGGGTTGATAGGACTGTACTCTCCGAAAGTCTGGCGTTTGCCCCGGAAAAAGAGCCCAGTTTTCTCCCCCACTAAACCTGGCAACGTCGACATACAAGTGAAATAATCTTAAGTACGGCTTGAAACATTAATCATGCAAGTGCAACCAGGAAGAGAGCCAAGTTTCTTCACTCTCTAAACCTGGGAACCTGTAATTTGAGCTCGATATCTTCAAAACATCAATTAAACTTATTCATTTTTTGTCTTCAATACTACAGAATTGAAAAGTACTTTTCTGGACAACTTTATTCCATTAATTTGAGTATCTTGTTGTAGGAACTGGTGACAATCAACCACTCATTCTCCGTGATATTGCCTTGTCCGCCACAAAGGGCATCAAACTGGGAGGACCATTTTTACCCTATCACCTAAACCTAGAGTCTGTAAAGAGAGAATTCCACATTTCAGATTCAATGTACTTTGCAAAATGTGGAGTAGAGGTTTGTTATCAGCCTTTTTCTTCAGATTTGTGTTGATATTTTTCATTTTAAAAAAATCTGCTGTTAAGATCCTTTGAGAGCTGCTTTGTACGTCCCTGCCTTTTTCTTGTCCGGTTACATTTCTTATACTGGGATGGTTTGCTCATGGCACTCCGAACTAATAGATAATACAAAAATGTGGTTCATTTTCATGTCCTGTCAAATTCTTAGAAAATAATATTGAATAATTCCATATGGCACAAAACACCAACAACTCAGCTTTTGCCCTGATTTATTCTCTATGCATGTTTTTTCCTCCATAAAAGGGATATTGGCAAAGCTACTCCCCCTTTTCTCGTCTTTCGTCAGATTTGTTGACTATATCTGGGATGGTGGATTGGGCAGTATCCATCTATATCAATCATTTATCTTTTCGATGAACATCCAACCCTCTTATTGTCGTGACAAAGAAAATTTATAAATAGTGCAAGTTTTTGCAACGCATAATACCTTGAATGATTTGTATGGTACTTGCATCACCCCTCCTGAGTGACAAGTAAAACACAGAACAATTCATGTTGAAAACAAAATCTATGAATTGATGAACTCTAATGGGAAGCAGCTTGTTCCATTACTATGCTATATAAATGTAAAGAATAAATCTAACTTTTCTTTTTCTCAACAGACTATAATCGAAGATGAAGTGACAAGGTGTTTTTCAACAGCAGGTGAGACTGAAATAAAGTCAAGAATAGATTGATATTTGATTCTACCTTTCACAAAATTTATTTTGAGTTGATAGATACTAAGTAATGAGGGTTATTTGGATTTCTCAACTCAACCCTCCCAATTCAGATTTTTACCACGCCAAAAAAAAAAGCAGCAAAAATGCTTCACCACTGGATTTTAATTCAAACAGCTCTCACGGGTCTTTCAATGGTACTAAACGTGACAAGTAGAGAAAACTGACGTCTGACGTGTAAAATATGCATTCAAGATGATAAATGCCAAACACTGTTAAACAAAGATTTTTTAAATTTTATGATTTTCATGGAAACCAACATAGAGGAAATGCTAAGTTTGTCTTACTTTTGATTCTGGATACTGGAGGGCCATAGTCAACTTTTATCAAGTGACTTCATCTTCACAGTTCTTTCCTGTGAAAGTCCATGTGAAATGTCTTGCATTTGAACATAACGGGAGATTAGTTACTTCACTCAGTAAAGCATTTGTTTTTTAACTTTCACATATATATGAAACAATCAATAATCCAACTTTGGTATTTGTTTTTGTAGAGCTTCCCTCCTGGAACTTCTTAACAAGAACAAATCAAGGCTATCAGTATATTAGGTATGTGTTTGTTTCAACTGATCTCATTGCTTTTTGAGCAATGTGATATGCCTATTAGAAGGGTTTTGGCATGGCGTATGGAAAATAGTCTATAGAAAAGTTCAGGACCCTGTTTCACAAAGCGGCGTAGCGTAAGTTTTTACGTAAATGCCTTAGCAACCCATACTGTAGAGATACGTTAGTATGAAACCTACACAAAACATACATCTACGCCGCTTTGTGAAACAGGCTCCAGACGTCTAGTGATGGTAATAAGGGCTTTCACGCTTTAAAGCAAAACCACCTTTTATACCCACAATGCAATCAACTGTTTTAGTAACATCATTAGGCTGCCTTCTGGTCTATCTACAACATTATTTGTATAATACATGTTTGTTTCAAAAAGTGCATGCAAAGAGGACAAAATCTAAAGATATAATGAATGGACACACAAAGATTCCAAGTTCAAGGATTTTATTAACATTTTAGAATTGTTTGCCACAATACATTCAATAAATGAAGCGTCCTTTTTGAGTAGAGCGATTGATCGTGCCCCGACCTATAAACATTTCATTTATTGGTTGTGGGGTACATTCATGAATGGGTTTTCACTCAATCTCTTTATGTGGTATCTCCCTTGGTACTTGCCATAGATGAAGGATCTGCTCCAGAAAAAAATCGCTGGTTTCCTTCCTCTATTGAACCTGGCAAAGCCTCCATAACTCCAAAGAGAATTAATGTAGAGTGCGTAGTAAATCTGCCCATCCCCAACATAATCCTGAGTGTGGCATAAAACCTGAAACAATCAAGCAGTAAATTTCATTATTTTAAAGAAGAACATTTCTATAATATGAAATTATTGTCCTCCATAAATTGAATTAATAATTTTGTTTTCAGTATTCGTCTAACGATACTTTGGTGGCTAGGGTTTATATTTCGTTACTTCGTGTTGTTCCCATTTAGGTAAGTCAACTTTTCTGTAATCAACTGAATTGGAGAAGTTTTCCCTATGTTTTGATGTTTGTTGAATAAGGTTTCCTTTTGGCATTAAGCCTGGTTTCCTTGGAAATAAACCTGACAACAGTGCCACAATAGCGAATATTGTTAAATTTAGAGTAAAACATAAATAAGTCTTTAGGTTTCATCATCACTTTATGTGTAAATAATGTTTAAAGTGACGTTAAATTTTCCCTCTCCCACTCACCATACATGTAGGATTCAGTTTTGTCCATAGTGGACTGAAGCTCCGACCTAAACCAAGAGATATTACCACGTTTAAATGACTGTCCAGAGCAACACCTGTTTAAGTGTCATGAGCTACGAAAATGTTGATATTTTTGCGTGGAAACAATTTTGAAATTGTCAGCTATTTTTGTTAAGAAATACAATTTACAATTTTTAAATGACTCGGTTATTTAAATTTTGTTTACTTTTCTGACACTATTTCTATTTTGTACCAACCACAGACCGCATGGATGTTCTTCATTCCAACGTCAATCACTTAGTTTTTGAATGAACTATGGTGACAAATCAGAAATTACATAAAAAAGACGCACTTTTGCAACTCATGCCACTTGAATCTGAATGGAAATCAGTGACTTGCTGAAAATTATTATTGAAAACGTTTATTTTTATCAGGCCTCGATGGTCCAGTGTGTTAGAGGGATCCTCCCTCAGTCCCACACAGACCTTACATCGATGCGGCGCGGGTTTGAATCACACTCAGACTAAATAAAAATTGAAAACTTTCTGAGTTGTTTTTTTATTTGGTCGCCGTATCTGGAAGAGTTGTCAGGTACTTGCCGAAGGTCAGGTGTTTCCTCCCCAACTAAGCATGTCAACACCGCCATGTAAGTGAAATAATCTTGAGTGTGGCGTAAAACATCAATCATTTAATCAGTATTTTTATCGCTTATATTGCAGGTTATTCCTTGCTGTTATTGGTATAGGCTGGTTGATCATATGTACAGCATTTATAGGTTATCTTCCAAATGGCAGGTGAGTTGTCTCCCTTTGAATTGCTCAAAATCGTTCATCAATAATATCTTACAGGTTTCATTTACACTGGGCAGTTTGAAATTTCTTTGCTTTTATTTATGATTTATATTTCTGAACATTAAAATACACAGGGAAAATCTTCTTGTCTAAAATAACCATGGAGTCCAGTTTCTTATTGTGTTAAAATGGGGGGTATATGTCATTTGGACCTTTGTACCCAATCATAAGTTGTTGAAATACACCAAAACCCATGATATTTATTGAATGTATTTTTAATGGTTTGCAATAGGAATCCTCTTATCAATAGGTAACATACACTTCATATTTTTATTGTTGTTGAATTGTTTTAATACTTCTTATTGTCCTTTGTATTTTTAGAATCAATGTTGTTTTCAGTGTAACTGCACAGATTTAGCCAAACTTTTTGTTTTACACGTTTATAGTAGTTGCTTTGTGAAAAGTTTTAGTTAAAATTTGAATGTATTTCTTTACTGGTTATTAAGGTAAACTTGAAGCATTATGATAAGTAGCTTTTACTCAATGTTTGTGTGTCTTAAAACTTACACTTGATTTTTTTGTCTGTTTTATGTAAACACTTCACAAGATAGGGAATGACTTTAAAAAAAAGTAGTCAAATTACTTTTTAATGATGATTTAGTAAATGTTCAATTCAAATATAAAATTGCTCTTAATAATAGTAGCTCAATTGTTCTACAAATGAATTGGTCAGCATAACCAGTTCCTTATGCTCTTACAGTCCTTACAATATTGTCTTGTGGCTTGACTTTCAAAAATTGCAGCTTTTTTCATGAATTCCAATTACCAAAAGTATACAATCTTAAGTTCACTGAAAACTTAATGATGGACATTCAAGTTTGAAATATTCCCTGATAAGCCATGAGTGAACTAATCTTCAATGTGGCGTAATGTGGTAAAATGTTTATCAATCAATCTTATTTTGATTGCTCATGATGCATAAAATATGTATTTTTATTTATGTTTCTTTTTTTCACCACCAGTTTTAAGAGAAAGATGAACAGTTATGTGACATTGATGTGTTATCGTATACTGTCCAGAGCGTGTTCACTAATCATTACATATCATAACCCGTAAGTCATTCAACGTATGATAGCCTTTTATAAGATTCAAAATAGATTGAATAAAAATTGTCCTTTTCTTCTAGCCTTCTGTTCAACATTATACTATTTTCTATAAACTCTTAGCACTGGTTAGGGAACATTCAAATATCGTTATATCATTAAGGAAGTAAACAAGTGAAAAATGCAGGCCAAGCACAGTAGATTTCAAAAGTACCGACAACCTGCTTTAGCACAAAAAAAATCATTGTAATGTTTAACTGGTTGGAACGTTCAGTCTTCACCACACACTATCTGTAAATATATCTGTTCAATTGGTTGTATTGCTGTGAAATGTATCAAAACGGAGTCTGTTCCACTTATACCACCAAATGCACCTCCAACTTGAAGAGCTCTACTAATGGAAATGTATTGAAATTATCTATTAACACCAAACCACCAATAAGCAATATATCTGATAATAAAGAAATTGTTTTTTTCCAGAGAGAATAAAGGTAAAAATGGGATCTGCGTTGCAAACCACACGTCTCCAATAGATGTTATTGTATTATCATGTGACAGCTGCTATGCCCTGGTAAGAAGTTCTTTCCCTTTGATCTGTGGATGTTTTCTGGTTCGCTCATAATTTTCACCTCCATATTAACTAGATGGATAAACCAAAGTTAATCTATCAATCTTTTTGTAAACTATTTCCTTTCCAACCCTAAAACTAGTGATATTTTTCTAAATGTTACAGGTTGGACAGGCCCATTCTGGGTTTTTAGGTGTAATGCAGAGGGCAATGGGCCGTGCCACTTCACATATATGGTTTGAGAGATCAGAGATTAAAGACAGAGAAGCTGTAGCTAAACGGTCAGTATTTATCAGTAGTACTTTACAGTTATATTTTCTTTTGAATATTGTTGGTGTTTTTTTACCTTAACTAACCAACCGAACAAAATAATCAAACAGTTGGATACCTGACTAATTGTAATCATGATATTGGAATAATTTGATAGAAATCTTTGATTGGGTCTTAACTGAAGGAGGGAGCCCCAGGAAAATTGGGAGGGGTCACATTTCTACAAATAAAATAGTTCGAGATTTAGATTGATTGATTGATTGATTGATTGGATATATTCTGCTTCATATTCCAAACTGCTTGCTCCCTCTGTTGAATCGTTGATATTTGTTCTCTTGCAAGTAAATTTTTTTAGAACTTATGGTAAACTTTCATTTAAAATCTTTATAAATTTCTAGAATAGAGAGCTCAAAAACAATTCTACTATAATCAGACGCTGTAAGATATTTGTTTGTATTTTCTCGTCAAACAGACTCAAAGAACATGTAGATGACCACAACAAACTACCTATATTAATATTTCCGGAAGGTTTGTTTAATTTTATTTTCAAATTATTTTTTTGACAGCTCTACTGTGGTATCTGCTGTAACTTAGCAATCATTTAGTAAACAAGATTCATGATAATTGAATGGTTGTTGAAGGAGGTGTGGGTGGCCTAGCTGGCAGGATGATATCCTCTCAACCCAATGCAGGCCTTCCATCAATTGGTTATAGGTTTTTCCTCCATCACCCTATGTGGAAGAGTTACCAGATACTTGCCAAGGGTTGGGGGTTTCCTCTGGCAACACAGTCATATGAACTAGTGAAATAAGACAGTGTAAGATATCAATCAATCATTTTATAAGTTGATTGATAGTAATCAATTCTCAATAGACCTATAGAGCCTGGCAGTCCCCGAGAGATTTCGCGATATCCGGTGACAGAGGATTGAGCGTCAAATTCGAAGGGTAAAGGCTCCCCAGATGCGTAATGACGCTGGTGACAGGAATTGTAACGTTACTCCTGCTCCCTATAGCTCAATTTATTTTATGTTCTTAACTTGTTAGGTTCTGGAAAACCGCTCATCTGTCCTTACAAATCGTCACTTCCATGTATACAGTTTAGGAAATAGCCAGTGTGAATGGACCTCATATGAATTGATTAACAAGTTCAAAACAACTAAATCTATAAAAGTGTTTCAAAATATTCCAATGCAAGTCTAACGTTCAGTTTTGCTCAATTTTATTTATTATTATCTGTTTTCCTTTTTATGTTTTCTATAGGAACATGTATTAACAATACGTCAGTGATGATGTTTAAAAAAGGAAGTTTTGAAGTTGGAGGCAAAATATACCCAGTAGCTATTAAGGTAATCTTTGGTTTACGGAAATTGTGAGGATTGATTGATGTTTCAATTGATGATTCTCTCAGTTCAACACAAGTCTTGCAGTGATCAGGTCTTTGATGGCTCAGTCGGTTAGAGTGATAGTCTCTCACCAGTTCCGTTGATAACGCTCTGGAGACCAAATCAAAAATGGAAAGAAATTTTTGAGGATTTTTCATTCGATCGTCATAGCTGGAAGAGCTGCCAGGCTGATTGTCAGGGTTTCCTTTGGTTCATGAGCCAGGTGGTTTCCTCCCCCACTAAACCTGGCAATGAAGCCAAATAAGTTAAAAAAAACAATCAAACAATCAAGCGATGGGTCACTTATAATTGGTATCCCATTCAGTAAGAATAAAATTGTTTTCTCTCGATCACCCTATGTGCTAGAATTGAAAGGTTCCCTCAGAAGGGTGGACTTTTCCTCACAGCAAAGGGCCTGGTTTTCTCCATGACTATACCTAGCAATGCTGGCATATAAGTGAAATAATTTTATGTGATGTGAAATATGAATCAATCCATCTTGAATATGTGAGTGAAATGGTCAAGTGTTGTTTGTTTTTTTAGATTTATTGCTTGTGGTATTTATCTCTACTGTTAAACTAAGTCTCCAAAAGATGATAATTTTATTCATTGTTATTTTGATAGTATGATCCCTTATTTGGAGATGCTTTTTGGAACAGTAGTAAACAGTCAATGATACGACACTTATTTGATGTCATGACCAGTTGGGCGCTCGTCTGTGATGTTTGGTATCTCCCACCTGAGGAGAGAAAGGTAGGGATAAATGACAGAATAAATACACTGAAACCTGTGTGAACTGACATCTGGATAAAACCCAATCAAACTGACAGTATACCTTCTGTAGTAAAATGCGTATTAAATAACCTTGATAAATCAAAATTTTTATTTTTTCCAGGCTTTTGTTGGTATATAGAGGTTTCACTTTTTTACAGAAGCCTTTGTGCTTAGAAATATAAAATAGTTGAAATCAGTTCATTGTCCTTGACATATATATTTTTTTGAGTAATAACAGAATTTTTTTGGTTTAAATACAGAAGGTTTTATATTCCTTGTCACTGGGGCCGGTTGCACAAAGGTGTATTAAGTTTAAGTCTGACTTATCTAGGCAACGTCACAATCACATTTCTTTGTGACGCGACGTATTTAAGCCTGACTTATGCTTAATACAGCTTTGTGCAACCGACCCCTGATTTTTATATACCACTTTTTTTTTTAGTTTTAGTCATAGAAGATTTTATATTCTTTATAACTGTTCTTTTTTTATTTGACCAGCCTGGGGAAGATGCTGTAGATTTTGCCAACAGAGTGAAATCTTTAATAGCTAGTAAAGGAGGGTTAGTGGATCTCGAGTGGTAAGAAATGGGGCATTTATATCAACCTTTTGTTAAGACCAAACAATGCATGTTTTTATATAACGTTATGTTTTATCATTCACAAAAAAGTATTTGAAAAGGCAAACCATGTGAAGTGATAAATTCATTGATGTTTTACGCCACAATCAAGAATATTTCACTTCTATGACGGCGTTGCCAGGTTTAGTGGGAGAGGAAACAGACTCTTTGCTCCAAGGAAACCCTGTGGATCTCTCCATAAGGCAGGCAAGTGAAAAACCCACTCAGACATTTTCAGTTTTTCCTTTGGACAGAGTGGGATCCTGGTACCCGTTAATGGCCTTATCATTAACTCACAATTAAAGGTTTCCTTGAGGTAGGAGTGACCGTTTTCCTTGCACAAATCAAGTAAAAAACTCTCATCTTCCAAACCATGCTCAATTATTACGGAGTTGTGTTGTTGTTGTGTGAGTATAAACAGGCAAATTTTGTTGTTGCAATATAAACAAACCTCAAAAAAATGCTGCCCTGTGAGAAATCTGGCTAGGACCTTCAAGCTACAATGTATTAGCGAGTAGCGCTTTCAACAACCTGTCCTTGATATACTGTGTTTTTGTTGTAGGGATGGACAGCTGAAGAGGATGCGAGCCAAAGAGTCCTGGAAGGAAAAAACCAAAGAAGATTATAGTAAACTTATTAAAGTTGACTGAAATGGACATAAAACTTTCTTCCTACTTGACTTCCATTTTGTCTATTTTTGTCCACATTTTCTGTTCATGCTTTCTATCAGATTTTCATAAGGATACATTTTGGGGCTGTTGTTTCCCTTCGGCATTATCTCTACAATGTATATCCATCAACAAAAAGGGTTGCCAGGTACAATGAAGCATTTAAAACTTGCACATTAACTTGGCCTGATTAGCAATGAAAAATATATTCACAAGATTTCAAAATTTCTCCTCGTCTCCGGTGAACATTTTTGTTTCATTTTTTATTTTATTTTATTCAAATCCATCTTTGGAAACTATTTTTATAACTTTTTTTCAAAATTATTTTTAGTTTTTTTTAATGTTCTTATATCTGATATTATAAAAGTCAAATTTATTGCTGGAAACACTGCATTATTGTGTGCTGTTAATTTCAGAATTACTTTGCTTTTTTTGTTTGCCCTTTTCATAAAATGATGGCACTTAAAGAAACTTGTTTTGAAGTTCTTCTTTAGGGCCGCTTCCATTGTGTGTTGGTGCTCAAAGCTTGATCATTCAAACCTCATCTTTCCACTTTTCTCTATAGACGCTCAAAAGTAAAATTTTGTTTGTTCAAAATATGTACCCTGTACATGGTCTCAACATCAACAATGGCATAATATGTTAAACATGGGTCGGAATATTAGATTGAAAGTTTAGTGTTGATTTTATCTTTAATGAAAGGATGTTTGTTTGCTTGTTTTTATTTGATATTTTTTATGATTAAATGTGTGCAAGCTATTAACTTTAGTCTCAGTCACTCACAACAGGGTTATGTAACTACCTATTAAAGTGTATATTAAACAAGGGTTGTGATGCAATGACTCCATTGAAAAACTTACATGTACATATCTTAATTAAGCGGACTGTAATCCTGTAAATAGTGAATTATCAATTGTCAATGATATTAGTGGTTTTCACAAACATACATGTATACGCACGCTCTTTCCATTTTTGACAATATCTTGATAGTTAACAGCTGAACTGTAAAACTTATTTGTTTGTTTTTTCTTGTATAGATTCAAAAATAATATTTAATATAATTTTGAAAAAGAAGACATTCTGTTGCCAATTGCGGATATGGGGCTGGTTATTAGAGAAAATATTAGCTTCATAGTCGGTTGAATGACAATACATGACCAATGATTTACAAACTGTCCTTTGAATGCATCGTTAGTACCTTGGACTAACATATTCAGTATATATTAGTCCCAGGTAGTACTTAAGTCTTAATGTGTGTAATCACCTGTTCTCATATACAACTGATAATCATATCACCAATTTGTTCATTTACCTGTATTTCTCTTTATTACGTATTCTATTCAATTTTTACTTTCACTTTCAAACTTGGTGGTCTCTGTGACTCCCTTGGTTAAAGTGATAGACATCCACTCTTACTCAATCCTTCCATTTCTATCAGGATTTTTCAGGTGGAGGTGACCCCCTGCCTTAAAACGTTCCACAAAGTAATAAATAAGGAGATGTTTACAATTACGTAACAAAGAAAGTACAATCTAACACATACTATTACAATGTCGTACATCATTCATATGAATGGACGTGCCAATAACTCAATAAGCTAAAACAACCAAACTAACATACTATTACTTCTTTACGAATAAATTTATCCTAGTGTCTTAACACTCATTATCTCTACTTCAAACCGTGCAGGGGACCTCTGTGGCTCAGTAGGTAGAGCGTTGGACGCTCAATCCGAACAGCCTTCCACCAATGGATTGCAGGTTCAAATCCCACTCGGTCCAAAAAAAAAATGGAAAATTTTCTGACTGGGTTTTCACTCGAACGACCTATGTGGGATGGTTGCCAGTTACCAACGGAAGGTCTGTGGGTTTACTCCGAGCATAGAGCCCGGTTTCCTCCCACCATAAAACTGGCAACGCCACCATATAATTGCTATTTCCCTGAGCAAATTGCCTTGTTAATCAAGTAGGAAAAACAGATTTCCATGTCTCTTGTAATAGCCCAGAATATTGTACATTGTATATATATGTATATATATATTACATACATCTATGGGTTTTCTTTTACCGATTCATGAATGTTTTTTCTTTGTGATTCTCGGAGAATATTCCAAAACCGATATTCAAAGTCAATCATGTAATATAGTATTTAAGGTGTAAATATTAAATGTCCAGTATTATTTTGCTGAAATGTCTTTTTTTGAAAATGTCTTATTTCATGAAACAATATCAAATAATGTTGGCCCTTCATGTGTATAGTTTTGAGAACAACTGCTAGCTCTAAAAACTTGAAGATAATGGATTGTGTAAGGACTTCAAATATTGAAAGCATATCTGAGTCTCCATTTTGAAATAGTTTTTCATCCAGCAACCTTTGTTGTTAGCTGTACACAACACTGTTAAATTCAATTTCTACGGAGTACATTTCTCCTGCTGTAAATGTCTGTGTAAATGAATGTCCATATTGTTATTGTCCAATTTACTCCAGATGTAAATTGTATATATACACACACTGCTTATCAATGGTTTTCAAAGCTTTTGACTTTATTGTATTTGTAATATGTTGATATTTTGGCTACACAACTCACCTGAGCTTCAATTCCACCTTATTGTTCTTATACCGGTTTATCATAAAAGCATGTTGGACAAGATTTTGAAATTGTTTTATACATCAATATTTATCTACAAACCTTGAAAAACGTTGACATGCACATACAAATGTACATATGAGGCATTTACAATTGGCTACAGTTTAAGGAGATATTGTCTTGTCTTGAAATATAGCTGTTATCATTTTTCACAATATATCATCTCAACCCACTATCAATTTGTGATATTTCTTCAGAATTGTGCTGTAATTTTGGCGGGCATTAAAAGAAAAACTAGTTGTTACCATACTGAGTTTCTCAGTGTTCTTTCTTTTATGAGATTTTTAAAGGGACACAAGCTGCCAAATCCGAATTTTTTTCATAAATTCTGATTTTCAAGAGTTCATTTTAGGTTTTTTGTTACTTATAATAGAGATGAACATACACTAGTCTAACTTTGATCTGATTGGCTGATCAGGTTACTAATACTGCATTGTTTGATTGGTTCCGGGCTATTCTAACAAGTATGTAAAGAAGACATACTTCATCATGAGTTCATGCTCGCATTGTGTTCTTCTCAATCAAAATGCTGAACAAATAGCTAATTCTGTTTTAGCGAAATTTTGAGAAGTTGCAATCCATATTGTTTTCCTTCTTCAAATTTAATAGTACCACAGTCCAGGCTTTGCTCGGCTGTACCCTTACTGGCACCTGTTCGTTCAAAGTCAATCGTTATGATTTAATTACTATTACATAGACTACATAGAACAACAGAAAATATTCACAGGGAGTGACATTGGTTTATTTTCGAGAATAAAAACAAACCAACGCACGCAAAGCCACACACATGTGAATATTTATGCACATGTGACTGGGTGTTTTTATATCTGGCATGACGCTTAAGCTATCTCTGATGTTGTTGAACAAAATACATAAAATTGAATCGCAACGTCACCAAAAACGTTCTAAATGGCGTTATCTTTTTCTGTATATTTCGAAATCTTGTAGGAAACTTTCGAGCCCGAATGCCACTCGGGCAGGTCAAACCTTCGAAAAGGTCCCACAAAACGTCCTAAAAATTCAGCCGGCCGCATTGTGGCGTTATAAACGTCATTACGTCACAAACAGTTTCGTCAAAACATTCCAAACGTTTGGCCACGTGGCGATGACGTAGGAGCGGTATATTATGACGTCTTTCGTTTTTGTTTCCCAGCAACAACAACTTTTAGGACCTCGCTCTCACGCGGAGCGTGGCAATCGGACATTTTGGTGAGTAGGCATATATAAATATATTTTTGTACATATACATCGCTTTTTATCGACTGCTCCAGCGCAATGCGTTGTACATTGCGATCTGTAACAATTTTCTGTCAACGCAACTCGCAGTACATGGGTTATTTAAAGCCTACAACAAATCAGGAGATTGACCCTGCGATAAAAATTTCAAGCGATAAAATGTTGATGACTTCGTTTGTCTGTACACGTATCCGTCTGTCCTTTTATCTTGTGAGCGTGATAACTTGAGAACAATTTCATTCAGCTTAATTTTTTCTTTTTATAAATATTAAATATACTGGGTGGCCTTTAAGCAGTCTTAATATATGTTTATCTCGATAATCTCCTATCAAGCAAAATGCTCTTGAATAACTGTCTCTAAATAGTGTTGTCAATATCACAAGCACTCTGAAACTTCGGGGATTTACCAATCTGACTAAAGTCGAGATGCTTATTGGAAATATTTTCAATAAGCATCTCGACTTTAGTCAGATTGGGGATTTACGTGCGTATCAAAGCCGACCGGTAGCGAGCGAAGATAGCCAAAGGATGTTCCGAGTGTATCACAAGTTCAAAATTGAAAATGTATAGACTAGCCCAAAATCCTGTCTGTGTATGTTTTATCTTCTTAATTTATATCGTGTAACATAAAATCATAAACGTGGTGTGTCAGTTAGCTTCAGCATCTGATCGAAAACAGAACAACGAAGACTATAGTATTGGGTATCAATCTGTCGAATAAAGTGATCATTGGTGCCTTTGTGATTCAGTAGACAGTCCGATACCACTGAAAGGTCGACGGTTTCCATCGTCCAGTTTCCTCTAACAATAATTATTCAGTAGCAATGTTTCCATATACCCGGTATATCAGTGAAATGATAAACAGGAACCAATCTTGTATAATGCTCAACAACACGTTGAATAAAATAATGCCTAATTTTGCACAAAACAACAATGTTTGTCTTCAATTCATTTTATGTTTGAATTTCCAGTTGCTACAATGGATATTTTTACAGCGGAGGATTTTCAGCAAGAACTGGAGATGAGGCGGGCCCTGCAGAGTCATAATGATGAACGACGAAAGATGAACGCTATTAAAAGCAATGTACTCGGTAAGATACAGAATGACGTACACCGAAGCAAACTGCGTGTTCGGATGCTAGATAAAAAAAAAATAATGAACTATAAACGAACATAGCTTTTTGGATTTCGATACCCACGAGAAAAATGACATATAAAGTACATTGAAAACTCAAACATGCATAGAACAAAAAAACAGGAGACATCTAAACAAACCTGACCGTGTGTTGGGTTGTCAATTGAGAATCGTTATAAGTTATTTAACTGTTTGGTCAGACTTACTTACTGTTCAGTATGATCCCACTCATACCCAATAAAAGCTTCGTATTTTGCCCTGATTTATCTTGAATGTGACGGTTCAGAGGTTACAGTTAGGCACAGGAAAGGCTTTTCTGTAAATTGGCTACCCATATTTCTTTGTTATTCCAAGAAAGTATCATCTAATTAATATTTTATCACCATTCACAGATGGTTTAACCAAAACATACACGAAAAGCAGGTTTACAAAAAAGCCAGTTGCCTCCTTGCAGACAGTCAGCATTTTCCCCGGATATTACCACCACCGTATATAAGTGAAACCATTCTTACTGTGTCTATATACATCAATGTTATTAGATTTTCTTTCTAGCATGCCAACGATAGTTTTGATAGAATGCATAAATAGAATATTCGATTTGTATTTTGAATACATCCGGTGGTTTAAAATTATGAATCATTTTGTTTTTGACAGAATTCCTGGAGTCCAGGATGTATGCCAATCATATTGAAGCCCGATTTGATAACGACTGGCTGTATTCTGAAGTTAAACCCCCTGGACTAAATATCGACCCCAGAGATTGGCCTGTCGCTAGAAAGATGATGAAACTTATGAAAAATAAAGATTCATCCGAATTTTGGGCGGGTGAAGATTTTGACCCTACCAAGAAACCCGAATCCCTGACGGTGCAGAGAAAGATCAAATTGAACGAACGCGGGGGACATGAGGACCGGTTTAGCTTGACAAGCTTAAAAATTGAAATGGATGAGATTGACGATCTAGATTTATTCGCTGCCAGACGATTGAAATATAAGAGGAGAGAACTGATAGTACAAGAGCATGACGAAATAGAAATGCCTTGTTTAACACCGGAGCCGACTGTTCCAAAAGAGATCACCAAAGCTTCCCATATTTCGCCTAAACAGCCCGATCATGGCCAATCAAACGGGATAACTGATGACCTAGATTTATTGGTTTCTCGCACGTTGAACTATAAGAGAAGAGAAGCGACAGACAGGGAAGATGATCAAGTACGATGGTCGGACACAGCTGTTACAGATTTTGTTCCCAAAATACCTTCAGAGGATTTCATTTTCCCCTCTAAGGAACACGACAAAGGTCACACCAGAATAACGCCCTTATTGGACCAAAAAGCTGAATATCAGTTTCCATTAAGAAACATATTTCCAGAACCTGTTGAAAATGATGATGAGAATGATGATTATGATATTGACGCCATCTTAAAAGAAATAACTTTAGACGAACCTGAAGAGGAAAGACAACCTTGTAAGGGTCACATGTCGATTACAGTTGAAGATCTATCATCCACCACCCGGACACAACTGTCTGGCCAATTCAGATCAAGTGTTCCATTTTCTGAAAGAAAACTCAAAAAGTCTTCTGGGCTGGTACAGATAACCCACTATAATTCCAGCAATTCAGTACCTTTGTCTAAAGCGGATTTTGATGACTCCCTAAAAGAGAAAGAAACTGTCAAATCTCATTATGATTTGGTACCAAAAAGGTTTCTAAAAGGACATATGAAAGGATTGCCAATCGATGGATCAATACCTATCGATAGCCTTCAAACAGCACCACTTGATGTGGGAACGACATGTTCGTCAGATAATATTGTACAAGATAAAGTCTTCTGTGAGAAACGCAGAATCTCAGTCTATAAATTAGACCAAAGTCTTTCCCAAAAATACAAAGCCCGACTTATGAGAAAGGCCGCGAAAAAACTAGATAAAATTGGGGATAAATCTAGGCTAGCAATTGCTGATCAATTAGAAGGTACCAATGAAGCGGACTCAAAGACAGCCAAAGCGGAGATTTCCCGAGACAGTCAAAGGCATGAAAGACTGTCTCCAAGAAATGGTAAAGAACAAATTGCGTTGTATAGTAAAGGTGTATTATATGCTTTTCGGCTATGTTCCACACTGACTTAAAATGTTCCCACGATTCTGTACAGAATAAGTTATTATTTATGAAAGTATACTTATGAAAGATAGATCCATTTACGATGTCCTTTCGGTATATAAATAATATTTCTTTTTACTCTTACAGTTTCTTCAACTTCTACGGATGGATCATTGACAGAAAGTGAGATCGAAGCTTATGCTGACGGGATGACTTCTCCCGTGGAACACCGAGGGAATAAAGGAAACCTGAAGCCAGGAAGGGACCCACAGAAGGATGGAGGCTCAGATGTAGATATTGTCGGATCTCCCCCAACTCGACAAAACGAACTCATCGGTCGTCAACTACCGAAGAGACTCTTCAATTCAATCAATACGGGCTTCCGGAAACTCTCAGAAAAAATTCTTTCACGAGTTGAATTCCTTTAAACTCTTCTTATGTATGTCAGCCTTGTCCTTTCAATTCTTCTAACATATATATATATATATATAAAAGAAAAGCAACACTTTTCTGTCTTTTTTAATTTTACCGCTCAGATCGACTTAGAAGTCCACTTGCCGCCGTGGCCTTTCAGACATTTGTTACGGAGGCTACTTTACAAGAGTTTACTGAAAGCTGGGATGATATTCATCCCAGCTGAAAGTAAAACCACTAAAACTAAACATAGGACTCATTATGCATGTCTGGTTAGGTTTAGAATATCGGGATGAACAGCATGCGAAGAATCGAATCCAGATTACAACAACAGCCATCAGAAACCGGTGTCGGAATACCCTCATTTAAAGTCCCAAGTTTACGCTCTAAAATTTGTCGGCAGACTTATCGTGCCCCTCAAATCCAATCATCTATCTGTATTTCCCAGATAACACTGTTCAAAACGTTAGGGTGTTTGTGCGCATGGTCAGGCTCGAAGATTGTTTACATTGCAGGTACCTGATATATCAAATTTTCATTTTCAAATTAAAAATACAAAATGCCAAAACTTTCTATTTTTGGTAAAAAATACTTCTTCTGTCTTTGAAAACTACAGAAACTCGTCCACTGTTTTTTTTTATATAAACAGTACTCTGGATTTTAGCGGCGAATGTGTCTATTTTTACTTTAAATATTAATTTTTTTGTTAACATTGACAGCTTGGCATCACCTGAAACTAATTTACCAAATAACAGAATTATGCGAAACTAGCAAAAGTATCACATCCCAAGGTTTCTGATTGATTGATTGTTTGGTGTTTTACGCCGCGCTCAAGATTATTTCACTTATATGGCGGCGTTGCCAGTTTTATTGTGGGAGGAAACCGGGCTCTATGCCCGGAGGAAACCCACGACCTTCCGTTGGTAACTGGCAACCATCCCACATAGGTCGTTCGAGTGAAATCCCAGTCAGAAAATTTTCCAATTTTTTTCGACTGAATGGGATTCGAACCCGCGACCCATTGGTGGAAAGCTGTTCGGATTGAGCGTCCAACGCTCTACCTACTGAGCTACGGAGGCCCCGCCAAGGTTTCTGATGGTTATTACCCAGCAGCCTGACGTCATAATTTTGACTACCGATTAACATAAAATAATGCTAAGCTCGGTATAAATGATAAAAAATACCCCACAGCTTCTTGGCAAACAAGTAAATATGTCTTGTAAAATGAAGTTTAATATATTATGTTAAACTTAATGTTGGAGATAAGAAATCCTATCAGTTGAGGGTAAACGTTTCAACAATACCTACATGTAGCCTCAAATCAGACAGCCTAGATTTTCAAAAGTCACAATAGTGTCAACAAATGGACAGAGCAACCTACGTGTTTCTAAGGAGCAGAACTTATTGTAAAAAGCTATACCAAATGACCGAAATACAAATTTAAAGTCAACTCTAGCTGTTGCTTTATATTTCAGGTTATAATTACAAATACACTAGTTTTCAAAAGAAACGACATGTTGCAACGACATAAAATAAAAACTAAACAAACAAGATGGGTGGGATCGAAAAATTACCATTTCGTTAGAGCACTGATGACAGAAACAAGTTAGAGTTATTGAATGGCTTCCCGAGGGTATGAAGATATTTGAGAGGTTGGACTCGAGTGCGAACGCACGAGCTAGCCACACCTCTCAGAATTTCTTCCATACTCGAGGGAGTCATTCAATAACGTGCTTGTATCATGGAATTAGTGACTGACGTTGTCAATCAACTAGCACGTGTTTACTCTCTGATACCCAGTCAAGAGAGCCATACAACAACTTCCAAAATCGGGAAGTTATTCAACGCTTAAGCCCCGCCCACTCTGTCCACTGGGTAGCCGAGAAATCTGGGCTCTGCCGAATTTTTTTCTCTCTCCGTGTTCGTCATAAGGCCACAAGACACATAAGCAGCCATATAATACCAGTCGTCGTAAGACCGATAATCCGAGCTATCCACTGGGTATCGGATTTGTAGAGGACTGTTCATCAAAAGAAAAACGCCGCAACCATGATACAACGGGAAATGTCACACCATACTATACGTCTTGCAAGGTCGAGTTCGATTATGCATCCGGCGTACGCGGAAGACGGGAAACTGTAAATCGAACGACTTTCTTCGGCTCGGAATTTGTGTATCACATGACCGATTTATCCGCGCCACGTAATCCCCAAGTAGCCAGGGTGCACTCGGATTTCAAGATGGCGCCCATGTTATTCATATGCAGATAAACAAGTAGTCATGGCAACCATGACGTTTCGTACTTCCGGTAGTGCCTGCACGTTCGATTTTAACACTGAAGACCAAACTGATTTTGCTTACGTCAGATATTACCCTCGGCGTACGCCGAACACATAATCGAACTCAACCAAAGAAGTCAAATCAATAGCGGGCATGTCCACCGTGAGCATCAATACATGCAAGAACACGCCTTCCGACTGATGACGTCAAACGTCTGATAACGTTAGGAGTGATGCGTTCCCATTCCTTGAGGAGACATCGTTCCAAGGCAGGACGTTGACTGGAGGCTCGCGGCGCTGTCAGATTTGCCGATCGAGGTGGTCGCATAAGTGTTCGATGGGATTTATGTTCGGTGAGCATGTGGACCATGGCAAAACCCTGTACGTTGGACGTCGAACTCGCCTGGCCCATATCAGTCAGAAGCCGTCCGCGGAAGGGACGACGTGGCCGGATACCATACTGCCGCAGTCTCATGCAGATGGTCTGTCTCCTGACGCTGTGTCCCACTGCTGTAGCCGTTGTAAACTTCGCTAGGGTGAGGTTTCTCAGGTGTAATACCCGGACGTAACGATCTTCACGTGGTTACTCGTGGTCTTTCATTCCTGGGCCTGTCTGAAGTCTGACTTGTCTGACGTAACCGCTGCATCAACCTGGTGATAGTGATGCGTGCACAGCCCAACCTTCTGGCTACATCGACGTGTCGCTCTTTGTTGTACCATTCCAAGGGCTCTCTCTCTTTCTCGATGGCTGTCAAACGTGGCATGTCTTGTGATCTTTTTGTTGCTGTGGTATCAACGTGTATGCCCAGCCCTTTTAAACAGCTTGTCTGCATATGCAGCAGAACATGCTAAAGAAGGCAATGTTACTTGCACAAAATTTACATATTCTCCCGGAAGTGATCAATTGTTCCCGGTGTTTTGGTTGATGCGCTGTGTTTGGGATCTGCATGCAATACGAATTGGCATGTTTTCATATTACAAAATCAATTCGTAATAAAAATATTTTGAAAACAAGTTGGTATCGTTTCTTTTGGACACTAGTGGATATAAAATCTAAAAACTTCGTTTTGTAATTAGTTTAATGTTATGAAACGAAACATATATTCATACAGTATATATGACACATATATGGTGCTACTTTAATGCATCATTTATGTATGACAACAATTTATTGAAATTAAGAAAATATATGAAAACATTTTTTCGTTTGTATTTTACGTCTTTTGCATAGCAGAACTGTCACATTAAATTCAAAACGCTGTTTTATCACATGTTACTGGCATAACTGCTAATGGATAAAAATGTTTGAGTATTAAAACTTTTGAACTGATGAGACAATGAGAAAGGATACAAAAAGCTGAGGTCTGAAATGGTATAAAATGGCATACAAGTCAAACTATGATTTTTTTTTCTTTTTAAAACAATGGAAATAGTGTAAAGCACGATAATAAATTAATAGTAAAAAGTAATGATAAAAAAGTAAGACATCACCACGTCGTCATTTGTTTTTGAACAACACGAGCTTTCGACACCTGTGCCGGTGTCTTCGTGAAGAGTTTAGAGTTTCAAACATTTCTTAATAAAAAAGTAGTATACTTTATTATGTTAAGTTGTTCAGTTGACCAAATGGTAAAGCGTGATTCTTTCGGGTTTATTCTTTTTAGGTGTTTTGTTATTTTTATGTAAAAAAAAGTATACAAACCGTAAAACAATGTGTTAGAATAATTATGTGTACAACTTTTCAATGTTTTTTTTATACTGTTACTGAATGCCTCAGAGGATATATAAGTTTATCTCAGACAGTGGGAAGGCTAAATCTCAATCCAGAAGATCGTTGGGGCAAGTATGACCTTTCTTAAATACCATCCGGGTATCTAATACACGATCGGGGAACTTAATTCAAATAAATTCACTGAATGTACAAGTTCAAATTAGATGAGATTTCGATAACAGCGTATTTTTCGCAATCAGTACAAGAGAATTGCACACAGAGCCGACGCCGTCACTCCGACAATCGTGAGCAAATATAGCACCAATAAAACAACGGCCAGGCGATTAGTCTCATCCGGGTACTTCTCTTCTAGTTTAAATTGATTAGACACGTCATAATCATTTTGGGAGCTGCCTGGAAAACGAAAAATGAACAAATTTTAATAAAATACAAATAATTAAAATATCTCTGGATTTAATTAGTGAAATGCTGTGACTTAGCAAAATGGCCGCCTTTTATCAAAAGATGTGAGCTAGAGAAATTGGAGACTTGGCTCCGTGGTTATTTTAGTCTGGAAGATTGTTCCATGTGACTGTGTGGTTTAGTGTTTTTAAGAATATTCACTATGTAACTGTATAGCTGAGCTCTATATAAAATTCAGAACAAAAACGTTTAAGAAACTGCTCATCATCTCGGTATATATCTCAGCTAAAACTGAAATAAGCATCACAAAGTTATGTGTTTTGACGATTTGTTGATTTATGTTTTACGTCGCATTCAAGGTTATTTCACGTGGCCTCTGTGGCTCAGTAGGTAGAGCGTTGGACGATCAATCTGAACAGCCTTCCACCAATGGGACGCGGGTTCGAATCCCACTCAGTCCCAATAAAATGGAAAATTTTCTGACAGGGTTTTCACTCTAACGACCTACGTGGGACGGTTGTCAGTTACCGCCGGAAGGTCGTGGGTTTCCTCCGGGGCATATACTGTTTCGGACTGAGGGACTATCACTCTATAATGTACTGAGCCATCGAGGCCCTGTAAGATTAATGCTTTCTCAGACTTACTTCTGGACTTGCAGCAGGATACAATTTCCAGGACGAGTTCCCAGAGCACTTGTGAGGCTATCCAGACAATTACCACGATAAGACCAAAGTTCCTCATGCCAGCCGGTATTAATGTTATATTAAAACCCAAGTATATCTCAGCAGCTGAAAACAATACAGCAAATTAAATACATTCATTTCAATAGTCCATAACACATGAACTTCAACCGTATAGGTGCTTAGTTCAGTTGTAGAGAAAAGAAAAACACATCATCGATGTCCAATAATTCACTTCAGTCAGAATGTCATTAGAAAATTCCATGATATATATACTTTATATTGTGGTGCTCATGAAACTGTACCTTTCCACGGCTGGGTAACATTGTCAACCGATACATAATCAACGTAATGAAATATCATGGGTTTTAGTTTATTACAACGACCTATGGCTGGGTCATCTAAAGGTAAGGACATACCCCCTTTTAACACTAGAAACTGGAATCCATGGTTATATTTGTCAAGAAGATGTTCCCTTTGCCCGTGTGTGTTAGTGTCTATAAGTCAATTCCATTGGTTTCCCGGAAGAGCAGTCTGCGACCATGCAGATTCTCAATGTTAACTCATAAAATTCGCACTTTTCTCATCGATATTCTTATTATTCAAACCCATATATATGTATATAACAACCAAGACGTGAGAGAATGATGCGCATATTTAAATTAGACATTTTTAATTCAGAACATAACCAATTTTCACCAGAGGGTTGTCAACAAAAATGTTATTATCAAAAAAATTGGCGAGCAATTGCCTTTTTAACTGAAGAAAATGACCAGAAGTTTGACAGTTCATGCCATGGCCCTTTAGGAAACAGGACAGGTTTTCGCCAGTATTTGCAAGTTCATTTATTCATTTACTTTTACATGACAACAAAAGTTACCTGTTGCAATATGAGTGGCTTTTCCCAGAAGTCTGTGCGCCCAGTTGAAGACAGGACGGATTTTAGATGATGGCGACGGACGGATAAGACCGCCAAACACTTGAAGAAGGGTGGCCGCCATGATGGCTATTCCTAACCAGATATGAACACCAGCATACTGTGTGAAAAAACAAATTGATATCCGAAACTTTGCCTTTAAAGTGGCATGAGCTGCAAAATTCACACTTTTTTCATCATTTCTGATCGTCACGACAGTAAGAGGCTTTGAAGGCCATACAACTGTATATTCAGATATGGTTGTTACGTACGTTGGAAAATAATGATATTTTGCAGAAAGCCAACATAAAAAAAGTAAAAAAGAATTTGAAAGGACTTTGAAAGACAATCGTCAATAAGAATTGGTAGATTTAATGACGTAGTGCGCCGTACTCAAGATTATTTCGCTTATGTGACGACGTCGTTGGGGGGGGGGGATCTTTGTCCGGACCAAACCCCTGACCTTCAGCAAGTACCTGGTAGCCCTTCCACATGTCCCTTCACAATCAAGTGATACATCAACATTAAATATGTATGAATAATTCTTACTTTGCTCCAATCTTTAAGGCTGACAAATATGAGGACAAAAGAAGCGGCTGTACAGAGGAAGGCTAACACCACCAAGGATCTATGGAGCTAAAGAAATCAAACAAAAACACATGATACCAGGTGTAAATTATTTCATACAATTAGAGTTTGATTTTAGGGGACATCCTGGAAATCATGTCCCCGGCCGCCGCATGAACTTAACCAGTGACATATATACTAAACATCCATCCTTTGAGAATTGATTAAGTGGTGTTGTTGGCCTCCCTCGAGGTAATTTCACTCAAATGACGCGTTGCCAGGTTTAGTGAGGGAGGATCCATCCAGAGATGAGGGGTAAATATATATCAATGGTTTATATAGGATATTTTCTCATTGCTTAAAATATCGCTACCAATAATGTGATTAGTCCAGGTTTCTGACTCCGAGATGACTTTTGTATATACTGACGGGCGTATTTTGGATACGCCCCTCAAAAATACGCCCCTCAGTATATAAAAACGTCATTTTGGAGTCAGAAACCTGGACTATACATGTGATGTAAACTTCATATCTAGAAAGCAAAACTGTCTACACATTTCTTTGGGGGTTATTTCGCTTTTCATTATACCAGTTTGAGTTGCCAAGGGAATAATAGTTTGATTAATGATTTCTAAAAGTATTTACTTGAAACCACTGTTTCTGTCCACACAACATTTTGGCACCAAATCCGTCTCTATAATGACGGGCTATAACTGTACCCAATCCCACCAGCAGCATCCATGCAACGATAGCCAGACAACCTAACAACATAGAAAGGGGAAAGAATCTGAAACCCATCCTTACAGATGCCGCATCTTCAGGGGTTTACACTTCATTGGAAATATACAAAGAATAACAAATTCGATTAAGATCTTTGTCAAAGAAATCATTCACCAATAATTGTTACCCGAAGATTATACATTAACAAATAGCCTTAGACTTCAATTCGAACTGGTGCCTACAATATACGATTTTCGTTGACATAAAATTTGCGCTTTAATCGTAACTTCAACTTTGTGGCTAGATATTCCAATAATTGTTCTGAAAACAATTAATGTTTTCAAGTTATCAATCCCAATGCAGCATCTAAGGTGAAAATGGTTTTCAAAACATGAAGGTCAAAATCTGTTGGAAAATCCTTTAATAGAGAGGTTGATTGATTGATTTATGTTTACGCCGCACTCAAGATTATTTCATTTATATGATGGCGTTGTCAAGTTTAGTGGGGGGGGGGACTAGAGTGTTTTACCTGAAGGAAACCCCCGACCTTCGGTGAGTACCTGGCAACTCTCCCATATACGGCGATCGGGTGGAAAATCTACTCAGAAATGTAGAGAGGCTTAAAGCGATAAGCGCCATATAAATATATAGAAAACAACCTATAAAACACTATAAATCACCCATAATGTAGACACCATTGGTTGATGATACATACCATGGAGTTTGAGCCAGATGGATAAAGCTGAGCCGTGATAGATGATTTTGGAAGACAAGCTCACTTTGTCTGAAGTTACCAGAGGCAATTCGTCGTGTTTCCCAACAACATCAGTATCTAAAGTAAATAAGGTGAATTAAGGGAGACATTATCAGAGAGTTGTAAAAAGGTGCTGGTCTTTTTGTTACTTTTCTTTAAATATTTTGTCTCGTAACAGACAAAACTTTTACGATTTATCCAAAAGGAGAAAACTGAGTTTGATTCCTGGGGGAGATACTCAGAAATGTTTGTCGGACATTATTTGGCTATTTGTGTGATCATGCAGCGACACAAGGTTTGTTGGCTTCATTGTGTTAGTTGCTAGATGTTCATCAAAATCTGTCAAATGATGGTCAACAATTAAACGAAACACAATTAGTAATGCGACACCATGGATGGTTCGTGAAGCATAGGCCTACACTCATTAATTAGATGAACATGTAAAGTATCCGTCTGGTTTCGATTGTAAAACTTTGACCATGCAGATCCCCGAAAACGACGCCAATGGAATATTTAACATTTCATTTTGAACTAAATAATACAATATAATCTTCTACATTTTGCAAGGAGAGCCACCAGCAAACTATAGTTTACGGCCTTCATGGTTAAACGATAAACATATTTAAACCAAAGGAGAATCTGATGGGTTAGCCAAGAGACTCCACAACATAAATAAATAACGATTGACATATAAAACGAAATCAAACCAAGCTAAAGGACGAAAGCCAGTTAATAGTAATTATATCTGTTTTGTGCTTGCAACACAATGCAATAAGTAGTATAACCTTCCAGTTCTCATTCAAAATAAAACGTCCAGGGGAGTAGCCATCTTCAAACCCCAGGTTAATAAAGTTAGAGTAACTTTTAATTGGGTGGAGCACCAATGAGTCAATGTTCAGAGTTGGGGAAGACACTGATCCATTCCCCATATGTAACACCTGAAGTAAAAATCAGTCTGCGTTTTCTTAATAACTAAGGGTGGTGTAGAACCCCAGTCAACCATATTGTGAGATCGCGCGAGGTAGATTATTACCTTCATATGTGTAACCCCAGGCCAACATGATGAACCAGTCTTGAGCCAAGTCGAAGGTGACATTGGTGGCGACAGGCGATCCTTCTTTTGGGTAATCAACTTTGACGATTTCCATAACCAGAGGACGAGAGAATCGACAAAAGATCTTCCCATCTTTCTGTATAGTCGACATGTTGACGATGCCCACCTGGTGAAGTAATATATACAATTTTGTTTGTGTCCAGTAGGATTTAAAAACAGAAGTTCTGTATTTGAAAAAGGGGTTATTGAATTTCTACGGCCTAAAAGGTATTGAACATGTAGATGTTTTCATAAAACGCTCCCGTACTTTAATTGACGGGCTTCCAAACTTGAGGGGGCCTCCATGGCTCAGTAGGTAGAGCGTTGGACGGTTTCATCCCACAATAAAACTGGTAACGCCCCAAAGTGAAATAATCTTGATCCCGGCATAAAACACCAAACAATTAATCAATCAATCCATACTTGAGAAGTTTTATTTTGGACCATTAATCCTAAAAGCACCCCATTCTCAGTCCCATAAAGTGGAACTTTTCAAACTGGAACTGTCCAATGAACTTATTAAGAATGGTACCTACCGGTACCGTATAACACGGCCTTGTGTTCAAATAAAACCTACCTAGATACATTTGAAGTAATCTTGAATGTAGTGTAAAACATTAAACAATCAAGTCAATGAGTTGTAGTAACAATTTCTGATGCACGCGTCTACATACCGTATATTGTCGTTCGTTATATAGTGTGTCTACATACCGTATATTGTCGTTCGTTATATAGTGCGTCTACATACCGTATATTGTCGTTCGTTATATAGTGGGTCTACATACGGTATATTGTCGTTCGTTATATAGTGCGTCTACATACGGTATATTGTCGTTCGTTATATAGTGCGTCTACATACCGTATATTGTCGTTCGTTATATAGTGCGTCTACATACCGTATATTGTCGTTCATTATATAGTGCGTCTACATACCGTATATTGTCGTTCGTTATATAGTGCGTCTACATACCGTATATTGTCGTTCGTTATATAGTGCGTCTACATACCGTATATTATCGTTCGTTATATAGTGCGTCTACATACCGTATATTGTCGTTCGTTATATAGTGGGTCTACATATCGTATATTGTCGTTCGTTATATAGTGCGTCTACATATCGTATATTGTCGTTCGTTATATAGTGCGTCTACATATCGTATATTGTCGTTCGTTATATAGTGCGTCTACATATCGTATATTGTCGTTCGTTATATAGTGCGTCTACATACCGTATATTGTCGTTCGTTATATAGTGCGTCTACATACCGTATATTGTCGTTCGTTATATAGTGCGTCTACATACCGTATATTGTCGTTCGTTATATAGTGCGTCTACATACCGTATATTGTCGTTCGTTATATAGTGCGTCTACATACCGTATATTGTCGTTCGTTATACAGTGCGTCTACATACCGTATTTTGTCGTTCGTTATATAGTGGGTCTACATATCGTATATTGTCGTTCGTTATATAGTGCGTCTACATATCGTATATTGTCGTTCGTTATATAGTGCGTCTACATATCGTATATTGTCGTTCGTTATATAGTGCGTCTACATATCGTATATTGTCGTTCGTTATATAGTGCGTCTACATACCGTATATTGTCGTTCGTTATATAGTGCGGGGTTGTAACCTCTTTGAACAGTAACACGGGAATTCTGGGCCGTACACGATAATGTTTCGTCATCTTTCTGTAAAGACAAGTTTACAACGGTCAATACAGAGGATAATGAAATATGCTGTTGATAGAGACAACTTTAATAAAGCTCTGTTAATAAAATCTCTCATTCTTAAATAGTGTACAAAAGTACATAAATCATACTTTTTGAGATTTGGTCTCCATGTAATCCCATGAAGTTTGATGGGTCGTTTAAAATCTTTCAATTTTTCTCAACTCCAACACTCGTAAAAAGTTGCAATATTTGATCCTTGTATATATATCCTCATATATTATTCTAAGATAGTCCGAAATTGCAGTATCCGGGTCTCAAGAACTTTTGTCCCTGTTTCAAGGGTTATCACGGAGACGCATTCAACTGGTACAATTCCGATCTTGAAGTAGCTTCAAAAACCGGTTGGGACTCGGACGAATTCGGACAGATATCTCGGCTTATCTCTAAGGTGCAAGCATCTCATCGTTTGTTGGAAGAAGAACATGGCTACTTGGTTATCTCAGATTAACCCCTAATAAACATAGCATCTTCATGGTACACGTATATATTAAAGTGGTATGAGCTGCCAAAATGTTGATATTTTGATGTTAAAACAGAATGTTGAAATAATTTTCTATTTTTCTCAAGACGTCTAATCCAGAAGCTTTTTAGGGCTTCTAGTCTCGAGAATGTTCGTATAGGCCACATACTGTATGGATTTTTCTCATTCCAACGCCAATCGATGGCCTTCAAAGTATCTTAATGTCGTGACGATTAGAAATGATGAAAAAGTGTGAATTTTGACAGCCCATGCTACTTTAAACATTGTAGAGAGTACATTTGTCATTTATCATTTCATAAGAAGGTTGTAAAACTGATTAATTAACTCAATGCATTGCTTAGTCAATGGTGGGTGGTTTACGTTACGGTCCATTGAGCATTATTGAACCGAGTCCGGGTAATGATATTAAACTCTACAAAAATAGCCTCATTAATAAAGGATTTAGTTCCGTCGCCCTCTGCTTAACCGAAATCGGAGATATTTTCACCATTCAGTAGAGATACGATCCTTGAGAAAACCAAAAACTGTGAGTGAAATCTGACAGTGGTAGACCTATAAAGTCTGAATGGTAGACCTACGCAGCCCAGTGTTTTTAGTTTTTAACATAATTTAGCACAAACAGAAACTTGACTTTGAAAGGATAGATTCTGTTTGTTGAAGAAAAAATCGAGAGTGTATCATAAAACGCATATCAAATTCGAGAAACGAGTGAAAATCGCTTGTATTGAAGTTCTTCTATATTTGGCTTTTATGTGAACACTAACTGTATACAGCCAATGCAATGAAATTTAGTAACTTAAAGTGGCATGAGCTGCAGAAATTCACACTTTTATCATAATTTCTGATCGCCACGACAGTAAGGGGCTTTGGAGGCCATCGAACAACTAAATGATTGGCGTAGGAATGAGGAAAAACAATACCGTATGTGGCCTGTATGAACCGAAAACGTGTTCGAAAAGTAAACAAAATTTAAATAACCGGGACGACCATTCATTCATTCTAAGCCAAAGTTAGTTCAAAACAATACTTTATCGTACATTTTCGAGACTAGAAGCACTAAAAAGCTTCTGAATTGTACGTCTTGACAAAAATAGCCAATAATTTCAACATTCTGTTTCAACCTCAAAATATCAACATTTTGGCAGCTCATGCCACTTTAGAAAAAAAGAAATAAGCCCTACCATTGTTTGGTTTTGAAATATACCACGCACCTTTGGTTTCGTAGGGACGTTTTTCTTGAACAGAGATACAAAATTTACTTCTATAAACATTGATAATTTATTCCGTTACACCTTACCATCAGGGCGTCATGAGAGAATCCAACGGAGACGTAACCTTCGGCCTTTCCCATCAGTTCAAAGTTCACATAGTCCCCAGCTCTTTGAAACGAGACGGCAGCATCGCAGTCGACACCTGAACAATGACGTGGAAACATCACACAACCTTTCGTATCTCCGCAACCATCAAAATTGATAGAGGGATCTGCGTTTGACACCTGGACAAAGACGCAATTATGGATATGTATAGCATTCAATTTATTAATTTTAAAAGTTCATACAAAGTTTCTATTTCATGAGGAAATCAACAAAATATTGTTTAGGCTTTTATGTACAAAAGCGTCTGATATGAGGTAGAAAACATCACCTTTTATCATCGATAACTAGCCGTCTCATGGTGACAGTTTTTTTTACCAATGATGAGATTTGCGTTTAATTCTGAAATAAGAGACGCAGAAGAATGATGTTGAAATTCATTCGATTATTTCAATATATACAAATATAGGAAACGTACAGGTTGTAATGACCCTAAGTTGTTGGAAGCTAAGGCGTCTACCAACACTGGAGACTGCTGGTCAATCCAGAACTCCTTAAACGTTGCCAAGATCGTCGCACTAAAATGAAAAAAAATATTTCGATAAAATAAACCGGGTATACATTGTAAACACATACTAACTGACAAGATGCGTCTCCAAAATTTTGAAAAACAAACACAGTTTTGAAGTAAATAACATCCAGGATCGGGGGGATACTACAGAGTACACGTACCTGAAAATGAGATCTCCTACAGGAACATCGGGAGCTTTCCATGTCATAGTCAGATTGGTTTTGTCTGAGGCAGAGTTATGACTGATCATATTCTGTAAGAGAGTAAAAAGTTCCATGTATTAATATTGTGTCGGAGCTTCGGAGAATGGGTACATATAATTCTAAAAATATTGCATTTGCGGTTAGTGTTTCATATTCAAGTTTCGTCTTTTTGTAATCTAAAACTTACTGCCACGGCGAATACCCTCTTGACTAAAATAGCCAAACTATATGGAGACGAGTTGACTAAATTAACTATGGAGACGAGTTGACTAAATTAACTATGGAGACGAGTTGACTGAAATAACTATGGAGACGAGTTGACTGAAATAACTATGGAGACGAGTTGACTGAAATAACTATGGAGACGAGTTGGCCACGAGTTGACTGAAATAACTATGGAGACGAGTTGACTGAAATAACTATGACTACGAGTTGACTGAAATAACTATGACTACGAGTTGACTGAAATAACTATGACTACGAGTTGGCTGAAATAAATATGGAGACGAGTTGACTGAAATAACTATGGAGACGAGTTGACTGAAATAACTATGGAGACGAGTTGACTGAAATAACTATGACTTCGAGTTGACTGAAATGAGTTGACTGAAATAACTATGACTAGGAGTTGACTGAAATAACTATGAAGACGAGTTGACTGAAATAACTATGAAGACGAGTTGACTGAAATAACTATGACTACGAGTTGACTGAAATAACTATGACTACGAGTTGACTGAAATAACTATGACTACGAGTTGACTGAAATAACTATGACTACGAGTTGACTGAAATAACTATGACTACGAGTTGACTGAAATAACTATGACTACGGGTTGACTGTGGAGACAGTGGATAACTGTGGAGAATAACCATTAAAGGGGCATGTGCTTGGATGAAAATTAAACAAATGGAGTCGTTAATCCATAACAATTAAAAAAGTTAAATTGACATATGCAAGTTTACAGCGTGGCTAAGTTTATTTAGTTATTTATTTCTAAGATTAAATTTAATGAAAAACAATAAGAGGTTTAATCTTACATCCTTTCCTCCAAAACAATTGAAAGTTTTCACAAGATTTTCCGGGTAAGAAGTAAACTGTCCCATTATGGATTCTACATCTCCCTTCGTCCTGTGGGCCCGAATCTGAATACCACGGAAGGTCTTTTCTGGAGCTCCCGATATTGTCACTGTGAAAAACATTACAAAAAAACACACGGCTTTATGAATAAAGCTACATTGGATATATATATGACCAAAACACACGCAGAGCTGCACAAATATGTAAAATAAAAATTAAAATGCTTACACAGAAATTGAGAAAAACAATTGTTTTTTTTTTTACTAGAAACAGAAACAGATTTCGGTATTTTCACAGTGAATGTGGCTTTAAACAAGGCTTTTTTTAAATCTATACCATAACAATGATAATTCTACTGCTTCATACTGTATATCTATTTCTCTTACAGTATAAGATCTTAAGAACATCTGCACTGAATATACATATTCCTCGAGGCAAACATTTTGTTTATTTATTTACACACCTTTAGGGCTTTAACGATCGACATTTATGAAAGGAAATTACCGGAGTGTAACTCTACTTCTGAGCTGGCCAAATCTAATTACAGTTTTCGTTTCACATGCTATTTTTTATTTTGCTAGATAATATAGATTCCATGCAGATTAAACATGGATAGAGGCCTGTTCTGGTCCCCAGGTGACACATTTTGAAAAAAGTTCAATCGTACGATTTTACAGAAAAAGAGTAGAATTTCCCACATTGTCCTGATGTATATGGGTAAACAGTCGAAATAAATGATTCAGATATTTTACTCGTAGTCCGGGATTCTGACTCCAAAATCACTATTTTTTATACTGATGGTCGTATTTTGAAAAAAAAACGGCCGTCAGTATATAAAGATAGTACTTTTGGAATCAGAAACCCGGACTATTTGACTCGATGACTTACCTGTAATTACTTGGCCAGGTGTGTAGGTATTTGATGAGAGTGATATGGTAAAAGGACAAGGGATACTTAATCTCTCACTATGTTGATGTTTGGGGAACATTGTCAAACACGTACTGGTAGGGGCCCCCTGAGGATATAACCAAACGCCTACAAAACAATCCGTAAAGAAATACGTTTCTATTTTGAATTTTTCACATTGACACAATGACTTAGCATAAGAATAATATTTTGTTAGTGTCTTTTAGGAAGTGAGTATAACGGTATTCTCGTTATTTTGGCTGAATGGATGAGGCAGCCGGCATTTAGTGCTGGCGATAGGTGCCATACTCTGGGACCCTGGTTCGATTCCCGTTTCGGGCGTCACCCCAAAATCGGTAGAAGAATTTCTGCCATATTTTCAAGAAAGTGTAATCTCAAAATAACGAGAATACAATAATATTTTGGTTTGATTATAGTAACTAGTTCAAGTTTAGATCCCAAATGACTTTTCTACATATATCATTGGTCGTATTATGGAGCCAAAGTAAATACTTCTCATGAAGGAAACACCAGTTTAGGTTATAGCCTTTCTTTTGAAAGCAGTCAAGATGTGAATCACGGATTTTCCTCTTGAATATGATACTGGAATAATCTGGCACTGGACAGTAATACTGGAGGAAACCAACAGTTGGTGTTTATACACATGTCCATATCGACTTGGAGCACAGTAAATCAATTTAATTCGGTCACTCTGTTACTTCAATAAGTCATTATGGCTAAACTTACATTTTATCATAGAGATGACCAGTGCGGGGAGAAGAAGATTATTCATACTGTAAATGGGTTGATTTTAGCCAAATCCAGTGTCCAGTGACGAGAAAACTAACTTGACCCCAGTCTGAAAAAGAATGTGTTCAAAGAATATATATTCTGAAGTCAACCTCAAGGTAACTAAAAAAAAAACGGAATTCATGGTGATGGAGAGAACAAAAATTAAGTTAACTCTAAACGAAACACACCAATGATGAAAAAAGTGACAAAAAAAAAAAACAAAAAAAAAAAAACTGATTATCAAGCCAACGATTACATTTCAAAACCAAAAAATAAAATTTAACACTGACAACAGTATTGAGCCTTTCGAAATCCAGAAAAAAAATCTAACTTTCATTATAATATTGAAAATTTTAAATAAGTAATACAAACCTCTATCCACAGTGCGGTTAAGTACGGAAATGATAAGCCGTTGATTTTCACTTTCACGTATGTATATATATGTGTACAAACATGAGAACTGCTTTGACCCGAAATGAGAAAACTTGAAATATTAATTCCGAATAGATTAAAGGCACGTGATTTTACGGGTGAAGAATCATGTTTTAGGTCAGCTATACGGTTATCAGGGTCAATGTGAATACAGGAGATCTGATGTTCAGTCAATCAGAAATCTTTCTAATAATAACTTGTTCAAAAACTTAATCGCAAGTATATATGGTGTCTGTTTTGTAATGTAGCAGGCTGTAAAGAACAATTTGATTTTGAAAGATTCGAGGGTGATGTCTCAAACCATGTCATAACACTTCATGGATAATGGAATCATCTCTGTTTGTTTAATTTCAATTCACATGAACAGGATTGAAAGTGACAAGTAAATTGACCGATTGCTCTGATGTAAACATGATAAAAAAACTTCATTAAATACTCTATTCTGACATTTTTTATCAAGCGATTTTTAGAAAAATTTACAGACATGTTCCAGGGGTATGCCTAAGTTTTACACGAGAACATGCATCGCTCGATGTATAGACTTCTTTGGTTAAAAACGAAATTGTCAGCTAATCCACCTCAAAAAGCAAACTATAAACTTTCTATTCACATCACCCCTACAAATGTACGTACGGTTAATGCTATACTATTAAGAACTAACAAAACAGAATGTGTCTAACGGGTTTTGTATACAACTTCATAATACAAGCTATATATATTTGCGAGAAAGTAAAGCCACACTGCATGGGACAGAGACATTAACATGAATTATCTTTTTTACCAGAAAAGCTAAATAAGTTTCTGTAATTGTCTTGAGTTAAATCATCATTGGCCTATAAACCTTACAAGTTGTTCTGAGTGATTGGTGGAAGGGAAAGGAATGATATACCCTGAAAAAAAAATTGTCAAAAACATAGTTCATATTAGCTTAAAACACAAATTGTTTTCAGATTATAGGAAACATGAAGTGAGACCATATGTTATCAAGATTATAGAAAGGAAAAGACTTAATACAGGTACGTTTGTTGATCGATGCCAATGGTTAAACCATCTCTTGCAGATTATCCAAATTCACCATAATGTTGGCAGCTCACCGTCACACAGCCTTCTGCCACTTCAAAGGCATACTTGCAGCCGTAGCCATTCTGACATTTACATGTGAAGACTAGAAGGTTTTGAGACCCAAACATATGTCTCCCCCCTCAGTGATGTTAATGATGAAAGGTACTGCATGCCTCTAAGCATAACTCAGTATCATTTCAATTGTAGAAAGTACCTAGCCTAGGAAGTGTAAAATATGAGCAGTAAAAAAACTTGCAAACCCATCTTTGACCGAATGACAGGTTTCTGGATTCTTAGCGACACACATCAGTTTGAACGATTCATAATGGAGGTTACTTTAATTTTTTCAATTAGGCCTCATAAAAAAACAAAATTTTTGGGCGTACATGTGCTAAAACTTTATCAACTCAAAGTCCTCACCAATAAGCTGTAATTAAAATTTCATCAAATTCCACCCAGTGCTCCTAGAGATATCTTGCAAACAAGCAACAACCAATGAAAATATCCGATTCGGAGGCTCACAGAAGAGCGCACAGGCGCCAAAACTGGATCAACTCTGAATGTCCTCATCAATAAGCTGTAATTAAAATTTCGTAAAATTCGGCCAAGTGGTTCTGGAGATATCTTGTAGACAAACAACCACAAATAAAAATATCTGATTCGGAGGCTAACTGAAGATCTGACGAGCGTACAGGCGCCAAAACTTGATCAACACTAAACGTCCCCACCAATAAGCTGTAATTAAAATTTCATCAAATTCCGCCAGGTGGTTCTGGAGATATCTTGTAGACAAGCTACAGCCAATGAAAATATCCGATTTGGAGGCTTACTGAAGATCGGACGAGCGTACTGGCGCCAAAACTTGATCAACTCACAACATTCTCACCAATAAGCTAGTGTAATTAAAATTTCATCAAATTCCGCCGCGTGGTTCTGGAGATATCTTGTAGACAAGCTACAACCAATGAAAATATCCATTTCGGAAGCTAGCTGAGGATCTGACGGGGGTACAAGCGCCAAAACTTGGTCAACTCTCAACGTTCTCACCAATAAGCTGTAAATAAAATTTCATCAAATTCCGACAGGTGGTTCTGGGGATATCTTGCAGACAAGTAACAGCCAACGAAAATATCGGATTCGGACGAGCGCACAGGCGCCAAAACTTGATCAACACTCAACGTCCTCACCAATAAGCTGTAATTATTAAAATTTCAGCAAATTCTACCAAGTGGTTCTGGAGATACCTTGCAGACAAGCCCTAAGTTGACGGACGCAGGACGACGGACAGCACAACGACAGTATGTCCCCCAAATCACTAAAAATCAACATGGGGCACAGAAAACACGTTTATTTATGTTTAAAATGTCTAAATGTCTGTTAACTATATACCAAGTGCTCAATTCCGCACGTCAGTCATTGTCCAAAAAACGTTGTAAATTCTACTTTGAATAACACTCATTTCGAATCGTTTTGTTTTCATATTACGGCCTCAAATTTATCGGAAGGCCTTTCTGTTTCCCTTAAATTAAAACGTTTGTCTGTGTTTCTAAGGTCAGTGGCCCAAAATTGGTCAATTGCCAATTGTTTTAAAAGTCATGAGTTAAACAATTTAAGACAATTATATGTGCATGTTCCCGGGTTCGCCCTTTGTTTACATTGCGGTAGCCTGCCTAATCAATCAAATTTTCATTTTCAAATGAAAAATACTAAATTATGTCAAAACTGAAAGTTTTAACTTCTTCTAAGTGGGAAAAATACAGAAAACTGTCTTCCTTTTTTTATATAAATAGTTTTCTCGATTTTCGCGGCGAATGTGCCTCTAAGTTAGTTAAAATTCAGTTAAAAAATGTAAGGCATTCCCAACATAACCAAAGTACAGCGGTATACTGAATGAAATATCTGACATTTCGTCACCCAGAAACACTTTCATAAAGCAAATGATGTCCATTGTCACAAAAATGTAATGTTTTAAAACAGACAATGTCCATCAGTATACGTCTGCAAACTGCCCAACTTCTTCTATAAATGGAATATAATTTGTCTTTTGTTTGACTGTCTCTGCTTTTTTTGTTCCTTGCACTTACCACAAAACTTCTAACGATGAAAAATCACCACCAGACACGTTTTCATTAACCGCAGAATTTACAAGCGGAAATACTAACTATAATAGTTAGGCGTTTCAAGTAAATATGACTTAAACAATTAAGTGTATATCTTAAAGTGGCATGAGCCGCCGAAATTTCCACTTTTTTCATAATTTCTGATCGTAACGACAGTAAGAGGCTTTGAAGGCCATCGAAAAATTAAATGATTGGCATTGGAATGGGGAAAATCCATACAGTATGTGGCCTGTACAAAGCGAAAACGTGTTCGAAAAGTAAACAAAATTTAAATAACCGGGACGACCATTCATTCATTCTAAGCCAAAGTTAGTAAAAAACAATACTTTATCGTACATTTTTGAAACTAGACGCACTAAAAAGCTTCTGAATTATACGTCTTGAGAAAAATAGACAATAATTTCAACATTCTGTGTTAACGTCAAAATATCAACATTTTGGCAGCTCATGTCGCTTTAAATGTGTTGGCTTATCTATTCTCAAGACCCAGGTACAAAAAGTTACAATGTGCCAATTGAATACTACGAAAGCCCAGAGAGCTCATTCGAATTTCGAGTTTCAAAATTAGGAAATTGACTTTCAATATTTGAAATTCGAAACTCACCTTCCAATTTCGAATTTCAAAATGTGAAACTGGGTTTCAAAAAATTGATATTCAATAATGAAATCGCTGACCTACCAGTGCACATTTAGTGTTAACAATAATTTGATTGGTGAAAACTAATTTAAAAGGTGTCAGGGATTGTTTAATTAACTAAGTGTGAATATTGAATTTCGAAATCAAGAAATGTGAATGAGCCCTCTGGGCTTTCGTAGAATACACTAGTTTGTCGTAGTTAGGATTATTTCGCAGCCCTGGATACACGTCCTCGGACATAGCACTAACATTTCAACATCCATTCAATAATGGATTAAATTCTACGGTGGAGTCGTTTTACAACCAACCCACATATAAGCCAATTCGTATACATACACTGTATATCAGTATTATACGTTTTGCCTAATCTATTACTTTAAAGTATTAACTGTTTTTACATAATGCCTGTGGAAAATTGTTTAGTTGTGTATTGCGATATCTGATAATGAGAGTAGCTACTCTCAAAAGCTAATAAATTTACACCATCTTTGACGTTCTTGTACAATTTGTTCTAATCTGTTTATATACGTGGACTATATTACCAACATGTAGCTATAGGAACCTAAGATGTTGGTGAGTTTATATAACTGACAGCGCAGTAGACCGATGGGACACATCCTGAAACAGACCAAAGGTTAAACCGACCTTTATCATGACCCACACTCGCCGGGTACAGTGGTTATATAAACATCTCTCTGAGGGTAGTCGCGTACGCGTGGCTCTTGAGCGGCTGATGATGACTTAATGCCAGGAAAGTTCACAGTCCAGGAAGCTATTTACGTTGTCATAAAAGTTAATATGAGATCAAAACGTATGCATTGTTCAAAGAAGGGTCTGAGTTGAAGTAAAATAAAAACTTGTTACTGCTAGTGGGTCGGTTGGTATGGGTCTAACCACGACTACACAAGTGCTGCGTTCTAACTTCGTCTGAACTACGTTCTTATTCCAAGATACAGCTAGCCTGTGAAAGTTTTAGCAAGGTACACCCCTCCTGGTGCAGTCCTTTCCACAGCCAGACGCGCTCGTATCCGTGATGTACATACAGTAAATCGGCTATGCATAAAGACAGCATTATATCCATTAAATTTAAACAATTATATGCAAAACTTACCACTGCCTTTATCACATATGGTTTGGGTAAAGTCGGAGCTGTAAAATAGAAAGCCAAGTTGGCCTTCCCAATACCAATTTCCAAGCTCAAAATTTTAACTTTTTAGTTTTAGATATGAAATCCGATTAGCCTTTCATCTATAGGTTTTTGGAGGAGCTTTCACTTGTACTATGTACAGTGAGTGTAAAGGGCCGAATGTCGGAAGAACTCCAACGAGCTGACGCAGGTCCCGTCACTGACAATCATTCATTGACTCATTTCTACCCGTACCTTCCGGTAAGCGGGTTTCTTTAGTAAGAAGGTGGCCAACTTCTCGGTTAAAATACTGCCCACAGCACGTAGAAAGGCCAGGCAGTTTATACTTGGATTGAATCAGCAGACCTATTCGCAAATGACGGGGGTAATTTTGCGCATGACAATTAATCTGCACAGAAAAACTATAGGTGTGCAGTCATCCGTGTGTTATGAGACAAAATAATAAACGAATAAGTAACAAAAAAGCAGATCTTATGTACAAATTTGTATTTATATTTAAAAAAAAATACAGGCAAATATTGTTTATACAAACAATGGAAAGAGAACATATATCAAAATTATTTACTTTTCAAAATTAAAAACTGACAGTTTGGAGAACTCACAAAGTTCACTGGTATAGCAGTGTAGATCAGATGATATAAACCAACAGAACAATATCCTGGAATCACACTAGTAAATAGAAAGATAAACATCTTGTAAACAAACTGGTAAACTTTATGCCCAGATATAACTCACAGATCAAATAAATGACTATGTCACTGTCAATCAGTGTCGGCTAATTTACTAATTCAGTATTTTCCCTGCTGATGATTGCAGCTTGCTGTCAAGTAATAGCAAACCGAATATTAACATTCCATATCGCATCCAGATAGCATAATAATTACCACCACTGAGCAGGTGGAAACTGACTGCCGAAATACAAACATCACGTCTTTTTAAATAGATTCTCAGGAATTTTAGAACAATCTGACTACTCTACATTTACATAAATTTGAATAGCTATAGTAAGTTGACATATTTACTTTGGGCGATCGAGAAATGTCAACACAGATTAACACGGTTCAAATGTAGGTCATCTTAACTGAATTGTAAACAGCCGTGGGAAGGGTGGAGACGTGAGGAACATATCACAACAAACAATAGCCTTCCAAAAGGATCTGGAGATTTTTACATAAAACACAAATAACTTACAAAAACAATCAAATTAGAATATATTACGAGGGAAAGTTTACCACTCGTAATAAACGTCAAACAAGTTACGGAAGCGTCAGTTTCCCGAAATAGTCCAATTTGGGCGAATTCCGGCAAGATGATGACGCTTCCTGTTGACTCGATTCACCTTGAACTAACCATTGTTAACAGCTCCACGAGGAGTCTTCAATATAGTTTCTATACTGTCTGAAATGTTGTATGCAACCAGCGATATTCTTAGTTAAGTGTTTGAGAGAAATAATAAGTGGGTAAATGCGAACACACGGAGATAGTACACAGTTTCATTTCCTTTTTGCGGTAATGTGAATGGTTTGACTCAACACACATTCCCTTAATTTCGTTGAGCCAAATGACTTGGTGGGGAAAATGTTTCAGTTATAGCCAAAACCATAGGACAGGAGTCATTTTACATGTATTGTGACTGAAGTCAACAGATCTCCATCCACCTGTTCTCATAACATGCAGGGGTCGGGGGGGGGGGGGGGGCGGGGGGATTCGTCCGTATACCAAGAAGCAGAAGTTGTGATCACAGACAAAATACTAACACGCTGAGCTTGAATAAAGGTGGACTTTTAAAGGGGGAAATGCAAATGTAAGCACTAAGCCCTCTGCAGCCCTCCCATTCACAGCCCCCCCCCCCCCGCCTCATTTACTCCGTCCAAAACTTGTTACAAGTATCCTTGTATGATTATTACCTACCTCAAAGAACTAATTGAATCAATCTGATAGGTTATAGTCAAATTTATAGTGTCATTTAGCATGTTCAATGAAACAACCCCAAATGGCATAATTATACCTGTTGAAAAAAGTAGAACGAGCCTCTTTCCCTATCATTTGATGCGTGAATCAAAATAAGGTATTATAACTATATATACAGGCGGATAAACAACGCCAATCATCCTATACATGGCCGAAATTTATCCGAAAGAACATAAAAAATATTCATTTGAAAAAAAAAAAAATGAAAAAAAAAAAAAAAGATTTTTATTGAAAGAAATCCAATAAGTAAGAATTATTATTTTATTATGTTACTCATGTGTTTTCAATAAAAACCATAGCTTATTGACAGAGACCCAAATCAAAAAATCAATATTTACAAAAAGTCCAATAGTGCCCGAATTAAAAAAAAAAAATGGCAGGGGTAGTATAATCTTCTATGTCTTTTTTTAGCAAGGGTAGTATGAACAACAAGCAGATTGTATGGCCTATAATAGCAGGTAAACATAAATTACTATTATGAAAAAAAATATTTACTTACAGGGAACATTTTACTGATAAACACGTAAATTACATTGTCTGAAAAAAAAGAAAAAAATGTCTCGTGCACTTCTTCAAGTGGACTGACTGATGTTTTACGCAGCACTCAAGATTATTTCCCTTATATGGCGGCGTTGCCAGGTTTAGTGGGGGAGGAAAGCGGGCTCATGGCCCGGAGGAAACACCCGGCCTTCAGCGAGTTACTCTTCCACATACGGTGACCGAATGAAAATTTCAATCAGAATTTTGTTATTTTGGTCTGAGTGTGATTCGAACCCGCACCTCATGAATGGAAGGTCAGCGTGGGACTGAGTGACGACCATTCTAACGCACTGGACAACCGAGGCCCCTCTTCAAGTGGAAGTGATGGGGACTGTGTACTTATTCATTGACCGGCCGACAGGCTGTGCCGTTGCTGTGTTGTCGACCCAAATTTTGGCAAGTGATATTATTGTCATGCCATGCAACTCTCAGCCCCCAGCGAATTATAGCCACCAATTTAACAATTAACAATATCTCCCTAAAATAAAACAGTTAGACCGCGAGATCTAGACCTCGAGACCGCGGTTTCAAGGCCCACAAATAATCGCCGAAGGTTGGGGGTTTCCCCTGGCAATGAGCCCGGTTTCCTCCCCCACTAAACCTGGCAAAGCCGCCATAAAAGGGAAATAATCTTGAGTGCGGCGTAAAACATCAATCAATCAATAAATCAAGGCAGACTAAACGTTTTTCGAAAGGGGAGGGTAGGCCTAGTAGTGGAGGCGAGAGGGGCGCGGGGTGGGGGGGGGGCGGGGGTGTTGGGTAGACGATCTTAAACCCAAAGTCGAGGGTCCAGGGTCCGCGTAGGGTGGAAATGCTTTCTGATGGTTTCCATGAGATAAAATGTTTCAAGAGGTTTGGGAATACTGACAGTAAAGTGTAATAATAAATTAAGCCGATAGATCTTGGCAGCTTCGATTAGCCAATTCAATAACAGCAAAACTCAGAGATGTCGATATTTATATATATATAATCTTAGAATTCGATTTAAAAAAAGGTTTTTAGAAGTATTTATTTAATTAAGCAAATATACTATTTACATATCATCTTTGCGGGTATACTTTTTAATTCCTAATGGTACGAAATTAAAGACATTAGCCATATGTCCCCAGTGAGAACTTAATAGGCCTACGGTATGTATGGCAGGGGCGTAGCATATGCTCATAAACCCTACTCCAGTCACCGTCATTCGAGCCTTATCGTCATTTAACTTCCACACTGACCTAAAGGTATCCTTCCAAGTAGGCCTACATGTTAAATCAAACCGCGAGATCGCGAGACCCTGAGATCGCGAGACCGCACTACCGCGAGACTATACGAGACAGCGAGATCGTGAGAACGCAAGATCGAGAGATCGCGAGGTGAGACTGCAAGATCGCAAAATGATTCGCAGTCTCGCGGTCTCGCCTTGCGGTCTCGAGCTAGGCTTTGAAAGGCGAGATAGCGAGATGGCTTCCATCGGTTTCCATATAAACAGAATTTTACACAAGTGGGCAGTTGGTTTTGAAACGAGATATTCTGTATCTCGAAAAAAAAAACCCAAGCGTGTATCATACAAATCGTACCTTTAATTTAATTAAAGGCCCACTTGTCGCGAAAATCCGGAATATTGTTTACATTATAAAAAAAACGACCGTTTTCTGTATTTTCCCCAGACAATATAAGTTAGGAACTTTCTATTCTTACCAAAATTTAAAAGTTTGGACGTCATTTTGTATTTTTAATTTGAATTTGAAAATTTGAATTGTTAGGTGCCCGTAATGTCAACAAACGGATCGTGTACAAAGGTGCCGTAATGGTTTGAGTAGTGTGGGCGATCTAACGACAAAGTATAATTTTACGAACTTTATCTAAGAAATACATACTAACGATCGAGTAGGAAAGACTATAAAAGCCTGCCGAGTACAAACCACAGACAAAAACGCTTGGATGAGGGTATCCAACACTTATATGGTAGCGTGACGACATGTATCTCCATGTTTTGCGTCAATTAAAAATACAAAGTGACGTCCAAACTTTTAAATTTTGGTAAAAATAGAAAGTTCCTAACTTATATTGTCTGGGAAAAATACAGAAAACCGTCTTTCTTTTTTAATGTAAACAATATTCCTGATTTTCGCGGCAAGTGGGCCTTTAAGTTTAGTGGTATTAGTCGTAGTAAGCTCATGTAAATTGGTTTTCTTAGCAAATTTAAACAGGCTACGGCGGCAAGTGGGCTGTTAAACGATTTGCATAGAAATTCTAAAAACACGTGAAATTTGTTAACTAACATGTAAAACATTTCCACAGTTGTGAGTTATAGATCACATGATGAATATAAATCATTTGAATTTCTACCGCGGTTAAACATTTGAAGTTATGGACCGGAAGAAAAAGTAGATGCTGGACAGTCTGACGCAGTGATGATAGCCGAAGCCACCTTGAAATTATAAGTTCTAAAGTCCAGGGGTGGGTTGTTCAAAGCGCTGTTAGCTTAACGGCAGGTTAGATGACGTCGCGTCACAAAGAAATTTCTTTGTCACGTCACGTCATTTAACCTGCCGTTAAGCTAATTTTCTTTTGAACAACCGGCCCCAGATGTCATTTTCCTTGTAATATACCAGTTTACATGAGGGTTTCGAATTTCTCTGCAAATTGATTTTCCATAACATTCAGAAAACAACACTTTAAATCGAGTGAAAATCCAATAACGACCCCCCCCCCCCCCCCCATTGCTTGTATTATATATTTGTCTGTATTAAAAATGGCTTATTGGCCTTCTGTTGCTGCTTCGTTAAATAGTTTGTCTCCTCACACGTGTTAAGTATTAAATTATCCCGAACAATCAGCCTCTTAGCCGAGAAATCTTGGCTCTGCATAGTCCGAAATATCTGCGATGATGATGTAAGACATTTTCTGACAGATAGGCCTGCATGATGGCCTATCTGTCAGAAAATGTCTTACATCATCATCGCAGATATTTCGGACTAGGCTCTGCAGAGCCAAGATTTCTCGGCTATCAGCCTCTATGGTGTTGAGAATCTAACATACACCCCCTGACGTTTGCACCAAATAAAGAAAACCCACACAGAAAAGATTTCTCGGCTAAGTATTAGATATATTTCCTCTGGAAAGCAAATGGAGATACATGTCGCCACGCTACGAAACTATCACCTGTGGCGCTTACTTCGTACCTTTCCCAAGATACAGCATAAACAGCTGGCTGGTAATAACGTCTCTATTACAACTCACAAATGAAGATCCTCCGGTACACGTGAATGACAACGTAAGCTTGTAAAATCGTGGCAATAAATGAATAAACGCCTATGCATATGCGGGGCCTCCATGGCTCAGTACGTAGAGTGTTGGACGTTCACCAATTGGCCGCGGGTTCGAATCCCGTTCAGTTAAAACAAATTGGAAAATTTTATGACTGGGTTTTCACTCAGACGACCTATGTGGGATGGTTGCCAGTTACCACCGGGAGGTCGTAGGTTTCCTCCGGGCATAGACCCCGGTTTCCTCCCTCAATAAAACTGGCAAAGCCGCCATATTTATAAGTGAAATAATCTTGAGCGCGGCGTAAAACACCAAACAATCAACCAACCAATCAATCAATCAGTCAATCAACCTTTGCATATGTCCACAGAAAAAAAAAATCTTTAAAATTTACATTTTTTTCTAGCTAATTGGCCCTTAGGCATTGAGTAACTCCTGAACTATCGCATTGATTTTAATTATTTTTAGTTGTAACTAGCTGAGTAGACGTTGGGTTTCGATATTTATGGCGACCAAAACAGTCACCCAGCTTTTCGGCATTCAGTAACCCAGGAAATATTGCTGAGATTTTTCGTCAATTATAACTAGCTTATGACAAGACGATGTGTCCCATATACCCAAACTACATTATGGAAAGACATGAATTGCAAGGAAAAAGTTTTCTTGAAGGCAAAGGGGAGATAATCACGTATTCAAGTCAAACGGAATTACTTTAAATTAGCGAAACAAAAATTCAATAAAAACAGGAAAAAGACAAGGAAAAAGGGTCTCTTGATAATAATTTGATGTTTGACAAATAACGCAATAATCAAAAAATCTTATGGCATTTTGGGAATACTCAGAAAAAAAATCTGAAAAGTCTGAAATTTCATGGGGAATCATATCAATATCATATCTGATAAAAAATAAGGTTTTAGAATTTTGGAGTGCAGAATATGAAAGTTGATATAATGATACTAGCCAGAAGTTTGACCATAGTTTTTTTATGCAGATAAAAGGCGAAAGAGTTCAGTGCTACAGAGAAAAGATCTGTTGATATCATGCAATCTGTGATAAACAGACCTATTGACTTGGAAGAAGCTGCAAAAGCTATTGATAAAGCCAAAAGGAATAGTGGCATAATATATGCCTATATTTCGATACCACTGGCCAAAATATCTAATCACCACCACCACCAATAGGAATAAATCAACATGAATAGATGTAATTCCAAACGAACTTCAAAAATTAGAGGCATGTAGTCATACAATTAGTAGACTAATTTTTTAATTTTTGTTTCGTTAATGAGATCCTTCCAATAGTGAGGGGTTAAAAGCAGTCGTCATTACAATTCCTAAAAATAAAACAGACGACCGGCGGAGTATCTTTAAACTACAAAGGTATAATTATTCTCTCTTACTTATACAAAATAGTACAGTACTTTTGCTGATGACAATATAGCCTGCTGCTATTATATTGGAGATTTTGTATGGCCATAATTGTTGTCTACTTGAAAAACCGAAATCGTCAGGTACTGGAATAGATTAACTAGTATCCATGGACTCGCTTTTTTCTATGGGATAAACAATGCAACGGCCAAATGGCGATGGTCAACTTTTAACAAAAATATGCTTGATGACGTAGATATAACAAATCTACGGAGCCGTAGAAGTGGCTTTGGAATACTTTTTTTGGCTTTTCGCAATCTCGTTTGAACGACTTACTTTCTTAATCGACCAAGGAAAAGACCAGTGATTGTTTTAAAATATGTGAAATATCTGACGACCACACTCTTGAGGAGATCGCCTCCACCAGTTTCCATACATAATTGCAGATTTCCTATATAGTCTTTACATTGGTCGATTAAGTCGTTTCAACGAGTTCATAAGTCGTTTGATCGAGTTAGTGAGAAGCCCCCCCCCCTCCCCCCCAAAAAGAAACAAAACAAACATACAACCCCCCCCCCCCCCCCCCAAAAAAAAAAAAAAGAAAAATAAAATTAAAAAAAATTCAATGTCACTTTTACGCGTCCGTAGTATCTATACACAGTTTCACCGTGATGCCTTTAAGAATTGAAATAGGAAAATACAGAGGTTAAAGTGGCATGAGCTGCCCAAATTCACACTTTTTTCCGATTCTTCACGACAGTAAGAGGCTTTGAAGGCCATCGAAAAACTAATTGATTGGCGTTGGAATGAGGAAAATCCATACAGTGTGTAGCCTGTACGAACCGAAAACGTGTTCGAAAAGTAAACAAAATTTAAATAACCGGGACGACCATTCATTCATTCTAAGCCAAAGTTAGTTCAAAACAATACTTTATCGTACATTTTTGAGACTATAGAAGCACTAAAAGCTTCTGAATTGTACGTCTTGAGAAAAATAGCCAATAACTTCAACATTTTGTATAAAACCTCAAAATATCAACATTTTGGCAGCTCATGCCACTTTAAGCTCTGGAATTGAGAACTTGTGATTTATGTCAAAGCGGTGAGGTAGAAGATTAAATGCATTTTGTTTTATACTGTTATATCTGTAATACTGAAAGGGAAATATTGTTTCGCAAAGTTCTTTTTCCAGAGAGCAACTCAAATGACGAAACACTGAAATAGCTATTTTAGAGTGAAACTAGAAAAATTGTACGTTTTATAAAAAAAGCTTATTATAAGCGAAATTATTTGTTTCCAGAACTGACTGCTTGGCATTAATTTTCTTCCATGTTTATTAGTGGTTGCTAAACCCAGAGAAGGGTTGTGTAAAATTCTGTATTTGCTAGTTCTATATATATTTTTGAACAGTCGAAATTCTGTTTTTGTATTAACGATTTTTAGCATGGTTTTAATATGAAGCTAGTGTGCAACAATGAATAATACCACTGCGGGCGTATATCATCGGTTTCATCGGTTTTTGTGGGTTTGCAATTGGCTATCTAAAATGTTCAGTCATCTTTCGGGATTAAAAGGAAGGTTTTGTTGACCTAGCTAAACATTTATAACACATGATGAGTCAGGATGTATAGGCATACGGGCACATCTCAATACAGACTCGTATAGTTTACATATTGCTGCTGGTTTATGCATACATTCATCCAGAATCCGAAGATTGGGTGCCAAAAATAGTTTTTTTCACATTTTCCACAAAATTGGGTGTCAATTATAACCTACTTTTGTATGTTAACCATGTTAAATTGCTGGATTATTGGGTGTCCAAATCAGATGAATTTTAACCACAAAGTGTCCAAAAGACACGTGGACACCCTTCTGGATGAACCCTTGCAGTGGTATACGTATGCTAATCACCCCCCCCCCCCCCCCACCCCCCTCCATATCAACCCAGGGAAATGAAATGTTGATTGATTAATGTTTTAGGGCCTACGCCGCACTCAAGGCCGATGTTGTCAGGTTTAGTGGGGGATGAAACCGGGCTCTTTGTCCGGAGGAAATTCCAAAGCCTACCTGGCACCTCCTCCACATACCGCGATCGAGTGAAAAATCCACTAAGAAATGGTTTAGTTTTATTTGGTCTGAGTGGGATTCGAACCCGCGCAACATCGATGGAAGGCCTGTGACTGACTGAGCCAGCAGCGATTTGTCGTACCGACTTGTAGGATGCGATTAAAATAGCTAGATGCTTTTAATTGGTCGATACGATTTGTCAACCAACCATGCAAATGCCTCCATTTTAATCGTATGCTGCAACTCGGTAGGCCTACCCAATCGCACAGTAAGAACGGGCCTTGACGCAATTTGAAACTTGTTTCCATGGTCTACTTTCGAAGTGCAGATCAACTTTATATTTTAATAGACCTAAAGGTTTGAAAAGGACGATTTTTTTTAGGAAGGCACTCTCTCAGATGACCCCTCCGCCCTCCCCTCCCCATCGATCCATCCCCACCTAGCAGAGACATTTGGGCTCTGCCAATTTTTTTTCTCCGTATTCGTCATAGGGCGATTCTCATTACCAGCCAAATATAATACAAGTCGCCCTTAGACCAAAAATCCGGGCTAGTTCCCCCACCTAGATCCGCATAGGCCTATATATACCGATATGCTGGTAGGTAGGCCTATATATATAGCAATGATATTTATTGTCCCAATATCTTAAATATCTTTTTTTAAAAGTTTCTGACTCCCAAATGCGACCATCAGAATAAAAAAAATAGCCAAGTTTGAATTCAGAAACCCGAACTAAAGTATAGGGCATGATTAAAAATCATGATTGATATCTAGATAGGCCTAATCTAGGCAGTTTAAAGGCACACTTGCCGCGAAAATCAGGAATATTGTTTACATTAAAAAAGAAAGACCGTATTCTGTATTTTCCCCAGACAATATAAGTTAGGAACTTTCTATTTTTACCAAAATTTAAAAGTTTGGACGTCACTTTGTATTTTTAATTTGAATTTGAAAATTTGAATTGTTACGTACCCGGAACGTAAACAAACCGATCTGCCCCCTATTGGCGATTTTATGTTTCAGTCGAGTGAGTGAACTAACGGCACAGTGTAATTTTACGTAGGCCTATTTGTCTGAGAAATACAGACTGACGAACGGTTAACAGCGACTGGAAAAGCCTGCTGATAATTGTTTGAGTGTAAACCACAGATACAAAGGCTTGAAAGGAGGGTAAACCCGACACTGATCGCTGTTGTTGTAATCAGGCTTCGATTCTTCGTTTGTTTTTCACCCCATTTTTACAGTCTAAAGCTAACTAGACATGTTTTATGTGTCCTATGTTTAAGTTTAGTGGTATTAGTCGTAGTAAGCTCATGTAAATTGGTTTTCTTAGCAAATTTAAACAGGCTACGGCGGCAAGTGGGCCTTTAATTTTAACTTGAAGACGATGTAAGTTACGCCTAGATATAGTTTTACTTTCACTTTCAATATCCCAACGTTTATCATGGGGTAGTGCAAACGAAAGCTTTGAAAACCCAGCAAAATTAAGTAGGCCTACGATGAGAAATTTCCAAATTAAATCAATCGTTACTATCAATAAATACGCACATGATGATCGATGATGTCACAGCTAGAAGGTGAAAGGAGGTCATATGCAGGACGCGCGACAAAATGACGTCATATCATACATACATATGCATGAGGAGCTGCTGTGAAGGTTGGCTGAGGAAGACTACGTACCCATCGTGGACGACAGGGGGTGAGGAACAGAGGCTTTTTCTGGCAAAATAAGCCCTTGTCGAAATACCCAAGCCCCGTCACCCTTTCCTTGGACATAAGTGAGTATCTATGCAGTTATTTTATCCAGTTTTGAGTTGAATTATTATCAATATTTAGCCTTTTCGTGGCTTTGTCGGTCAAATCTTTCAACCGCTATGATATCGGTGTTCTAAAAATAGCTCGTTGACCTGAGCTAAACGTGGGTGACTTGCAATGCATAGATGCAATTTATTATTTCCTTCTATCCTTCTCGTCTTATTTGCCTTAGAATTCACGTACTGCTTACTAATGTTATTTTAGAATTAATAATAATATTATTGCTTATTACAAGTGAGAAATTAATATGGTCTAATTAATATGATATTTTATAATTATGATTTATAAAGTGATGAAGAAAGCAGGCTTTCCCTTTCACTCTCACCCCAAATTTAATGTCCCCCCCCCTCCCTTGGGCTTGGGGCCCTGTACCCTGGTACCTGCATCATGTGGACCTCTAAATCTAACCAAAAGCAGGGTCCCAATATAACATAAGTAACCTGAGTGTTTTAGATTGCATCACAGTCTATTTTTTATTGTCTTCTGTAGCACTCGTCTCATTGCATTTTTTTCTCCCCAAGGGAAAAAATCTGGGTCTGGTCGAAACTCTATTTCTAACCCTCCTAGATTTTTGTTTTTTAATCTGATATTATTATGGTGCTCGACAAATTTACCTTTGTTGAATTAGGTCTGGTGAGATATACAGTTTTCAAGGGTGTGGTAAATCCATGTAACTTACCAGTGAGTGCCAGTGGGATTTTAATTTTTTAACAAGATCACGAATTTAGTAATATTGTTAAGTCCTTAGATACCTTCATTGCTGGGGCAGTGCATGTACATAATAATACGTTTAGTACTATAATAGAATAGTCTAGTAGTAGTAGTAGGACTGATTTTAACACTGACATAAGTAGCCTACTGTGTCTGTGATACATAACTTCATAAGAATAAAAAAAGATTTTGTAGAAAAAAAAATAAATGTGATTTATGAATTGATGTAAAAAAGAATAATCAAAATCCCTTATAAGGGTCTTACCCTTTATAGATCTACTTAATCAGTATTATATAGCTTGGTGAGCTGGTATGGGGGGTTTTGCAGGGGGGGGGGGGGTGCATCCGTTTCACAAGGGCACAGGAAGCTTGCACACTCTTGCCAGAGGCTAATTTAGTAAATTGTCTGTGTTTGTAGTATTACCTTTTCACATCTGTTATGGTTTAGTCTGTTAATCGACTGTTAGTCCACTGTTGCGTATTTATATTTCAGTCCCAATGGAATCTTTTAGATTTTAACTCATATTTTGTCTTTAATAATTATTATGCTAAGCGGAAATCAGAAAATCACCTCATTCTTCTCTGATTTTCTACTTATTCAAGCAACACAACCGGTCGAAATTCTCGGTGCTTCCCCTTCAATATGATTAAAAAATCATGCAATTGCTCACAGTTAGTTGGTTTCCTTGCCAATCTCTGTTTGTACTGCCAGCTTTTTCAGAAAACTGGTACCACCATACTTAGATATTTTTATAGCAGTTAATCAGTGCAACCCATGTTCAGCGAATCATTTCTTTTAGAATCAAATACACTGAAAAGCATATTTTTGGGGTTATTTATTCATAATTTCATTCCATACACAGGCAGGGACGTACTGACATGATGTATTCTTTCTAAACAGGGCTTAATATTGTAGAAGGAAACTACTTTGCTATGTTACATATAACATTGATCTCATAAACTATTCCATCACTTCATTATTATTTCCTCCTTGTATGCAACACATGCTCCTCATGTGTATACAAGGTCTTTCAGACATGTTGCCAACAATTACAGAATTACACAATCTGTGTGGTTTGTTTAGAAAGAAGCCTACAGAGAGAAAATAACTGGTTGTAGTGGTGTGAAATAATTGCTATGGAAGATTTGTCATGAGTCATACAACACTGAGCTTTAAAACTCCCATCTCCTATTTTCCCCTCTCAATGTCTCACTCCTTGCCTTCCTTTTCCAACCATACAGCCCCCACCAATGTGAATCATTGCCACCTGTGCTTACTTATTAATGTCTCTTGCCACCAGCTTTAGGTGTCCTTTTTTCTTTAGTTTCACAGTAAGGCTGAACATTCAGATGGCTTCCTTTTAGGAATTTCCCTTGACAAGATGCCAAAATGTTCAAATTCTGTTAACATGGATGTCCTGTCAATGTTGTTTTATCTACAAATTGCATCTTAACACCACTACTTCATTCAGGTGCGGTCGTGGGTTTCCTCCGGGCACAGAGCCCGGTTTCCTCCCACAATAAAACTGGCAACGCTGCCATATAAGTGAAATAATCTTGAGTGCGGTGTAAAACACCAAACAATCAATCAATCAATCATTCAGGTGCATAGGGCTCGTTTCACAAAGCAGCCACATTGCAAACAAAAAGCTAATAGTAACCAATGGATACCAAGTCCATAGTGAAGAGATACGGCGTCATGGCAACTGTAATTGATCCCCCCCCCCCCTTCTACTGACTAAGGCTAAACTCCTGCCTGTCGTCAACCTAATGAAATATCATGGGTTTTGGTTTATTATAACAACTTATGATTGGGTATTAAAGGTTTAAATAATATGCCCCTTTTTAACACAATCAGGGACTGATCCAGGGAAAATTTGGGCATACCATTTCGGTTCAAAATGTTCCAACAATAAGACAAAACCAACATCTCTGGCCCAAAATTCAACATTAAATGCTATTTTGACAATAAAATCTGTTGGTTTTAAGAATTTCGGCGGATTTTTTGCTTGTGAGTTTGGGCGCCCATACCTGTATACAGGTATCAAAATGTCTCTGGATCAGTCTATGACAATAAGAAACTTTTCCACTGTGCTAAAGTTAAAAGTCCTACTAACATTACATATGTGTTTTAATGTTCATAAATATATATCCTAATCTCTTGGCTTAATAAGGCTATATATATATATATATATATATATATATATATGTGTATATATATATATATTGTATAGAGAGAAATATCGTCTGCCCGGCTTTTTATTTTTTGCGATTTGTCACCACTGGGGAGTGTTATGTTTGATTCTCCGCACCATAGAGACTTATTGTTTCAGCTAAACTATATAGTGTTATGAAGTTGGATAATTACAAACAGTCTATCACCATCTGATCTGAACTACAGTGTAGGTAATCTGGAAACAGTTTTATCTCACAGGACACAGTCAATACAAACAGTTCATACTATTGTTTGTGTGTTTATAATACTATTGGATTAGGATTAATAACTTATCAGATTAAGAACAACTTAAGGATGGATTAATAAATACAGAATGCTATTCTTAGTTTATTTTTATTCTGGGATAAATCACTGTGGAATAACTGAAATCATTAAGGATGGTTTGTGGTTGGTCCATTTTCTTAATCTTTGCTCTATGAATTTCGTGTACATATTGCCCTGAAAGATTTATTAATGAGCACTAAAACACACAGGCACAGGGACAAAAAAAACATGTTTCTAAGTTTCTAATTGGGTTCAAAATGGGTATATCATTTAGACCTTTATACCAAATCATATAAAGTTGTTATAATAAACTAAGACCCATTTATAGGTTGACGACAGGCAAGAGTTTGGCCTTTAGTAGAATTTTCGGGAACAGATAATTTGGCAACAAATCATCAGTATTTTTGATACAGCTAACATACAAATTTCCTATAGCTAAGGTTTTAGATAGTAATCAATGACATGTAGCTTCATAGATTTATTGATTGACGTTTTACCGTTTACGCAGTGCTCAAGATTATTTCACTTGATAATTATATGGCCGTTTTGCCAGGTTTAGTAGGAAAGGAAACCGGGGTCTTTGTGCCTCCTAGATTGAATGGTATGAATTGATTGATTGTTTGGTGTTTTACGCCATGCTCAAGATTATTTCACAATAATTTTATTGTGAGAGGAAACCGGACCCACGGTGGTAACTGACAATCAAGTGATAACCCAGTCAGAACATTTTCCAATTTTTTGGTGGACTGAGTGGGATTCATACCCGCGACCCATTGGTGGAAGGCTGTTCGGATTGAGCGTCCAACGCTCTACCTACTGAGCCATGAATGATCCAAAGGTATTGGATATTTGTTTAATTTCAGTTATTCTCATTTTAATCCACTTTAAGATATCCTAAAACTGTACATGTATAGTATATGTATTAAACTATAAATATATTCATTAACATTTTGGTAAAATATTAAAACCCTATGGTAATGCAAATTTATGCCTTCACATACATGTAATTGTTCAAATTTAAGCTACACTCTGATTATTTCACTTATACATGTAGGGCGTCGTTGCCAGGTCTAGTGCGAGAGGTAGGGTACCCGGATGGCCGGATCTTTACATGTACATGTAAATGATATGGCATAGATTTACTATGTACTGTGGTACATTTACCTTTGGTGTGACATAGATTTACTGGGTACTGTGGTACATTTACCTTTGGTATCGCATAGATTTACTGTGTACTGTGGTACATTTACCTTTGGTGTGACATAGAATTACTGTGTACTGTGGTACATTTACCTTTGGTTTGACATAGATTTACTGTGTACTGTGGTACATTTACCTTTGGTATCGCATATATTTACTGTGTACTGTGATACATTTACCTTTAGTATCGCATAGATTTACTGGGTACTGTGGTACATTTACCTTTGGTGTGACATAGATTTACTGGGTACTGTGATACATTTACCTTTGGTGTGACATAGATTTACTGTGTACTGTGGTACATTTACCTTTGGTATCGCATATATTTACTGTGTACTGTGATACATTTACCTTTAGTACCGCATAGATTTACTGGGTACTGTGGTACATTTACCTTTGGTGTGACATAGATTTACTGTGTACTGTGGTACATTTACCTTTGGTGTGACATAGATTTACTGTGTACTATGGTACATTTACCTTTGGTGTGTCTTAGATTTACTGTGTACTGTGGTACATTTACCTTTGGTGTGACATAGATTTACTGTGTACTGTGATACATTTACCTTTGGTATGGCATAGATTTACTGTGTACTGTGGTACATTTACCTTTGGTGTCGCGTAGATTTACTGTGTACTGTGGTACATTTAGTAAATGTACCACTTTTACCTTTGGTGTGACATAGATTTACTGGGTACTGTGGTACATTTACCTTTGGTGTGACATAGATTTACTGTGTACTATGGTACATTTACCTTTGGTGTGTCTTAGATTTACTGTGTACTGTGGTACATTTACCTTTGGTATGGCATAGATTTACTGGGTACTGTGGTACATTTACCTTTGGTGTGACATAGATTTACTGTGTACTGTGGTACATTTACCTTTGGTGTCGCGTAGATTTACTGTGTACTGTGGTACATTTACCTTTGGTGTGACAGATTTACTGTGTACTGTGGTACATTTACCTTTGGTGTGACATAGATTTACAGTGTACTGTGATACATTTACCTTTGGTGTGACATAGATTTACTGTGTACTGTGGTACATTTACCTTTGGTATGGCATAGATTTACAGTGTACTGTGATACATTTACCTTTGGTGTGACATAGATTTACTGTGTACTGTGATACATTTACCGTTGGTGTGACATAGATTTACTGTGTACTGTGATACATTTACCTTTGGTATGACATAGATTTACTGTGTACTGTGGTACATTTACCTTTGGTATGACATAGATTTACTGTGTACTGTGGTACATTTACCTTTGATGTGGCATAGATTTACTGTGTACTGTGGTACATTTACCTTTGGTGTGACATAGATTTACTGTGTACTGTGGTACATTTACCTTTGGTATGGCATAGATTTACTGTTTACTGTGGTACATTTACCTTTGGTATGGCATAGATTTACTGTGTACTGTGGTACATTTACCTTTGGTGTGACATAGATTTACTGTGTACTGTGATACATTTTAAATACCTTTGGTATGACATAGATTTACTGTTTACTGTGGTACATTGACCTTTGGTATGACATAGATTTACTGTTTACTGTGGTACATTGACCTTTGGTATGGCATAGATTTACTGTGTACTGTGGTACATTGACCTTTGGTATGGCATAGATTTACTGTGTACTGTGGTACATTGACCTTTGGTATGGCATAGATTTACTGTGTACTGTGGTACATTGACCTTTGGTATGGCATAGATTTACTGTGTACTGTGGTACATTGACCTTTGGTATGACATAGATTTACTGTTTACTGTGGTACATTGACCTTTGGTATGGCATAGATTTACTGTGTACTGTGGTACATTGACCTTTGGTATGGCATAGATTTACTGTGTACTGTGGTACATTGACCTTTGGTATGACATAGATTTACTGTTTACTGTGGTACATTGACCTTTGGTATGACATAGATTTACTGTTTACTGTGGTACATTGACCTTTGGTATGGCATAGATTTACTGTGTACTGTGGTACATTGACCTTTGGTATGGCATAGATTTACTGTTTACTGTGGTACATTTACCTTTGGTGTGGCATAGATTTACTGTGTACTGTGATACATTTACCTTTGGTATGGCATAGATTTACTGTGTACTGTGGTACATTTACCTTTGGTATGGCATAGATTTACTGTGTACTGTGGTACATTTACCTTTGGTATGGCATAGATTTACTGTGTACTGTGGTACATTTACCTTTGGTATGGCATAGATTTACTGTGTACTGTGGTACATTTACCTTTGGTATGGCATAGATTTAACGTCTTTGGTAAATTTCACAGAAATAGATCAATGTATCAAAAAGCACATAGAATCACCACAATCAATGCCCTACAAATTTGTTCAGACGAAGCTGCATACATACGTTTACATGTTGAAGCACTTGAGAGATTGCTCTATGTAAAAAGGGAAAACAATCCTGAAGTCATTGTGTATGACATACATGTATGATGATTGGGTGGCTAAGCTGGGACTGGGATCTTTTATGGTATCTTCTCAGAACTATCATATTAATGTATTTACATTATCTGAATAGATTATGCTTTATTTGCTGTTCTGTGTAAGTTGCATAACTTGTACATGTACATGTACATGTATTTAGAATGAAAAAGATAACATTTTTGTAGTTTTTCTTCCTGACCAATAAACAATAAAATGATTTCATTCCATAGAAACTTCATCTGCGAATATTCTGCTGTGATTAATTGATCATAGGGGGCCTCGGTGGTCCAGTGGGTTAGAGTGATCGTCTTTCAGTCCCACACAGACTTTCCATCGATGCCGCGCGGGTTTGAATCACACTCAGACCAAATACAAAAATTAAAAAAATTCTGAGTGGATTTTTCACTCGGTCGCCGTATGTGGAAGAGTTGCCAGGTACTCGCCGAAGGTCGGGGCTTTCCTCCAAGCATTGAGCTCCGTTTCCTCACCCACTAAACCTGGCAATGCCGCCATATAAGTGAAATAATCTTGAGTGCGGCGTAAATCATCAATCAATCAATTGATCATACTATTTTTGTTATTTGTTTACTGGAGTGCAGAGTAAACTATAATATCAATTATACAACAATTTATGATGGGGTATAAAGGTCTAAATGATATACCTCTTTTTAACACAATTAGAAACTTGTCTCCGTGGTTATTTTAGACAAGAAGATTTTCCCTGTGCCCGTGTGTTTTAGTGTTCATGAATATATCAATTATATAATACCTATTGATAAATCAATAAATCAATCCATGAATAAACCAATCTACAATGTATCAATCATTCTAGATTGGAAGGGAATTTCAAGGTCACCAGACATGTGCTATTGAAAGAATCAATACTATTGTTCATGATTGATTCGGACTGATTTATGGGTTTGTATTATATTGAATTCTTCTTTAGAGTTTTGGTGTTTACCACAGACAGACAGTTGAAGGTGACCATTGATTCATTCTCATTCTCTTTTGTATATTGTGGGGGAGTGAAGCATATCTCTCAGTACATATAAGCTTATTTCCTTCACGGCTGTAATGAGCACTTGAAGCAGTTTATTGAAAAATGCTAGTTTTTCATGTAGCCTAATTCTGGCAGTGTTCCAAACAGGCTTAGGCTTTACTTCTGAAGGAAGGGACATGCCTGTGACAGACCAGTGTTTTAGAAGCCATGTTTGGTCTCTAGATCACTGGCCCATGGCATGTTTTCAAGCCAGTCTTGTGTCAATTTGAACTAAAGGAGAGTATACACACATGGGAATATAGATCTTACTCTGGTCATCCATGCTCAGTGTCAAGGGCCAATATTATTGTTATTGGCCCCCTGGTGTAAAACCAGTGTAACAGGCATGCCGTATACATAGCCCAGTCTAAGAGCCATATTTACCTGTGCTAGTTAACCAGTCTTCATTGTCACTCTCACAAGGTAAGCTAACCAATAAGGTTAATATTATTAAGACTCTTATATTACTGTACTATAATTCATCATGGAGATCCAGTCAGAGCGTCATACTCTAGAGTACCAGGGTTAATGTCTATGACCATATATTGTAGCCAATAATATATATATATTTGTACATGCAATACATACAGGTACATTGAAATATATATTTATCAGAGAAATTATCCCTGTATGATTGTCTTCGTATTCCTGGGCATTTATCTATCAGTGGTTTACAGTATATTTTAATTAGTAACTACTAACATTGTGAATCATATAAACAATTAAAATCAACGTTTTTAGTTTATGACATCATACATGTAAATAAATTGTACATTTTACATGTATATTGACTCATTGATTCAATTTATGTAGATATTAGGATCATCAATCATCTGAATCATCCATCATCATAGTCATCAATAGTAACTATTTTCTAGATTGAGATATTTAGTCATACATTTGTACCAATCCGGTTATAAGTTTGTAACTACATGTACACACCTCTCGTGTGCGCTAGGCTTGAGTGTTTTAGTATTCATAAATACACTAATCGACATTTTAAAAAAAGTGCTCATACATGTACATATGTAAGTGAAACAATGTGGAACAAAAAACGTTTTAATGGGGAAGTCACTGTTCAAATCAACCACAATGAATTCATGATTTGATTTTAGTTTGTATTACAATGTCCCACTCATAGGCTAGTACTCCCTACACCCCATGTTGAATGGTTGCCAGGTATAACATTTCTACAGAGCCCAGTCCCTCCCTCCCATCCTTTTAAACTGCCAATGTCAAGATTTAAATCAAATAAACCTGAAGGTGACAAAAACAAAATCAATCAGCCAGAAGTAGCCTCTTGCATGGATCTATTTCTTCCTGTTTACCTTGTCAATTTAACATCAAACTGACCACATTGAAGCAAAAATGTGTATATAATTTATGTTTTGTTTACTTTTGAAGATAGCCTGTACTATGACATGATCATACAATGAGTTTATATCAATTTGTTGATGTCTGATCAATGGTAACATGTTGTAGTTTTTGTCAAGATAATTATGACCTGGTTTTGTTGTTAGGAAAGTTGTGTATGTATACATGTTGTAGTATTGCGTAAGGAACTATGTTAAATCAGAATCATAAATCTTAAAGTGATATCATCCGGTATATTGTAAATTTACAATATACCGGATGCTATCATTTTACTAGTAACACAAGACAAGCATTTGTGGAAGTATAGGTTTTGACAGTTATTATTCATCTAGTTTCAAAATGAAACTTGGTATTTCTAGTTTTATACATTCTCACGTACTATAAGGAAATGTTAGCCCTTGTCACTAAATAAATTAAGTTCACTTCATTGTATTCTCAGATCATTTTGTATTCTGCTGTCCTTGAAACTGTCTTGTAATGTAAAAAGACCCCTGCCAACTTAAAACTGTCAGAAAATATATAGAGAGCCAGCAATGAATAGGGAGGTCAGTTTTGCAGGAAATCCACAAATTTTCTGTCACCTGTATTGCGCATGTGGCGGAGTGCTTTCTTCCTAACATGACGTTTACATCATGATCTGACGTTATTGAGTACAATACATCAAATGCAATGGCCATGTCTCTGAGTCTTCATCATATACATGTATATCATGTACTCTCCAAATTTATCAATTAGTCCCTTCATCCTCGCCATGAAGATGCTGCTCTGCCAAATGTGGAAAATTGTTTGAACCGTTCAATGAAATGGCTTTGTGATGTAACATGGGATTTTGACCGTTTCAAATGTTTGGCCTGTGGTACTGATAGAGAGGTCAAGTACATGTAGTCCTTACATGTATCTCGTATGCTCATTAATTTGCATGGGCACTCCTTAGTTTTTGAGAAAAGGAAACTGATTTGGCTAATTTTAAGGAGTTTGTTATACGTTCCATGTTGTAGGTATTATATTTATAGCCATGGATTATATACATAATATATAGCTCAAATCCTCCCCCAAATAGTTCTTCATCCTGAATCCAATGAGATGCAGTACTAAGGCAGTTTGAGCAGTGAATTTCATACTACCTGTGTATTGGCCACCATTTTTGAATTGAGATTAGGCTTAAAGGGTCTGGCTTCAGGCAGCATGGATTTTTGGCCGATGTTACTTTATATGGTGAGGACATGTTAGATGGACAAGTGTCTAGAAAGTAAGTAAACACAACTTGTGTATGTCATCAGAGGAACTAATGGGTTTTGACACTTGTGTTTTGGAAATTTCTGTATAAAGACTGGTGCCTGGAGTTGAACTGTCAGATTCAGACATAACCACTTTCCCTGTACAATAATCACGCACACTAGACTAGCTACAAAATTATTTGCGAGATTTTTCGGGACATTTCGACTTAATGTGATTCTTCAGAACCCTTTTTGTTTATGTTATTTTCTGCAAAAGTTTTCAATAGTCTTAAATACACTACATAGTTGTTTACAATCTTTTTGGAACTTAAAGCCTTTAAAAGATCCTGTTCTATTTTTGGATTTACAGAGGCCTTGAATTATCTTTCAATGGCTTAGTATTTTTTAATGGTCACATAACTGCCTTTGTAAGATAGCCGCCGCATTTTGTTGCAAAGGATTTCACAAAGTTGTTTAGAACGTATACAGTATTCTACATGGTACCTTTCTCTCCTCAATTATCAGGCTTAACGTTAAGCTGGTGCAATAAATGATTTAAATGGCTCACTTAGTGTATTCATGTATGACTGAAATTCTGTGCACAGACCCATATCCAGTATTGAATAGAAGGATCCAAACACTGTTTTGTTTACTATCACATATTCTAATCAGGTAGGTTACGCTGTAAGTTACAGTAACCTTCACCCACACTTACTGGAGATCAGGGTTATGTTGATCTCAAGGTTTATGTTGATTTATTACTGGTCAAAGTTGTTAGTCAGATCATTCCTATCTGTTCATCATACACAATTTGTATTACATTGACAATGCTTACACATCTTAAGCTATAGTAAGAATATCGTCAGACTATATATTATGCCCCCCCCCCCCCCCCCCCCCCCATACCCTTTCCCAGAAAACCTAGGTAGAAGGCAGACAGGGGAGTTTAGCCCTGACCAGTATGTCTTTCAAACTCTTGTTCTTTTTATAAGCAATGACTGGCCTTTGGGTCAGAGGTCGAGCAAGTTTACTTTGAAGTAGTTTGTATTCTTCTACTATGTTTATTATAATGTATATCAATAGAGCAACGTAAGCACTCCGAGGAATGGAAAAACTTGAACATGTTTAACTCAATATTTCGATGTATTAGATCAAACCATCTTCAGGAGTAAAGATACAAGGACAAAACATAGTTTATATATGAACAGGTAAAATGTCAAAACATAGTTATTACTATGTTAGTTTTGACATTTTACCTACTAGACTTATCAGTGGGAATTTGAATATTTGGTTAAATTTATCAAGTTGATGCAATTTAGCCGGATACTCGTTTATTATTACATACACTGTACAGTATAAATACATCTCCAGAGTATCGTCTCAATAAGATTTCAATAATAAGCAATGTTATATCTCCTCACTCAATCACTCACATCTTCATTGACATTTATTTAGTTTTTCCAGGCTATTGATTGAGATGTTTGCCAGCTACACTGTAACGGGGAGATTGGGTGAAAGGTTTCTTTTAAGCCCCTCTCAGGTCGAGTTAAGATCTGATCGGATCGTTGTTAGCTCGGCAGTAAATCTCCGTTCAATCAGTCGGATAATTTTTTTCGACCTGAGCGGCCTTAAGACTTGCGATCTTATGTCTCAGCCTATACTTCTTCGCATGATCATTTTCTCGAAATTTCCATTATTTTGTTTTGTCCTGTCTTTTCTAGTCCAACATGCATAACTTAACGATGTTCATGTAGATCCCTTCAGACGAACTAATTGCCGCGACCTGAGCACAGGTTTCGGTTAAGACTAATCAACCAGGAATCGGTAGGCTGAACAATGAAAGAGGTCTCAGCCGACATACATGTGTAAGCGGTCTTAAGGTTCAATTGCCGACCATCAGAATGGATCTTAACTTGACCGGAGTGGGGCTTGTGTCTTTTATTTTCCCCCAATAACTAGGCATGGTCACCATACAACTGAAAAAAGAGTGTGAAACGAAACCTGAATTGATGGTATCAATTAATGAACAATCTAAGCTTCACCTGCAATTTGACCTACCATAATATATGGTAAATTAGCACAACAAATAGACTAGTTCTATAAAAACAAAGGTGTTCATAGCATAGATATTGTCGACATATAACTGATATGTCAACAGACCAACTAGCTAAGTTTATACCAAGGTCAATATCATGTCAGGGAGCAATTAATTAATAATACACTGACTTGTTAAAGGGACATGCCTGGAGCCACCAAAGCGAAGATAGTTCAAATGAGTGCTACAATGTATTTGATTGTTGTTATATAAAGATGAGGTACCCATATGGACATTTGTAACTTCCCCAGCCCAATGTTGTTATACATTACATGTATACTGGGTTTCATGATGGGTAACAGATTTTCGTTTCCGTAGTTTTAGAACAACAGTAACAACCAGACTCAGAAGTGCCTATCAAAAATGTATATGATCAGATCATGATTGTTTTGTAGAATTTATGTACATGTATTTATTAAGTTCAGGTCTCGAATTTAGGGACGACCAAGAAGGCTGGTGTGCCTTTTATTTATAAAAGATCAATTTTAGCACGTATTTTCAGCTTGGTCTTTGGCCAAGAGGACATAATAAAATAAGAGGCCACTGATCTTTGTTTTATTTCAAGACTTTGCCTTAACATTGTATACTGACTGTCCGATTTGGAGACCCATTTTGTCCACTTACCATCCCAGTATCATCTTGATATAACCATATGTTCAAAATATTTCCTTAAAGTGGAATGAGCTGCCGAAATTCACACTTTTTTCATAATTTCCGATCGGCACGACAGTAAGAGGCTTTGAAGGCCATCGAAAAACTAAACGCTTGGCGTTGGAATGAAGAAAATCGGTATAGTACATGTATGTGACCTATACGAACCGAAATAGTGTCTGAAAAGTAAACAAAATTTAAATAACCAGGACGACCATTCATTCATTCTAAGCCAAAGTTGATTCAAAATAATACTTTATCGTTAATTCTCGAGACTAGAAGCACTAAAAAGCTTCTGAATCATACCTCTTTAGAAAAATAGCCAATAATTTCAACAGTCTGTTTTAAACTCAAAATATCAACATTTTGGCAGCTCATGCCACTTTAATATTGGCTGCAATTTGCATCTGTCTATAGTTCAGTGTTGACAGTTTAAGTGCTAACAGACCGTGACTTGAAATATTAACTACATGTTATGTGGCAGCTTGTGGCAATAATCATAATGCTTTCGAATGGCGATCAGGTTTTCAACGAAAAATGTAATTGGTTGATTCTCACCATATGACTTCACTTACCTATAAAAAAAATAAGAAACTTGTCTCCATGGTTATTTTAGACAAGAAGATTTTCCCTGTGCCCGTGTGTTTTAGTGTTCAAAAATATAAAAAAGAATTGGGTCTCTTACAAATTCTTCATTATCAATGGTTTTAATTACATGTAAATTCAACTTGCCACACATGTTTTATGTAGATTTTGATTATGTTAGCATATATTACATTTTAAAATTGTTATGTTCAGTGAAACTCTTTATACCCGCATGTTTCAGGGAAAGAAAAAGATGCAGGTTAAGACAGGTGCCAGTTAAATGAGCTTAATTAATAGTATATTTATGGACACTAAAACACACGGGCACAGGGAAAATCTTCTTGTCTAAAATAACCATGGAGACAAGTTTCTAATTGTGTTAAAAAGAGGTATATCATTTAGACCTTTATACCCCATCATAAATTGTTGTAATAAAGTAAACCTATGATATTTCATTAGGTTGACGACTGACAGGAGCTTGGTCTTAGTCAGTAGAATTTTCTGGAACACTTTGTATTACATTGACAATGCTTACGTATCTTAAGCTATGGTAAGAATATCGTCAGACTATATATTATAGGGTCATGGGAAAAGACAGTGAAAATTTGCCCCCCACCCACCCCCACCCCTTACCCAGAAAAACCTAGGTAGAAGGCAGACAGGGGAGTTTAGCCCTGACCAGTATGTCTTTCAAACTTTTGTTCTTTTTATAAGCAATGACTGGTCTTTGGGTCAGAGGTCGAGCAAGTTTAATAGTATATGTATGCAATTTAATCGAGAAGTCAGAACCATATGGGGTATACTGTTGGTTGGGGTAGTGTTCTGTTTTATCTAGGTTTCACAGTATTCTCTAAATGACAAGTGCTAACTAATTAACCGTTTCACAAAACTCAGGATTTCTAGAATTTCTCAGTAGGAGTTTCCATTATCAATTTTTTAAATTCAATAAATATATTGAACTTCATTTTACTATTGTTTTATGGGTTTATTATAGGTGGATGTCTTTGCAATGTACATTTTACTTATTCTCAAATTGAGTGTTATTTCTACATTGTTACCAGTTATTGGGCACTATAAGTAATGTTCTGTGTGTACATGTGAACAGATTGAATCTGTCTTTGGCGTTTAAGTTTTCCAAGCTTCTGTTTGCCTCTATCATATTATAAAAGCTGCAAACATAAATTGATCAACTATAAATATCTAGCACTTGAGTTTACTGTATATTTATGAAGTGTGGAAACAGCTTGTTAGAAGGTGTTTTGTTTGGTTATTTAATCTGGATAAAAAGGCTTTTAGCTACAGTCTGTTGTCGGAGGGTTCAAGCATTGGGTTGTCTGAAATATTCACCCCTTCTCTTCCCTTTCATCTTGTTTTAGTCAATAGTGTTCTTTAAACTGTATCGATTTTCATGTGGCTCTGGAAACATTTCCAATTTACGGTTTCTTGAAATCTGTATTGATTTATTGTTGCTGATTTATCAGTATTTGATGTGATCTACTTACTTAATGGTACTATGGTAATTTTAGCCAACAAGATTTCCCCTTTGAAGATCATGTGTTTTAGTGTTCATAAATATGATATACATAAATCATCTGATTCATATCCTAATTGTGAAGCTATAGATCTATGATCACTTTGGTCTTTTATGTCAAATTTGTGGATTGGTTCATGTCTGTTACCTGTACATTGGTGTGTGATATACCTTGAAACCAATGTCAACTAGAAAAATGGCTTCCCTATTTGTGAGATGATTTGATTTGGAGAAGGTCTTCTGTACCATTATTCCATCACTATGATCATATAGAAATACAGTCATAGCTACATCCATTAGTGTTAAAGTCATTATGGAAAAGGACCTAACACTGAAGAACCATCTGGACATGTTTTTACAAGAACGCTCTGGCACATGGAAAAATGTTTGACTAAAATACAGTTTCACATTCACATTATGACATGATGTTGACATTATCATGCTTGGGTAATGAAAAGACAAATTTTTTGTAAAACTTTGAAAAAAATTAAGGGCAATATTTCTATTCAAATGTACATATTTTGAATCAAATACATTCAAGTCTTATCAAGATGGACTTATTTTGAAGGATTCTAAAATCAATATTGCAGATGAATCCATGATAACATTACATTATCATTAAATACACATGGTAAACATGTTCTCCGATTTAACAAATAACACTACTTTCTTTGCCCTGCGATATTTTAAATAATTTAGATGTATTTTGACTGAAGAAATCTACTAAGCTGGGATAAATTATGTCTGTCGCAAATCTAAGTTTAAAGATATTATTTTTTTTTTGCATAATCACAGGTCAAAGGCTCAGCTTTTTTTTGGTTGATTAATTGATTGAGGTTTTATGCCGCACTCAAGATTATTTCACTTATACATGTATAGCGACATTGCAAGGTTTAGTGGGGGACTGAGAAAACAGGGCTCATTACCTGCAAGAAACACACGACGTTCAGCGAGTACCTGGCATCTCTTCCACATTGGCGACCGAGTGAAAAATCCACTAAGATATTTTTCAATTTTTTTCGTTTGATCTGAGTGTGATTCGAAAGCCTATGTATACAACTTGTCTCCGTGGTTATTTTAGACAAGAAGATTTTCCCTGTGCCCATGTGTTTTAGTGTTCATAAATATATACATTTATACCTGCCCACATGTTGTAGAACTACAGTGTAGCCCCAGAGGATAGACATGTGAATGTTGCGATGTATGATTTGAAAAGATACAATGATGTGTTTATGCATTCTCAATCCACAGTTTTGTTAAACTTAATTATTGTTTGTTTATGCTTAACATGTAATTGTATTTTAAATGTGTTTCATTTCTCAATTGTCGAAAACAACACTGTTGCTGATGTCACATTGACATCTTAATATATCATGATTAAATGAACGCTATTAATAAACTATTACATGTTTAATGGGCTATGCATACATATAATGTATACACTGATTCTCTTTTTTATTTAAAAATAAATTTTGTTAAAAAGCATAATTATGATTAAATGTACTTATAAGCCATAAGGGCCTCAGTGGATCAATCGACAAGGTGATACTCTCTCAATCAGTCCAATAAAAATTGGAACTCAATTCACTGAATCGCCCCATGTGGTAGAGTTGCCCGGTATTCACCAAAGGTCATGGATTTCCCCCACCCAAAGAGCCCGGTTTCTTGGCTACACTAATGACTAGATCATGTATGTGAAATATTCTTGAGTGTGGCGCAAAACATCAATCAATCAATCAATCAATCAAAAATACAGCACATAATTAAACCTTGGTTTTCATATGGCTGTTCTTGAAAACCAAATTTTAAACTTGTGATATAATTGTATCAAACTTTAACGAACACCTTCACTGTTCCAGTGTTTTTTTTTATTGAAAAAGAAGCTATTAAACCAAGAAGATATTTTGTTATACATGTACGTGTATCATATACAGCTTCTTTACCTGTATGTAACTGTCTCTCTGGTGCTATTAAGAGAATGATACAATTGTAACCAATGATACAATTCTAATATCCTGTATATTTTTTATTGCAGAAATCCAAGATGTCTTCCTGTTAGTTTGGGGTATAGATCTGGTTTCCTTGGAGATTGTCTGAAAAATGGGTGTTGATCCGTAATGTTGAGATCTGGTGTAGCAACATTTGCTCTTTGCTAGTGAGGACAATGTTGATAGTTGTCACTTCACTGGACTGGCTTACAGGTGGTGTATTGTCTGCCTGACACCATGCTAGCTCTGATCACTGAGAGGTTACAGAATCAACGTTTGGAGGACATTCCAAGTCAACATCCTTCTAATATTCAGTTGGTAAGATACGGTCTGATTATATTACAAACATACTCTATCTGTTTATGATCGTTGACTGAGAACTGGCCATGATTGGGTAATCCATTAAATCCATAACATACAACTTGATAAACAGAGAATACTGTACCATGTAACCATGCTTGTGTAACTTTGGAAGTCACAATGGTAAGACTAGGTTCCGAGAGTTATCAAAAGTTATGTGGGTTCCGCATCAGATGAATTCATTGTTGTCATTGGACGTATTCTAATTGATCTATTAATATTGAGTGCACTTTAGACTAAATACTGTGTAAATACTTTCTATAGAATATCAAAAAATCAAGAATATGCTTTTACTATGTATACTGTATGTACTAGTATGTCACAGAAAATACTCACTGTTTAGTGTATTAAAGAGACCTGTTTATATAAAGCTTCTTTTTCATGTTGTGTACACAGATTCTATGTGTGCTTCTCTAATAGTAATAGTATTGCTTATAGAACATACATTATGTGCTAATATACATGTTATAAGTACTACTGTAGTAGTCAGATTTTCCCTTGGCCATATCTACAGTATGTTGAATGTTCATTTTGTAAGTCAACTAAATGTTTTCAACTTCAGGAATTCACAATTTGGCCATCGGTTGATTGATAATTTAAGTACATAAATGAATGTAGTCTAGACAAGACGTATCTTATGATGTACAGGGACAGTGATACCTGTGTATACTGACACTTTGATAACCAATTTCCTTCTCTATTAAAATTCATGTTAAAAAACCCTAAATAACCTGACATCTTTTTATTTCCCAAAGATATGTACATGTAAATGTTTCACTGTATATTGATCGTGGATAGTGCATGTGGCATAGTCACCTGTGTCATACAGGTAGATACTGTACTTACACACCTCCACTAAATGGCACTGGGATAATGAAGAAGCTTCAGTCAAACCTGGACAAGTGGTCAACCATAAACAGCTGTCAACTTCCTTAGCTGGCTAGCCCATGGCACCTCCAAATGAAATGCATACTTAATAAGACACTATATAACTGTCATGGCCAGCTGTGAAGCTTATGAAGTATACACAAAGCCATTATTGAGCAACCAAAACTTTTTTTAATCAGTATTACCAGAAGTCTATGAACAGGGAAGTGTGAAATGTCGCATTACCCCATATTCAGGGCACTGGCGCTTTCAGCCTGCTTATACTACATTATGTGACGTTTATGCGCGGTAGATTTTGAAATTGTCAACGGTTGCGCAATTTCAAATCAGAAAATAAATTCATTCTCCACTTACTGCATCTATCGGCAATTCCAGTAACCGCAGTTCGGAGAATGCATTGGTTTTTATAAAAGCTTTACCGAACATGCGACTCTTATATCTCCATTTGGACTCAAATCGTTCCAAACAAGTCTTCTTGTCTCATTTTCAACTTTATGAAGTTCTTCGGAAACTTTAACTTTTGCTCCATCAAGTACTGTTATCATACATAAAATGTTCGCCATGTTTTTTCTTATGCATCCCATAATAGTTCATAGGAGAAAGTGAAGAAAAGCCACGCTTTCTGACTAACCGAGAGAGGGCTCTGTGTATGGTGACCTCTGGGTCAAACGGCGCCAATGCCCTCAATACTATGTAATGGAACGCTTCACACTTCCACATTCATAGACTTCTGGTATTACTCCCTACATACTCATCAACACGTCATCTTACATTGTAACTAGGTTCTTCTTTTAGTTCTCTAAACATATAGACAAAATTGAAGACTGCAAAATCAAATAATTAGTGAACAAAGTCAAAATGCAATCGCCAGGTTTGACCATATACTTTTTTTTACCATCATAATTTGGATGCCAGAGGAAGGGTGTTGGGTTTATTTGTAATCAATGTATTTTTGCCTTTAAAAATTTTTATTTAAATTTAGTAGAAATTCATCATGCATCTTTTATCTTACATGTATGTTGATTGATTTCCATTTTTTTCATTAGATTACTGCTCAAGGTATTAGTTTTACAGGAGCAAAACCAGTCAAAAGTCCAGGTAACTATCTATTACCTTCCCATTTTATGCAGGGTGATTTAAAGGTTAAAATAGTAAGAATGTTTGGTCTCAATTTAAATAGACTATGAGCTCATCTACTTTACTCTATAAATCCCAGGGTAGCAGAACCAGTGTTAACATGGATGCCTCACACCTTGACTACACCATAGTGTTTTCCCCATTAGAATCATTCAGGTTAGGATTCAGTATCCACAATCCACTAATATCTGACTTTTTAACACAATAAGAAACTTGTCTTTGTGGTTATTTGAGACAAGAAGATTTTCCCTGTGCCTGTGTGTTATAGTGTTAAAAAATATCTGGCTGCTATCTTCTAGCCTGTAAATACAGGTATCCCAGTTATAAGATTTCAGTGACTTTTGGCCATTTGTGCTGGCTGTTCATCAAAGAGAACATAAATTGTGCTCTGAATTTAGCTACTTATTGTTTTACAAACAGAAAACACTGAAGTAAAAATTTTATTTAGTATATGCCAATCTAAGTTCATTTCAAATTTGCTTGCAAACAGATTCCAATAAGAAGATCTGGCCGTCCAGTCATGATGGGAAGAAGAGATGTGTAAACCGGCATCATGCTGTCTCCGATGGCAAGAACCTATCTGGTCAAAGCTATGGAGCACAGTTATTTCTCTGCTTCCACAACAGACCTGTACAGACCTGTGCCATGTGCTCTTCTCAAAACCATTCCTCAACTCCGCCCAAGAAGAAACACTGCCGATCATTGTCCATTCCAGCAGACACGCCCACCACTGGATGCTGGAAACCTGAGGGTACACGTCTCTGGAAACCCATTGCAGTGTCTCCAATGGTCTTACACCCCAAGCAGCATAAAGTAAAACCATACTCCCCAAGCTTTAGTCGGGATTTGAGACCCTCCGGAGCGAGGAGCAGTTTAGGTTGTATCACTCCTCAAGATGTTGGTGGTTTTGTTAGTGGAGGTGATCTGAAGACTCCTCCTGAGTCCCCCGTCCCACGTCCTGCCTCAGCCTCCAGCGGCTACTGTGAGGGCTCATTCAGCCCCATAGGTGCGCCATGGTTAGAATGTAGTCCATCACGTAGTTATACGGAGGGAAGAATCTCAGCCAGACATTCAGCCGGATCTACTCCAAGTGTCTCGGCCTCCATAAACTCTATGCCATCGTCTCCATGCAGACATGGCATCCCACGGTGTCGATCCCAACCAAGTGTACTTCATGATAGAAAGTGTGGACTGAAGAGGAGGCGTGACTATGACAGACCTACTTTGGATTTCCGCAAGATGGCAGAGGTTAGTAGTTGAATTCTTTCACATTTATTCACAAAGCCTCAAAAGTTAATTTTATTTTGTTGGGAAAATGTTTGTCATTGAAAGTTTCTCTATATCTTATCAATGCGTCTGGGTTTAACAGGGCTCTGATCTGCTAAAGTGTTGAAGGTGGGCAAATTTTGACACACAACTGCCTTTCTCATGTAATAAACCCCCTATGGCCCCATTAAATTTCCTTATAAAAGGAGTTACTTTGAAACACAATATATATGATAATTCTTACCAGTAAGTTAGTAACCCTAAATATTTATAGCCTGATGTTGTTTTGTACTGTGTATAATAAAACTAAGTAAATGTCAGTCGTTTGAATAAAAAAATGGCTCGACCCTTTTCCTTGTATAAAATTCAAACTCCTTCATACCATTCACCAAGGCTTTCTTTTTGAACATTGAAATCTCTGGGCGTTTAATTTCTTTATCCGTATCCCCATTTTGTATATGAATTATGGATTAGTTTATGAGTTATTAAACGATTTCATTGAGGTATTTGTATTTGTGAATGAATTATCACTGCTTGACAAACTTCATTCATGGTCAAGATTAAGGTTAACTGCTGTTTAAAATGTACTTTTCCAGCTTTTGTGATCGTGGAATGACATTCTTTTATAATCAGACTAAATCTGCTTATGGTTGACTTGTCCATTAACTCATGCATATCTCCATGTTTAGTGTGCTCACTAATGGTGTCCAATGCTTGATTGATTGATTGATTATTTCACTTATATGGCAACATTGCCAGGTTTAGTGGCCACTGTGGGGGAGGAAAACATGCTCATTGCCGAGAGGAAACCCCCGATCTTGGGCAAGTACCTGGCAATTCCTCCACATACGGCGACCGAGTGAAAAATCCACTCAGAAATTTTTCAATTTTATCTGGTCTGAGGTGTCCTATGGACATATATACTTCTTTCTGGCCTCATATATGCTCTGTATATGTACACATACATGCTGCCTGTACTTGCTATATTTGAAAAAATTGTCTAAATCAAAATTTTTATTTGCTGCTGACAATGTCTTGGTATAATGTATTTCCGAGGTCATTTTTAAGTCCTATTATTTCTAGACGTACATGTATAATGTGTGAACCATATCACAAAGCCTTAATGACAGCTAAGAAGTTACATATATATTTATATTAAAACAAACACATGTTATTAGTAAGATCTGTGTGTCTTTCAACTACAAGGTATCATATACATTGTTCAGTGTATACAGTATCTTAGTTTTGTGCAAACAATTCTGGCTTCTGATTAAGCTGTCTTCTCACAAGGTTGGCTTCCTGGTGAAGCCACATTAGTTTTAATTACCATACATCATACATGTATATACTTCCTAAGACTCAACCCTTCCAAGTCCTGAAGCAGGGATCACTTTTTACCAAATTTTGCAAGAATCTAGTTACTGATAGATTCCCATCACAGATTATTTTGTGATTCCATGATGTTCTGATATACAATCCAATCTTGTTCAACCAGTGCAAATGGTGAAATGTGGGCTATTATTCATATAAACTACATGTACATCATGTATTACATTGATTTATTGAGAATTTAAAGCCTACAGCTTGGATTTTGTTCAATATGATTATCATTCAAGCTGTAGCGGATCTTTTGCAGACTAAAAATATTACTTTTCTCAGATATTTAACATCATCCAATCTCTCAAATTGTTTTCTTGGATTTTTCGCTTAATGCAAAATTGAAGTTGGAGTCCCCATTTATGTGCAAATTGAAAAAAAAAATGTTTTAAACAGACAATATGACTTAAAAGATTAAAATCAAGTTTCAATATATATTCAGTCACAAAAGAGCCCTTTCTGTATACATGCATGTGTTGCCCTTTTAGTACTAAGTACATTTACATTCTTTTAAGAAATTCCTATTGGATCATGCTACTCTTCCGTCAGTCAGTAGTAATTGGTTGTTTCACGTGACCGTATGCATGTTGTATAAAGTGTATATCTTTGACCCCATGTGACATACATGGAATTTCTAGCCATTAGTTCTTTGTGACCTGTAACGTTATCCACTGTTTAAAAAGACCCCATGCAATTATATAATAATAACATGAGACTTTGTTGAAATCCTGTAATAGATATGACTCTTTATGTACTGAAATATAAGGTCTGAGTTGCTCATTCTTGATAGAATTATTTGAAAACAGGAAAATTATATTGGAATTCTCCATGTGGGTCCCTGTTTAACTATTAGGTCAGGTTCAGTGATTTCATTGGCTCAATATGTTTATGATGTGCAGGTACATGTAGCTGAATAATGCAGTGTGATTCATTTTTAGTAAACTTTGTCAACAACTTAATATATCAGATATATGTAAGCCACAACAATCATCAGGAGAATTTCTGAAAATTAGTAAATATCTACATGTACATTGATGACACAAGAAAAAAATTCGTCCCAGCTGAGAATATACTTTACTGAGCTTAGGGTAACTCCCAGTCCTTCTTGTATACATTCCGTTGTCCGTTGGTGCCTTTTGGTTTAATTGATTGATTGTTTGGTGTTTTACGCCGCGCTCAAGATTATTTCATTTTATATATGGCGGCGTTGCCAGTTTTATTGCAAGAGGAAACCAGGCTCTATGGCCGAAGGAAACCCACAACCTTATGGTGGTAACTGGCAACCACCTTTTGGTTTAAAGGTGGTTGTTTAGGATTGATTGGTGTTTTACGCCACACCCAAGACTATTTCACTTCTACAGTACATGTATGGTGGGCATTGCCAGGTTAAGGGAGGGTGGGGGGGGGGGGGGGGACAGGGGCTCTTTAAATTAGATTCTTGACTGTGGAGTCAGAGACAAATCATCAAGAGCTCTCTGAATCCATAGAAACTGTATAATTTACATGTAGGTCATCTGTCAATCAGTGTCAGGTAATCTACACCTGCCCTGGTTAATCCTAATAGATTTTTCAAAGCTTTATTGTAACTGACAACTTGACAAGTTCATTGTTGAGCTTAATCAATATTTGGCACAGATTCTACATTGGCGATGCCTATAGGTGAAAATGTATGAGTGATATCATTTTATTTGCTTCACTCCTAATATCCCGAGGAGCCTCCGTGGCTCAGGTAGATCAATGGACGCTCAATCCGAAAAGCCTTCCACCAATGGGTCGCGGGTTCGAATCCCACTCAGTCCAAAAATTGGAAAAAATTTTGTCTGGGTTTTCACTTGAACGACCTATGTGGAATAGTTGCCAGTTACCAACGGAAGGTTGTGGGTTTCCTCTGGGCATAGAGCCGGGTTTCCTCCCACAATAAAACTGGCAACGCCGCCATATAAGTGAAATAATCTTGAGCGCGGCGTAAAACGCCAAACAATCAATCAATCAACCTAATATCCCCGTGATGTCATAAAGCAATCAGTCTATTACATGTACATGTACATGTTACATGTACCACTAAAAGGTTAAATGTGAATTCCGAGTGACCATTGTCTGATATATAACCAAATGAGCGGTTCATGTATAAAGTTTCATTTACCAAAAGTATGCATGAAGGAATAGAGCTGCAGGTAGAGAACAGAAATTCTCAAACATGATTAAATAGATATCACCAATATGTCAAAAATTTCCGTTTAACTAAAGTGGATCTACAAACATGTGTATTTGAGTTTACATGAAGCCTCTCTTTGGATGTGCCATGGAGGATATATGTGATACAATTTTTCAGTAACATCTACAATGTAGTTACATGTAATACCCAGAAACTAGAAATATAGCTCTATTTTCCCTTTCTTTTTAAAAATTTAGACCACCATGCTTTTGCAATTTCTATTTTGTTTTAACCACTTAGTAAACCACACCAGTATTTCTGTTCTGTTTTGTATAAAAAGTGGGACAACAGGGAGTCTATTTACATGTTTATTGTCACAGATTCATTGTATTTGGACCATAAAGCTTGGATTCTTTGTCCAGGTTTTCCTATAACAGAGAGATAAACTGCACTGTTGGGGATATTTCTATGACCACTCTCTGTGGGTTAATAATTATTTATAGCCCACTAACAACATCATCTTTTATTGGATGGGATTCTATAAAAGGGAATTCCAACAAATCTGAACAGACAGTTGTTTGTTAAGTTCGATTTATTATCATAGAAATGGCATCACTGTCGTTTTGATGTTTCAGAGAACCGGAATTGCTGTAAATTCAGTACCATACATTGTAGAGATGTCGGATGTTTGCTCTGGGCATTGAGCCTTCTACATACATAAATGATATAATCTTGAGGGTGCCAGAGAATAACACTTGTATAACCAATTCAATATTAGAAACAGTACACCAAAAGAAATGTCACTAATAAAACGCGTGTCCCCTCCCCTGTGTGTCCCACGGGTGTAACCCGCAATTCACACGCATGTCCAACAGTGGTAATTTTTTGGGTGTACGGTAATAGGGAGCGGGAGTCACGTGACAATTCCACAATTTTCCTGTCACCGGCGTTGTCATTACGCATGTGAGAAGCCTTTTGTCGCTCGAATATGACGCTCATTTCTGACGTTTTGGAACAAAAAACACCAATCGAACTGAAAACGTCATAAAAAACGTCACCTGTCACCGGATATCGCGAAATCTCTCGGTAGACTCCCAGGCCCTATTGAAACATTCAAGTTGATCACTGAAATTAGCTGGATTATTTTACTGAACTTGTTTCCACCGACACTGATCAACCGTCCTATCAATATGAATTATAGCATGTACATTAACTTTCTATTGCTTTTATGGATAATTTAAATCATGGAATTCACAACCTTGACTACGTATAGATAAAAGCTGCTTGGAAAAACAAGTTAATTAATGTTTGTTCTGATTTTTATTATTTTTTGTGGAGTTGGAGAATAATAAAAATGAGGGAAATGGGAATGACCACAACAGTGTTAGTGCCTTAGTGGTTTATATATTTTGGATAAATGTTTATGTCTTTTATAATTCATTTGGCATTTAAAGCAAACCTTTTAGCTAAAGTATATTAACCTTTTGAAAAAGGATATTTAGCTGTTTACCAAACAGGTTTTGAAGAATTTTTATCATTTGTCTACCACTAAGTTTGGAATATTTGGTGTTTATGGTCTGGCGTCCGTTTGTTTAATGATAACCACAGAAACATAATGATTTGATACTAGGGCCTTCCGCCTAAATTGCTATTTTTGGAGAATTGTCTTATTTGTTATTTTAGTTGAGTTCATATGGAGTTTAAGTTAAACTGTTTATGTCTAGTAGAAATTTAATGATCAAAGCCAAAATATGTTTGTCAGAAACATTAATCAGTTATGTATATTGAAACGTTCGGAACCAACCAGTACCAATGCTTCTTTCCTTATTTATATTTATGAACACTAAAACACACGGGCACAGGGAAAAATCTTCTCGTCTAAAATAACCACGGAGACAAGTTTATAATCTGAAAAGAGGTATATCATTTAGACCTTTATACCCAATCATAAGTTGTAGTAATAAACTAAAACCCATATTTTTCCTTATTTATACATCATACATGTAGTAATCTTCTGGCTTTCAGGATGGGTAACGGATTTTTGTTTTAGAACAACATTAACAATAGGCTACCTGAACCGTGTGTTCCCGTGAAATCCTATGACCTGTGAATACAAATCTAAAACTGGCTTTAAAAAATGAACAAAAAAATCACCATTTTTAAGTTGTTAATTTATCCCCAGAATCGTACATACTACTGTACTACTGTTTAACAATCCTGCTGCCACACCTCATGTAGAATGTACACACTGTAAATACATGTAGCACAGCTATAAATCCATGAACACTATAACACACAGCACAGGGAAAATCTTGATTAAAATAAACATGGAAACAAGTCCTAGTTTAATAGGGTATGTCATTTAGACCCAATCTTAAAGTGGCATGAGCTGCCAGAATTCACACTTTTTTCATAATTTCTGATCGTCACGACAGTAAGAGGCTTTGAAGGCCATCAAAAAACTAAATGATTGGCGTTGGAATGAGGAAAATCCATACAGTATGTGGCCTGTACGAACCGAAAACGTGTTCGAAAAGTAAACAAAATTTAAATAACCGGGACGACCATTCATTCATTCTAAGCCAAAGTTAGTTCAAAACAATACTTTATCGTACATTTTCGACTAAAAAAAGACTTAAAAGCTTCTGAATTACACGTCTTCAGAAAAATAGCCAATAATTTCAACATTATGTTGTAACGTCAAAATATCAACATTTTGGCAGCTCATGCCCCTTTAACTGAAAGTAATATTCGTAATATTTCATTAGGTTGAAGACAGACAGGAGTTTTGCATCAGTCAGTAAAATATTCTGAAATACTTTGTAATATATTGAAATGGTTGTACATGTAGGTTGATGTTTTACGTCGCACTAAAGATTATTTCACTTATACATGTATGGCGGCGTTGCCAGGTTCATTGCCGGAGGAGACGCCTGACCTTCGGTGAGTTACAGTACATATACCTGGAAACTCTTCGTCGTACGGCGACCAAATGAAAAATCCACTCAGAAAAGTCCTGACAAGCGTATTGATTAAAAATACTGAAAATAATTCTTGAATACAAACAGTTCACAAGATAAGCTGGACTTGATGTTTGAATTGTTCCCTGATTTCTAATCCCCACGGAAGCGGACTGTATATGGATTGAAGCCTTTTCCATTTTGTCTGACAGCTTTCTTTGATTCTGTTTGAACTCCAGACTTTTCTGTCTTTTCTCATTGATTGCAACTATTGAAGTACCCATACATGTAGAACATAAAAACCATGGTAAACAATGGATTTACATTGGAATCAGGTTTTCATTCAAAGCCTGTCCAGTCCATTTTTTTCTAGAAAACTTATGAGCGTGACACACAGCTGTCTAATTCAGGATTTATAACAGTCATAGTTTATGATTAAAGTGAAGTAATTTGATTGGCTACGTGTTAAATTCTATATAATTCATAATATAACATTTTGCCCTAAAAGGAGACATCGCTGGCTTAAGTTTGTTGTGGTTTTCCGTTGATCTTCAGATTATTAGAAAAATACAGAGTGATCAAACCTGGATAAATTTAAAAGTCGACTTTCCACCAAAAATGTAAATTTAACGAGTTATTTAGAGAATTCTGTGGTGCTATTGTTTTCTGTCTGACAGTCTTTATAAAATAAACAGCCAATTTAAGTAGACCAAACGCGCACGCCGCAGCCAGAAAGGGATCTACAGCGCACTCGATTCTTTTGACCACAAAAAAGCAGACATTGGAATATGGGATTTGAACCAATGACCAAATGGTGTATGTGGAGGAATAGAAAATGTAGACATCATATACAGTGTACATGTATGGTAAATGAGTTTCATTGTACAGATCCAGTTCATGATATTACCTTGTATATGAGATATTAATTCAAATATCATGTGACATGTGAGTGACATAGAAAGTCATACTGGGTGATCTTGATAACCCTTGTTACATGTAAGATGTAAGGGTATACTGTAGCTCCAATCAGACAGCGGTTTGAATAATCTAACACATTCTCCGCCCCCACACATTCTATACAAGGTCAAACTGTACTCCTGAACGGAGCGGTTTATCTTCTTTTAGGTTACCTTTTACGGTGTTTATTATGCAAGTCATCTGTTTTCCTTACAGAACAGTTTTTTAGCCTTGCAAATGTAGATATCTATCCGACTATCTCAGTAACCTAGAAATGTGGGGTGCTACAGGTCTATTACAAGTTATTCATAAGAGCTCATTGGACATCTTGAAAAAAACCCTGTGAATTCAATTTATGATCACAATCGTTTCTGCAACATCAGTTTACCAACAATTTTATCGGTCTGTGCAGACTTTCCAGCGGGGTTTTTCTTTGTGTATATAAGCCATAACTCATTGAATCTTGGTGTGATCAGCATGTGTAGATATGCCTTTTATGGTCATAAACTTTTTGAAAATGTTTTTTGGAAAAAAAAAAACTAAAAAATTTAGTTTCCAGAGCAGAACTCGAAAACTGTTCGACTTAACTCAATGAAACTTTGTGTGTGGAGCAATCATCTTGTGTAGATCGTTTTCAGGTTCTCATTTATTTTTTTTTTTAATTTTAACCGTTTTTTTTTATCGTTGGAAACATCACTTTTCTAAATTGTCCCATATAGATTGTTAAAAGCTGTCTGCTGGGTAGGTTGAATTTTTATAAAGGCTTCATAGTCGCTGTTGTTCAACAAGTATTTTTCAATATTTTCCCCCCTATGGGGTGAATATCAACGACTGTGTTGTTATTATTATCAGATATCTAGGTCATAGATTTGCAGCGGATGAACTACATGTACAATATGCTGAGCATGTTTAATTCATGGTACACACTGTATGTATCCAGAATAAGATCAATGGTAAGGTGTTGACACAAAGCACAAACCATTACAGTTCAAGGAGTCATATTGATTGACATATTGAACCGGAGTCTGATATAGCAGCCCAGTGCATCTAAATTGAGTCTGATATAGCAGCCCAGTGCATCTAAATTGAGTCTGATATAGCAGCCCAGTGCATCTACATTGAGTCTGATATAGCAGCCCAGTGCATCTAAATTGAGTCTGATATAGCAGCCCAGTGCATCTAAATTGAGTCTGATATAGCAGCCCAGTGCATCTACATTGAGTCTGATTTCGCAGCCCTGTGCATCTACATTGAGTCTGATATAGCAGCCCAGTGCATCTACATTGAGTCTGATATAGCAGCCCAGTGCATCTACATTGAGTCTGATTTCGCAGCCCAGTGCATCTACATTGAGTCTGATATAGCAGCCCAGTGCATCTACATTGAGTCTGATATAGCAGCCCAGTGCATCTACATTGAGTCTGATATAGCAGCCCAGTGCATCTACATTGAGTCTGATTTCGCAGCCCTGTGCATCTACATTGAGTCTGATATAGCAGCCCAGTGCATCTACATTGAGTCTGATTTCGCAGCCCAGTGCATCTAAATTGAGTCTGATATAGCAGCCCAGTGCATCTAAATTGAGTCTGATATAGCAGCCCAGTGCATCTACATTGAGTCTGATATAACAGCCCAGTGCATCTACATTGAGTCTGATATAGCAGCCCAGTGCATCTACATTGAGTCTGATATAGCAGCCCAGTGCATCTACATTGAGTCTGATATAGCAGCCCAGTGCATCTACATTGAGTCTGATATAGCAGCCCAGTGCATCTACATTGAGTCTGATATAGCAGCCCAGTGCATCTACATTGAGTCTGATATAGCAGCCCAGTGCATCTACATTGAGTCTGATATAGCAGCCCAGTGCATCTACATTGAGTCTGATATAGCAGCCCAGTGCATCTACATGTACATTGAGTCTGATATAGCAGCCCAGTGCATCTACATTGAGTCTGATATAGCAGCCCAGTGCATCTACATTGGGTCTGATATAGCAGCCCAGTGCATCTACATTGAGTCTGATATAGCAGCCCAGTGCATCTACATTGAGTCTGATATAGCAGCCCAGTGCATCTACATTGAGTCTGATATAGCAGCCCAGTGCATCTACATTGAGTCTGATATAGCAGCCTAGTGCATCTACATTGAGTCTGATATAGCAGCCCAGTGCATCTACATCTACATTGAGTCTGATATAGCAGCCCAGTGCATCTACATTGAGTCTTATATAGCAGCCCAGTGCATCTACATTGAGTCTGATATAGCAGCCCAGTGCATCTACATTGAGTCTGATATAGCAGCCCAGCACATCTACATTGGGTCTGATATAGCACATCTACATTGAGTCTGATATAGCAGCCTAGTGCATCTACATTGAGTCTGATATAGCAGCCCAGTGCATCTACATTTAGGTGTAGGTGGTAATGTGCCAAAGGTCTTAATGATCCTTTGAATATATTATTAGTGAACAGAAGTTTTGAACAGATGTCTTTGTGTACAGGTATCATATATCTTACATATCATACTGTATATGCTATACACACCCATATATAAATAAGGGCACATTCAGAAGAATTGTAAACTAGAAGCTTTTTAGTGCTATTGGTCTTAAATAATGTATGATATCATTCCATCAAATTCTCTGAAATCTTGTATTGTTGTATTGCTGATCTTCATTGTATTGTTTATAGAAAACCTCTCAGTCTAACTTACTTAACCTAGATCTGCCAAACAAGTATTGTACAATTATAATTTATATCTCCTTGAACCGTTGAGCCATTCCTCTGTGTTATATTGAGCACACTGAATGACATGGAAGGATTACTTTCAAACCAGTTCAACAGGCATTTATCCTTAAATCTGTCTGACCTCTGGAATAACAATAGCCTGTCAACCAATTCAGTTACACATTGCAATAATTAACCTAGATCTGAAAGGTAATACAACTTAAGATTAAAGTCACATTGAACCATCCATAGGTTGTATTTTAATCTGAACACTGGGAAGTTCTCTGATGTTTGATGTAACGAGTCATGTGATGTACCCTAGTGAACCCTAGAGGGTAACTTGTATCAGTTGTAAACAGTTATTTATCTATACATGTATCATTCTTATATGATGCTTGTCAAATTATTTAATTAAGAAGAACACAGAACATGTACAAAATAAAAGTTTTCTGTCAATTACAATCTTAGATACGGTAAGAATTCCGCTAATTCAAGGACGAGCAATGTGAAGATAACAAATTATTAGACTGCTTTCTGCCATGTTTGGTCTAAAACAACAACAATGGTGATTGCTCGATAGGATTATCGGTCGCTCCATGCAGGAGGTAAGACACCCAACGAAAAGTCTCAAACTTTTAGAGTGCTTTTCGTAATGTTTTGAGTACTTATGTGTGTTTTTTATACACTACAATAAACCTAAAATGTACTTGTGTTCGCATTTTATCCGTTATAAACACAAATCTATGTTACTGGGGTTATCAGTATTTCTTTATTTCAACGTTCATCCCTTTTCAGGGTAGTTCAAACGCTCAAATTCTCTTTAGAACACATATTTATGAACAAATTTTGGCAGCTTGTGCCCGTTTTAATAATCTTGATTGTACCACGGCATGTAATAAAGATACTAAGCAATCCCTCTATCCAACATGACTATGTTAGTAAGTTTGACCTCCCCTAAGGTCTAGCTTTGTTTTCCCTTTCTGTTTGACCTTACATCTAGGTAACATACATGTAGCTATACATTATACAGTATTTTTTTTTTGTTGTTGTTGAAAGATGCTCTTACATGTTATAATGCAACCCTGAGAAGGAATTGAATTGGCAGCCCCAGTTTCCGCTGAAGCATGGCAACCTAAATGTTAGATGTGGGAGTGTGACAAAAATGATAACAATTTGGCAAGCAATGAATAGATTTTTGTTTGAGATGGGCATGCAACACCATTGTGTTGATTTGTTTTAAATAATTCATGTACATGATTTTGTTTTAAATTAAACCTGATTTTGTTTCAAATTAAACTTGATTTTGTTTTGAATTAAGCCTGATTTTGATTTTGAATTAAACCTGATTTTGTTTTAATGACGAACTTTTTTTCTGTGTATTTTCCAGACTGCCTACCCATCTGATCATCACTTGACACCACCTGTCACAAGGTTCTCTGATTACTTGGTCAGTACCTAATATATACTTATATGCTTATTTGATCAAATGGGATTTCAATATTTGATGAGAAATTTAAAAGTCTATGATAACCATTTATATTTTAAAGGTGTACATACATGTCACATGGCTAAACTACATGTAACTTATCTAGCTGTCATCAACCCAGGAACCAAATTATATATTTTCACTTTATTTTCACGTTCTCATATTTTGTTTAATTTGAGCTCACTGTACATGTATAGTGCTAAGAGCCTGTCATCAAATCCTTTGACTCTAAGGCCTGGAATTTTTAATATTTTGGGGCATCCAATTTGGAGCCCAGTTTGCACTTGGTGGTATGAACTAACCTGGAGATACAAATAATACCTGAAGGCCAAGGGATGGGCACCGAAGGCCACCAGCCCTCATGATCTTCCTTAAAAGGAGACCTGAGAGATATTTGGATTTATGTCACTAATGTCTTTAAACCAGCTAAAGGGACACTACTTGAAACCTACCAATTTTGGGCTGAATAATCTCCCTTGAGTGGCAATATATAATGCATGATTTTATGTGGATATGTTTGAAGTACAGTGTGCTTAACCATTTTCATACGCTCACTCTTAAACCGCGGCGTATATTTGTGTACCAATGTCTGTCTGTCTGTCTGTGTGGCCGTACAGGTTCGTGTTCGCTCCATAACTTTTAACCTATTGCCTTTTTTCTGATATATGTAGCATATGGGTAGAAGATGTGTCGCATATGAAAATGTAATTAGGCTCTCAATATTTGTGGCGACCAAAACAGTCACCCAGCAATATTCAGTTGCTTGAGGAAGTTGTTGATGTTTGGTCTGTAATTTCACAAGAATACGATATTGTCTACAAACAACTTTTTGGTAACCATGGTGACATTTTTATTCATTTTTCTGCTAATAAGTTGCTCATAGAATGCTTTTGTGGGTAGACTAAAATAGTCACACTGCCAGGTGCCTACAAAAAATTTATTTCGCTTTTAGACTTTTGTTGAACAACAAGATCAATTTTATGTAGGTTAATATACACCCTTACAACCATGACATCCAAAACAGTCACCAAGCCCCAATCCACCAAGCCCCAGTCCTTTCTTCTGCAACCAATTGTTTAGTAGCCTTAGTAAACTAAACTATTCTTCAAACCAAAATTCTATTTTTCTATCACGCAGACCAGAAATTGCTATTTATTCCAATTATTAAATATATCTACCTAACATTGGATGTAGTTTCTATACCATGTTTACTTTCCACTTGAAATCTCCCTTCCGTGGCCCCCATTTTGATACAAAATTGACCAGGTCAATGCATACTGTAGTTTACATAGAGGTTATCTAATGAGGGACAGTGTCTTACGATGTATATCTCTAGAGTGTATTTAGTCATCAGTCTCTGGCGAGTGACTTTGAAAATTGTTAAACAAGACTGATATTCATTGTAACACTGGCTTGAGTTGGATAATCTTTTTCTCACACTACACAAAAAATACAGCGTTTTATTAAAAAAAAAACGCAGCTTTTCTAAACAAATATGTGATGTCTTCAATCTATTTTAAGAATGGCTGTCTGAAGAAAGACTCCATAGGGTATTGTTACGACAAAAATGACGCCACCAACGACAGCATCCCAGACCCTTCAATATACATGTATGGTTGCTACTGGATGCTTCATTTTTACATGATTTTTTTGGCTGATGACTTAATTCTTTTGTGACGTCAGCTTTGGCAGTTCTTTCATGAGGTCATAGTGTTACTTGGGCCATAATTTCACTCATTGATTTTGATAAAAAATAACACACTGCCTGGGAGTGAAATTATGTTGTAGTTTGAGAAAATGTTGTAGTAAATAACTTTGACTCCTTGTGTTTCAGTCTGTATCCACTACTCGACCGTCCAGATTCCGTGAGGATTTATATTGTGCCATGAATCTCCTCCCTATAGCCAGCTCACCTCTGGATACAGAAATCCCTCTCAAGGCCATGGAGTCGCCCAAAGCCAGCCCTATCAAGGAAATGGGGCGCTTCTCTCGTTTGGCGTTGTCTGAGGACAGTGGCTGCAGTGAGGTGGAGGAATGTGAGGAGGGTCCAGAAGAGGGCTCTTATAATGCAGGGGCTCCAGAGGCAGGGGAAAATACTGATTTATTTCCAATAGTTGATTTAGATGTAGAAGAAATTGAAAGTCATTAGTGTAGTTGATGGTGATGACGGGTCAGTCTATTTTCCTAGTATAAAACCAGTCTCTGAAAACTCAACAGTTTCATCTTACTGTACATGTATGTCTCAAGGATTTTAGGGTATTTTTTGTCTCCTCCCTTTATGAATACCATTCCAAATCTTCTCCAAGATGTAAATATTGACATTTCCAGGGCGTTGGAATGGTACATCAGTACACGGATCTACCCAGATTCCATGCTCTGCGCTCATTGTAATGGAACAACTGTCTGGTGATAACCATAAACCGACCAGAAGCAGGAGATTCAAACAAGGGTTATTCTAATATTTGTATATAAATCACTCTTCTGCTTGGAAGTGAATCACAGTCAGCATTTATATCTCATATTTACAAGGTTTCCTACAGTGCTCACCAATTTTATCAAGTTCATATTTTTTTCTGTGTGTCCTTTTTTAATTGTTAAGTATGATTTAGCCTCTTTGAAAAAAAAAGACAAAACAAAGAAAATCAATCCCGGTTTTAAGATGTTTTTAAATATTAAAAATAAAATCTAACATGTAGCTACATGTATTGATCACTGTGTAAAACCAAAACCAATGAATCAAACTTTTTTCTCGAAATTTCAACAGAATTATTTTCAGTGCCATAATGTAAAAAATGTTAAATAATGATATTAGTACTAAAATCACTTTGTGAGCTTTAATGATCTTTTCCTCTTCATTAGTACTTGTAGTTCTTTTGAATTGTCCACCGTTTATTCTAGAGAAACCCATTTTTCTCTTTAATATATAATTGATTTGTTATTAGCTATAAACCAAACCTTGAACGACTGTTAGTTGAGAGTCTGCTCGAATGAATTTTAAAAAGGTAAATTTATGTAAATGTCAATCCACATTACACTGATTGGGATGCCCTAATTTTGGGCTCTAAGCTGCTGCACTCTTAAAATATTTTCCAATTGAACGATTGCTTGATGACGCCACTTGGATATTTCAACGGCGCTTATCTGTCGTACTTCTGACTTGAAGACCTGCAGTTCGGTACGCAACATGTTGTTTTCATTTTACCCTATCAGTATCAACTTTTAAATAAGTTATGTTACTCATCAACTTTTTAAGTACCAGTTAACAAAATTGCAAACTGAGGTACATTTTACCCAGAAAGCTTTGCGTAAATCTGTGTGACGTCATCAGGCTGGGCGGTAATTAGAGTTAGTAAAGTTAGTTTGTTTTGAGAGCATTTTCTGCTGTTTTAATTTACTGTGCAAATATTGTATACACTGTATGAATATATCCTTTTCAAATGATTATAAATCTATTCACTGAAATAAGAACCATGGCTCCACGGGCTGACTGTTGAATCGTAAATATGTCCACGCTCGTTAACAGATTATCACAGGTTTGAACAATACTCCTATTAGCTTCTTCTTTGATCAAAGTTAGTTGCATGGTATCCATGGCGACTGAAGCTAAGCAGTTTACTTTCAACCCCACTCCCCCCCCCCTCCCTCCCCCCCCCCCCCCCCCCCAAATTATACTGTCCTATAAGAACTAATTTTGTGCCTGATTAATCATTGAACTTTTGAGTGTTAATACTTTATCTTTGATTCGTGGAATGGGCTTTGTTTCAGTGGATGATGGATTTTTTGTTTTTTAAGAACGCATTTTTCGTACTCATGGATTTGCATTTAAATTATTTTCCTAGGACGAAAGCTTCAAGGGGTTTAAGTTCTCATATTTTCACTGCTAAGAATGATGATTATCTGTGATAGATGGATGCCAGTCAGAGCCTTGTCATATACTTCCATCTTAAGACTGTCTCCTTAAGTATTTATTCTTGCTTTTTAACATTAAATTAATTCTGTGCTATATGAAGACATATATTTTACAATACATGATCTAGTGTACTTAAACACATCTTCAAAATAGTATGAATATACTAACTGGTTCTTACATTCTCCAATACCTATAATTTATGATATATATATCTCTACTCCCAGGTAAATCCTCTCCACCTAACCTCTCTACATCAGTGTATAAAGGGGGGTAAGTTTGTGTTCATTTTTTAAACATGAGAGTTTGCTCCCTTTAATTATATTGCAATGTTTTCTTCTGGTACTACCTGGACTCATGTGTTCAATTATGGTAAAGGGTTAGCTTATGGAGGATGACATCTGTAGTATTTTTATAGAATTTCCAAACCAAGATCTTTTAATATTTTACTGTGAACTTGTTATTTCTTTTTTTGCAATAGTCAGGCTGTTAACTATGAATTGATTAGGGTTCCATTGCTTAGTAATTGCCTTCGGAAGGTTTGATTTTAATGCATTAATTCTTACCATACATTTGCGAGAGAAAGTCTCAAAATTTGACACATGTCCAGCAATTTGCCATTTAAATCATCCTTAGTCAACTGTCTGTGTCAGGGAAAACTAGTTTTCAACACCCGTTAGTGGAAGGAATTCTTCAGATTTTTAAAGGAGCCTCGGTGATCCAGTGAGTTAGAGTGATCATCCCTCAGCCCCACACAGACCTTCAATCGATGAGCCCGGTTTCCTCCCCCACTAAATCTAGCAAGGTCGCCATGATATAAGGGAAATAATCTTGAGTGCAGACGAAAACATCAATCAATCAATCAACCAATCAAATTTTAAAATAGGATCCACTTTATGACTGAGCGTGGGTATTCTTTTCTGCAAATATAACATTAGACAGTTATGCTGTAACGCACAGTGAAAAGCACACTTGTTAAATACATTTGACCAGATATGATATACTCAAAGATTTTTTTGTTAACATTTCATTACCCATATGTCACACAAGTGTAAATGTTTTTACTTAGGAAACTAACTGTTTGTTAACTTAGTCTTAACCTTGCTTTAAAATGATAAAGCCATTTAACTTTTTTATTTATTGCATAAAATGTACAATCTTTATAAGGTTATTCATCAAATGTCATTGCCTCCGTTAATGAGTTTAAGAAACAGTCCTCATATGGTTCAGTGTAATTGTCAAGCTTTGTTTTTAACTCTGTGTATGTATCTTGGGTTATTTTTTACTTTTATTTTTATTTCATATTGTATTGTATTTGAGCCAGCAATGATCATTGCTATATCCCATTTTATTACCTTTTTTTTTTTGCATTCCAATGAACTCTGTTTCACTCGAGCCCTGTTTCACAGTTGATTTGAACTAAAATTGTAACCTAAGAAGTTTTTTTTTCAGAACAAGACCTTTTTTTTTGGGCCAAATTATAGAGGAGATTTCCCCCTGAAATTATGAACAAATTTCGGCATTTTTGTTTTTTAACCGAAGCTTATTGGAACGGGACTGGAGTGAACATAGAGATAGAGTTTGATTTAACTGTGATGTGTTTTCAAATAGCTGTGATGTCATTATATATTTCCTTGACAAGTTGTATAAATTTTACCATGTTATATAATCTTTAGGCAGTAGATATTAAACCCACCTTGGAATTGTAAATAGTACTAGATATTAAGTGAACCCTTGTGTCTATCTCATTCTTAAAGAGACAATACATGGTTCCATTTTCTGAACGGCTTACTACTCCAATACCCAATGTTCTGATTGACTGCTGTGGCGTTCAAAAGGTGGTTGTAATTTTATGTAATGTACCGATCTGGGTCTTGTTTAACAAAGCAGTCACAGTGCAAGTGATAGTTGCTAAAATATACAATAGTGAAGAGATACCACGTTTTTCTAACCTTCAATGAACTGTTAAGAACTGGATTTAGTAAGTGCTTAGTGACTAAATACTGGCGAATTGAAATTGGTCGAGTTTTGTGCCTATGAAAAATACAAGGGTTGTGCTATTGTATATCCGCTTTACCAAGGTGGCAAATTCAAGAAACCATGTTTGCATGTATTTTTTTCTCTCGCTGTAATTAATTATAAGGCTGCTTTCTCAACAAGTTGTTCCCATGTTCACGGAGGTTTCTGTGGGGAATTCAGATATCAACGATAAAAACCACGATAAAATAGACTCAAATTCCCTTCGATTTACTATTGACATTGATCGGTCTCTATATAAACGGTTGGTTATGTGCCGCGTGTCCTGCTGTTTAGACATGACAATATGCTCAAACGTGGCATGCGCTGCAACAATCTTGTCTCTTGGATTCCAACTGTCAAAAAAACGCTAGAGTTTAAAGTTCATCTAAATGTTTGACGCGGAAATTCGAAATGTTGAGCCTCATGCCTGTACGGATGCGTGCTAACGTGTACAATTCGTTACAAATCTAGGAGGTCCATTCAGGTTAACATTTTTTGTTGCTTCTAAACACAATATCTCTATACGTATATTCCCATGAATAGCATCAACATAAAGGTTCCTAATTTATACTTCTTGAGAAAATGATTTTGACTTCACGAAAATAATTCGAACTTTGGCAGCTTTTAAGTGCACATGACCCCAGACCCTCAATGCAATCGAGTTACATGTATCGTCGTCAAATGCTAGATTGAATGTGATCGGAGCCTCCAATCAACTAAGGGATATAATGTATCATTAATCAATCAATATGTTGGGAATAAATTATCTTTGGTGAAATACAATATAGATTTGTCGTTAACTTGAATATATACCTTTACCGTCTCAAAGGGCATTTTACAGAATAGGTGAATAAGTAACTGGTTAGATTGTGTAAGGTTAGCGTTTACACAAGGAAGGATATTTCAAATGTACTTTGATTGTCAGCTAATAAATTTTCAATAGCTAACAGTTATATATGTTTTTGTGTGTATGCTAACCTTATGTTATTAGTTACGGGGCGTTCTGGCGGACCAGACAACTAGATCTATAATCGTAACCTTACTATACAGGGGCTCGTTTCACACAACAGTCGCAACGCAAACGAAGCGTGGTTGCCAATGGATACCATAGTGAAGAGTCATGGCAACTGCGATTGATCGCACTTTGCGACGGCTTCGTGAAACGACCCCCAGGGATGGCTTATTGTTGTCAAATCAACCTTAAATAAGCCGAGCACATATTGACTATGAAATCATAGAAAAGGTTCACACTGGAATGTTTTATTTATGGTTACAATTCGATTCTACGACAGCAAAGGGATTATGATATGTTGAAAAATGGACCCGCACAGGTCATATTAAGAAGATATAAGAAGGTCATATTAGTCTGGGTTTTGTACTCGTTACAACAGGACAAAACACACGAGGAAGTGGCTTAATTGTAGTTTTATTGTACAGCCTAATTGTCCTATAACGGGTGTTATGTCCCAAATTCCTTCCCTTTATTCTATCAATCCGGAACTGATGCATAGTACTACACTTCTCCAGTCATTGCTCAGTTAACCCAGGGTCAACGCGGGACACTAAAAAAAAAAAACGACCAATCAAATGATCGTTTTTAGAAAATGACCTTGTGCAACAAAAGGTAACGAACGGTCAAATTTCCCTACTTATAAATACCTGTGTGAGATCTTTTGTCTGCCAATTAAATTGGTAACTGGTCGAGTAAAAACCCAGTCAGAAAATTTTCCAATTTTTTGGGAATGAGCGGGATTCGAACCCGCGACCCATTACTTACTCAGAACGTCTTGCCTGAAGTAAGCTAATGGGACATCAAATCACATATCCTTATAAAACCTGCTGATAAATGCTCGGAAATAATTATTACATGCATGTCTAGACAGAATTATGATTGAGGAGGTAGAACGGCAGCTGAACAACCATTTTTTACCAAAAGCTTGATAAGAAAATTAGGCCTGAAAATGTTGGAAATTGCAATAGAATTCTTCATTTCCTTGAAGAAAAAGGCTACATTAGTAAAAAGCACTATTGCTCTTTGGAATCTGACCTTAATTCTATAAACAGGGTACTCTAAAATGACCCAAGCTCCTATTATCTCGGATTTTGGTATTGTGAACGTTAAAGAATATCAGAGCTTATTGATTACTATCTAAACCTATAGCAAATTGGCGTGTTAGCTTTACCAAAAATACTGATGATTTGTAGCCAAATTATCTTTTCCAGAAAATTCTACTGACTAAGGCCAAACTCCTGCCTGTCGTCAACCTAATGAAATATCATAGGTTGTGGTTTATTATAACAAACTTATGATTGGGTATAAACGTCTAAATGATATGCCCCTTTTTAACACAATAAGAAACTTGTCTCCATGGTTATTTTAGACGAGAAAATTTTCCTTGTGCCCGTGTGTTTAAGTGTTCAAAAATATATATCATCGAATATACTACAGTTTTAGCGTTAATATGTAATTGAGGTATACAACTCATCGGTATCGAACACAATAAATCAGAAGTTCAAAGCGTCATTCAATCTCTATCATTTGACCTTCCGGGCGGATATTGAGTTAACCGTACTATTCACAATAACATCGACAAGAAGTAGCCTACTTAATGTGTCGACTGGGCTTTGCTTGCTCAACCGGAAATCAGGTTAGCAGTTTAGTCACGCATTTTCCGAGAAAGTCAGTGTCTGACTGAATACTGTCCTATCACATTCAATGGTTTCATCGTATCAAAAACATGCCCAATAATAGTATTTTTGTTTACATTATATGGATTTTGGAAACCATAAACAGGGAGGCCATTCACGGTACTATAACTAAGTATAAGGTTTGGAAATACAGTAAGCCACATATAAGACTGCAACAAGACATGACTGTGATTGTACCCATTTGACATGACTGTAATTCAAAACTCTATGACCAAAGTATATTGATGTATACTGGCCAGTGAAACATCAATATTCTTTGGTCATAGGATTTGGGTATTTCCAAGTTTGGATGTTGGTTACAAATTTCTTTGTAAGGGAAATCTCTTTTTCCTCAAGTCGTACTGTGTAACAAACTAAGTTTGATGTGTCATTAAAATGTCGAGCTGATATCATTAACGTGATTGATTTCACACAACGTTTAGTGTTTTCCCATGTTAAATGTCCTATGCAGTGATTGACATCAACTGAACTGATATGACTAGTGATATCGGGAACCTCGGTGGCTCATTCGTCAGTGGATAGCCCCTCAGTCCCACACACAGCTTCCATCAATGCCTCGTAGGTTCAAATCCCACTCAGACCAAATAAAAATTGAAAAAACATTCCGAGGGGATCCCCTTAGTCCCACACACAGCTTCCATCAATGCCTCGTAGGTTCAAATCCCACTCAGACCAAATAAAAATTGAAAAAACATTCCGAGGGGATTTTTCACTCGATCGCCATATATGTAGAAGAGTGGACAGGTACTCTCCGAAGGTCAGGGGTTTCCTCCGCGCAAAGAGATTTTTATAATATCAATCCTCGTTTCTTCATATCAAAACGTTCGATAGTGATACCATCATAAATTTTAATTCATTACAAATTTCCAAACACCCTTTATTATTTAGCACAGATCATTTCTAATAAATAGAGCCGCCAATTTTCCAAATTTTTCTATCTTCCCCAAACATTTGACTCAATCTTTAAATAGCTATTTAATGTAATTTGTCTTATAGTTTCAGTTTTTTTCTCTCGATTGTCTTCTTGGTGTTAACTTGATCTAAACTGTTTTCCATTTATCTTTGTTGGATACGATTGCTATTGTCCTACTGTATGAGACAAACCCGCCATATGTCAGTTACAGGTTCCAATCCCACTCAATCACTAACACCACTTACTGAGCTGTACCTACACATAGGCCTACGCGACGTCCTGTGAACTATAAGCATATAAACAGATCTTTATAACTTTCACATCCCGTTTCTCAAAGACAAATGTCCCCTTCTTGAATATTGTATGTGGCTTACAGAAACCCCCATAGGTTTACACTTTCGCCCATTTAATTCCGTTCATTTTGCTATGTACTAAAAAAAATCCATTCAAGATCTGGCGACCCCCCATACCCTTTTTGTCCGAGGCATTGAAACCAAGGTAGTTGAATCAGACTGTTTTAGATTGAAAACCTTTACATTTAAAGTTGACAGAATTCGGCAGCCATCTTCAAATCGTCTTCGGAAATAATCTTGAGCGCGGCGTAAAACACCAAACAATCAATCAAATCGTCTTCGGACAACTCGCATACGCATAGCTTACCAGTCACTGCACTTTCTGTAATTTTTCAACCTAGTTAGGCTCATTTAAATCATTTTAGAGCCCTGATAAGACAAGCACTCTAACTTCTTTGAAATATGTATCGGCCTGTGAATCGATCTTTGGAAAACTTGAGAGTCTGCATTTGGTGTCTTCAAGCAAGGGAAGTAATTGACTAATACTTCTTCCGGTCAATTTCTGCTTGACGGTCAAAATAAGAGTTTGTCTAACAGATTCATTTTCAGTTTTCTGTCACACCGTAATCCACGTGCAAAGTTCACATACACTAATATGATGCTCTATGGGAGCCCGTTCTATACAATTGCATGCTATTTTATGCTTTTCTTTTCCTTAGCCAATACTCTCGGTAGAATGATTGTAGTGACCTTGGCCTTGTCTTAAGGGTCATGGGCTACCTTTAAATTACAGGCAACAGCTTTATTTCTCATTTGGGACAATGCCAACTTTTTAATTTGTGGCTAATAAAACAAATCTACTTCAAGATTAAATGTAATGAGGTTAAAACCGGGTTAATTGTTGAAAAATGATTTCGAGGGTTCCTGTTAATAACTTAGGAGCACAATAATTAAGTTTTACTGATAATTTGATTTCTTTATTGAACTCCAAAAACATGGTATTTTGGGCCTCGCACAACCAATGTTAAAAGCCATACATGACTTATCTTCCCCTGAATTTGGCGCTGTTAGCAATCTTGGGTGACGTCAATAGAGTTGCTTTCCCTTTTTCGTTTTTCAAAAAGACATCCTTGACAACCACATAATTTGGCATAATGCATGCCGGCTGCATGCTACACACGATTGAACATGGGTATAGCGCCATTCGGAAACATCGTAGCCTTCACATTCTACAAATTACAATTCTTGGTTAACAATTGAAAAAGCACACACAAATCTTCAACCAGGCATTAATTGAAAGTTTAAAGTCTGTACTAAATATCTGCATTGGGTTTAATCCATATATTCAAATATCCCAAATACAAAACCACACTTTCCTATCTCTAGCAAGAGTCACACTTTCCTAGTTCCTAGAGCCTACTTCTAAAACGAAGATGTAATAACTCTGCCTTGGTCCGCCGTGAGTCCAGATTTGAATCCTTTAGAGCACATTTCGGATAGGATGAGCAGAAGCATTCAAGCCTTATAGCCTCCTGTACAACATCTGCAGCAATTGGAAGCCCATGACATCGGTATTGGCGACCGTTATCCCTTTCAACAAGTCTTCTATTTGTCGTAATATTTATGTTAAAAGTACCGAGTACAAACTGACGACTGTTTGCAGGATGAAAGCTAGCACAATTTGCTTGGCTGAGCATAGTGCATATTTAGACTGCATTAAGTAGGTGAAATGAAATGCAGTCTGGGGCAAGTTAGACGTTTTCGGTTGGGGCATGTACGATTTTAAGTCCGTCTTAGGTGAGATATGCCCAAAGTGATCTGTGAAGTAGGTCATGGAATCAGACTAGTTATTCATTCAAAGTGCAGTTTTCTCCAGGCTTACACTTTGGTATTCGTTACAGCTATATTATTTAATTTTACAGCACTGGAATTGAACTGCTGCATGAATTAATGATGGTACGCACTTACAAGAGGAAGCACTAACAAACAACTAATCCTGAAAAATACGACTTGTCTTGGACCATTTTATTAATAGTTCAAATGGATACAAGAAAACCGCAATTTGTTCGAAATGCCAGCATCTAGACTACTCTTCACTGTTACATCAATAATTACAAAAAAAAAACCCACAAAAAACTTTCTCTGATAATTACGATCGAGTCAATTTCAGCTACCTATTTGAAACAAGCAACTTCAATGTTCTTTGTACTCCGGGAGTTTCTATAATACTTGCTTACGGATGTGCTAAGCGTTTTAACGTGCACATTGTCCCATCTTGTGCTAATGTACAAAGATCCAGACTGCATGGTTCTCAGCTTTTCCCAGAATATTGAAGGTAGAAGTGACAGATGGTCCATATGAAGCACCTTCTCATGCTGCCCATCTCCTCCATGCACCGGAAATCTTGGTACCGGGGGTTGAATCAACTGATCCAACATCACATTTTGTACTACAATTAAGTAGGTCATCCCTGTTGTTTACTTACACTGGTTGAAAACCACTGACTTAATTCTATACTTATTTATCCTCCAAATGTGGCCATTAACAGTAGGGAAGTAATTTCTGGACAACAAGATGTAACAGTTTGGTTTCAAAAACAAACTGGGGTATCAAGTTGATTTCATGTATATATGTTTATGATCACTAAAATACACAGGCACAGGGAAAATCTTCTTGTTTAAAATAACCATGGAAACAAGTTTCTAATTGTGTTAGAAAGAGGTATATCATTTAGACCTTTATACCCCATAAATTGTTGTAACAAACCAAACCTATGATATTTCATTAGGTAGACGACTGACAGGAGCTTAGCCTTGGTCAGTAGAATTTTCTGGAATCCTTTTGTAACACGTACATTGAAAATGGTTACGCATCTTAACTATGGCAAGAACATCGGTGGACTGAGATTGAACCCCATACATTTTGCTCCCTCCAACCCCCCCCCCCTCCCTCCCCGGTATATATGTTGGTAGATTGCCTTGTGTTTTGCACCACACTCGTGGCTATTTAGCGAATATTACAGCGCTGTTAGATTGGTTTAAAAAGGAAATACACGTCCTTACGCAAGCAGGAAGCAGGTCTACTAACTTAACCTCGCTATCTGATTGGTGTAAAGAAAGAGCAATTAAACCATTGTTACAGACCAGTTCATTCTCATAACTGTTACAATCCTTTCAATATCAACGCTTTGCCATTATTTTGTCAGTTCGTCGTCTCCACCACACTATCAAGGTGTACTCTTTGTTACCTATAACCAGTCCAGAGGTTTTACAGCTCGAAAATATCATACGGGCCATTTATAATTAACCTTTAATTTTCTATATTTGGGAGATGTCTCCATCATTAAAATAATCACACTTTTGTTGTTTTTTTATTAATGAACACGAAAACACACGGGCAAAAGATATTCCATTGGTTTGCAATCGCATTTCACATTCTGTAAGGCTGTGACATTAAACTTGAAGGGTCACTGAATATTTTCCATTTTAATATTATTGGTTTAGTTCTCCGGTGAACTTTAAACTTTCCCCAAAACTGGAGAGTCGGGATTTCTTAAAAAGTTGGAAGTTTGAAAGTTCATATCACTTTAACATGGTAGTAGCAAAATAGCTAATTAGGTGCGCTTTAACGTTTCGAAAATTTAACTGTCAAAATTCAGCCCTTTCTTGTGAATTCAGATTGTCAAGAAAAAGGAAGCGTTTGAAGTTTACTTAAGTAATGAGGGGGCGATAATTAACACACCAACGCTCAACCAACTTTCCGATTAGCTCACTGGCTCAGTTGACAGAGGGATAGTATCTTAGTCGGATAGAAGCCTGCCTTCGATAGGTTGCGGATTCGAATCCCATTCACTACAAAGTGTAAATTCTATCGCTCTTAGTGGAATGGTATATTTGCCAAGGGTCGGGGTGTCTCCTTGGCAAAGATTTATTGATTGGTGTTTTACGTCGCACTCAACATTGTTTTACTTATGTGGTGGCAGTGTCAGGTTTTACCGTTTAGTGGGAGAGGAAACCGGGTACCTGGCTACTCTACGACATACGGCTATAGAGCTAAAAATCCAATCAATTTTTCATTTGGTCTGAGATTCAAACACGCGCCGCTTCGATGGAAGGCTTGTGTCGGGTTGATAGGCCGGTGGCTGAAGCTTCAATTCGATCAGTCCGTAGCCGATCTCAAAAATATACGTTCCGATAGTTTTAAAACAGTAATGATTAACTAAAGAATATGTAAAAAAGTTCGTCCATGCAAAACCCCGGCGTTTATAAGATATCTTCAACTGAATATCGATTTATGTTTCTGACCTAATTACCGTTTCTGGCGGTATAATTTTTGAACAAGCCAATCAGATCGCTAAATGTTTTACTTCCGATATAAACAATAGTTTGTAAACATACAGAATGACAGCAAGATGGTAGAGCGATCGGTAGTTCAATTTACCGAACTTATGGTGATATTACATATACCAACGTTCGGTATACGAATTAGAAATACAAGGTGGAAATGATGCTTAAATTGCAAGCCATGAAAATATTATTGTAACTCCTCGGTATGGACGATTCCTACCTCAGACTTCTTTAAAAAACATAAAAGATTATTCTTGTCCGCTTTTATTACATGTGGCTATTCCAAAGGGCGTACACCTGGTCTTAAACAACAACAAACTGTCATTTATTGGAGACTTTGCCGCCATTTTGCGCGACGTTCGAACTGGGTCAAACGGTGCATGTCAAATAAATAAAATAAATAAAAATAAATAAAAGAGGAAAGAATAATCTTTTATGAGTTCTAAAGAAGTCTGGGGTAGGAATTGTCCACACAGAGCAGTTACAATATTATTTTCATGGCTTGTAATTTCCGACAAAAGTTTGTCGGAGTTTTCCGAGCAGCATTTCAGAATTCACAGACTGAACGTTGGTATATGTAATATCACCATAAGTTCAGTAAATTGAACTAAGCGATCGGATGGAAAATCAAGTACTTATTCCTGTATAGTACACACGCAAGGCAGGGAAAATGAAATTTGAATTGCCTTTTACTAGAACCAGATGGAGCAGTGTCAAAAGATGTGCTATAGAATGAGCACATTCAGAGAGAAACATGACACATTTAACAAAGAGTACGTTGAAATCTCTGTCAACAAATATTGGGTACCGGTATCATCCATCCTAGCTGTTATAAGCATTTCACAAACAAAAAACGAATGCAGCCTGCCAAAAAAGAAAGTCTGAAGTTCCTATTAAAGCCCCAACACCGAAAAAGTTAAGATCGAGGAAAAGCAGTCAAACTACTATATATAATACAGGACGGTCTTCGGATGTGCTGCTCGGCCTCGGTGGGCCAGTGTGTTCGCGTGATCGTCCCTCAGTCCCGCACAAACCTCCCATCGATACGACGCGGGTTCAAATCCTACTCAGACCAACTAAAAATGGGAAAATTTCTGAGTGGATTTTCACTCGATCGCCGTATGTGCAAGAGTTGCCAAGTACTCGGCGAAGGTCGGGCAATGAGCCCGCCCCCCCACCCTCCCCCTCTCACTAAACCTGGCACTGCCTTCATACAAGTGAAATAGTCTTGAGTGCGACGTAAAACATCAATCAATCAATCGGTAGTGCTGCCAATGCAATGTATTATGTGCAAGAAATGTGTAGGGAAAAAGATTACACTTCACCACAAAATAGTTAGCGATAAACTTCTTCAAGTCGAGATCAAAGACGGTTTTTTTTATTTTCTATTATAGCAATTTTCTGTGTAAGCCTAGTACTGTAGTGTAGTATGGTGCCCTAGTTTAAATTATAGAGTTAAACTTTGAACCAATCAATCATATCTCGCGGTTTTGTTATTTTAAAATGCGTCTTTCAGTTTAAGATAAAGAAACCTGAACTGAGCTATTAGTAGAAATAAGTCGATCAACAGAAAATGAAATTCGAATGAAATATCACACAGAAGGCCGATTTCTTTTTATGCTTAACTTCACGCCCCCAAACAAATCCTCTTTTCTTAAAATCGGTTGAATACAAGTTGCCTACACACATCGAAAGTTCATCAATCCAATATTAAAATAATATTCAATAGCTCAGTGACCACGTCAAAACACAATTACTCAATATTCAAGTCACCTGTAGGAGTTTTTGTAAAAGGACAGAAATCATATCCAATTTGACCAAGGAAAACGTGTATCCGCGTGTCGGCCATAAACCCACGCTTGCATCTACTCTCAGTCTCGTTTTCTCCAATTTTCAGATATGACATCACGATGTAATTTTTTACAATGGACTAACAAGGAAGAGGGCAACCCTATATAAGAGAAAGGTAAAATATTATTTTACATAATAATCTGTTACTTGTGACCAGTTTTCTTTTTTTCAATCTTTATCTCATTTTAAACAGCAAAATGCACCGTAAGTATTTTCTATGAAAAGGTTTAGTGAATATATGTTAGACTAAGATAAACTGTTATTATTTCGAATTTCTTCTTTTTTAATATTTCGGTTTGCTAACTCTCTGTATTTTTGACTTCAAAAGATTGTTTGTACCTATAGATTGTCGTGTACTGTTTGATAACGGTTGGATTTTTTATTTATTTTACAGTAGTCGGGTCCTATCTGATACTGGTCTTCAGTATATTTGTCGGTGTATGGAGTTCTCCAATCCCTCCCCAGAAATGGTTAACCCCGTGTCAAGTTGCTTCTCCATCATCACAGACTTTTCCAGAACTAACCGACAGTCAAACTCAAAATGTCAATATTAACAACTTTATAACTTCTCTTTTAGAAGCCGGCCTCGTCGGACAGAATTACAAAACCCAAGTAAGTAGAGTTATTTAAATTTCAGAATGTTCAGATTTTTCGGATAAAACAAATTTTTCAATTTATCACTACTTATATCAAGAAGTACAAATAATGAACTTTTTAGTGCTACTTATCTGGAGAATGTACGTTATAGGATATAGTGTTTTTTAAAACTGATTTTGACCTGGAATGACTGAACACTATATTTGGTTTGGTTCAGGCTATATACTGTGTATGAGTGTCCCTATTTCAACGTCAATCATGTAGCTTTTCCATGAACTTTGAAATCTCTTATTGTCGTGACAAACAGAATTATAGAAAGTGCATATTTTGGAAAAAAATGTTTTGATTTTTGGAACAGAGGTTAAAATAAGAAGAGTATATGTTTGTCTACGGAATTGTATTCTTTTAACGTGTATACCAGCTCCACGGCGCATGTTAAGAGGATTTAACTGTTTGATATCGTATGACCTTTGACCACTGATTATCATTTTACAACCAACTTATATATTGGTTGTATTTAAAACAGCATTAATTTTTCATATTTCCTCATTTTAGATGATCAACTACATCAACGACGATTATTTATTAAACATACTTGACAGCTGGTCATTGACAAATTACCCCAGCCCTCGAAGTTCAGGTAGTGCTAACAATACGCAGGTAAAGTTCACAATATTTTTTCAAATTTGTGCTATTTTGTGTAAACCTAAAAATAACGGGAATACCGTTATGGTCACTTTTGAAAAGAAACAAATTAAAATATCGAATACGTTACCGGTAATAAACTCCTTGGAGTTTTTAAAGCAAACCCTAGCTGGGTATCTACTTTTGAATGTATATTTAGTCATTGTATTGGTAAGTATATATATTCAGTTCGCTAATACAAAACTGCTATAATGGATGTCAATATGTTTTTTTTTCTCTCAGTTAAACACATTGCTTCAGGAGGAATATGAGCGTTTGTCCAAAATGTTTATATTTGTGGAAAACTCAACTCTCGAGAGACAAGCAAATGTTGAACTTGAAGAGGTAGATTTACTCAATAAGTTGGAGAAGAAAATTATGAACAGTTTATGTGATTTGTATGTTGGGGGAATTCGATTGGAGACAACCTTGTCACGTGATATTCTAAACGGTAACTTCTCGCCAAGTTCTCGTTCTCAGCGTGATCAGAGAGATTATGTAATGGTTAAAGATTTTATCATTGTTATCCATTCGATCGTGAATGAATATCCAATATTTCTGTAATGTCTCCATGTTTTATCCTTGTCGCCAATGGAGTGTCTCAATCTAATTACGTGTATATACAAGAGACCATTTGCCAGTTATGCGCGCAACAATGAAATGACGTCGCGGCATCAATCTTACACCGGACAAGCCCAGTAGTCATCTTGACTTTTGTCATATTCGGCGAAAAACCCTTTTCATTCACAAAGTTTTCAGATTTCTAGATTCATTCGGATATAAACTGTGCTAATAGACGTTTTCATTTAAATTCTCATATCTGTTGTAAAATATCGAAAATTTGAAGTTAAAAACAGACGGATCCTTCGTCCGGTTTACTACGTGGGGTAGTTATTGTGACGTCGCTAAATTACGTCGTTAAGTAAGTTATAATTTTATAAAATGTATGTACTTCTGTAAATAAAGTGCCCTGTGTGTTTAAAATATGACTGTGATATTTCTAGGCAGCGGATATAAATTTCATATCTATGTATATTTTTTATACTTTTTGCAGATAAAGCATTCGTTCAATTTTTGTTCAAATACCTCTTTTCCTAAATATATCGGTATAAATATTAGCGCTTTTAAAACTTTTGTATTTGTTTTTTTTACATTTTATTTGTTTATTTTGTGTTTGTAAATGTGTATCAATATTTATTTCCCGTAAGTTAGTTCTTTGCAGTTTACATATTTGTTAGTTTTGTTGCGACCATTTTTTGTTGCCTTATTAGGTCTATATATTTATAACAGAATAAAGATTGTTTACTTTTAACCTTTGAGTTATGTTATCTTGTTGTGGTAGTATTCATTGATCATATATCCGTGAGCTGTTTGTCATTCAGCATTCGATGAAGGTTATGAATATATTTAAATATCTATTTCTCACTTGAGTGAAAACATGTGGTCTTCGACAACGCATGCATTTGACCTAAATGTAATTCAAACTTATTGTATTGAATTGGTAAACCATATTGGAGACCAAATCTACATACTACATCATCATTTTATGGGATTTTCTGGCAAGAATTTCGCATGACATAAATTGTTGAGAAGTTTTTAAGTTGCAAATACTAGTGGAAGAAATATATTCAAAACTTCAAATTTGTTTTCATTAAAATTTATATAAATGACATACCATTTTTTAACATAAGTAGAAACTTGTCTTCATGGTTATTTTGTCAAGAAGATTATCCCTGTGTCCGTGTGATATTCAGAAATATATATTTTTTTGAAAATAAAGTCACACTTGCACACGGACATTGAGAAGCATAGTCTTTTTGATTAGACAAGTGTCTATAATTGTTTTCTATTGTTAAAGGTCCGTTCCCACTTGTCTTCTCGACTTGTAGTATGCGATTAAAATGGATTCTTTTAATTGGTCGGTACATTTTGTCAGATACCAAAAAACACAAAAAACTTTCTCTGATAATTACGATCGAGTCAATTTTAGCTCCCTATTTGAAACAAGCAGCTTCAATGTTCTTTGTACCCCGGGAGTTTCTATAATACGTGCTAAGCGTTTTAACGTGCACATTGTCCCAGCTTGTGCTCATGTACAAAGATCCAGACTGCATGATTCTCAGCTTTTCCCAGAATATTAAACGTAGAAGTGACAGATGACCCATATGAAGCACCTTCTCATGTTGCCCATCTCCTCCATGCACACATCTTCGCAAGCCAAGTTAAAATCTTCATGTAACCCATTCCGTGTTTTACCTTGGCGGACGACTCCACTTCAACCCGCAATCGAACAGCTCGTTTTGATTGGATGCGAGTAAAACTTCTCGCAGCTAATCAAATCCTCAGGCACTTACACTGAAAATAACGTAATGGCGGCTGTGTACACCTTGAACTTTTGTTTAACGAGTGCTGATTGGCTAAGACTCTGTAAGTCTAGGAAAGACAACTCTTACATTCCCACCAGTGGGCGCTGTTCGATTTACGGGTAGAAGTGGAGTCGTCCGCCAAGGTAAAACACGGAATGGGTTACATGGGGATTTTAACTTGGCTAGAGAAGATGCCATGCACAGGAAATCTTGGTACCGGGGGTTGAATCAACTGATCCAACATCACATTTTGTACTACAATTAAGTAGGTCATCCCTGTTGTTTACATACACTGGTTGAAAACCACTCACTTAATTCTATACTTATTTATCCTCCAAATGTGGCCATTAACAGTAGGGAAGTAATTTCTGGACAACAAGATTAAACAGTTTGGTTTCAAAAACAAACTGGGAAATCAAGTTGATTTCATGTATATATGTTTATGATCACTAAATCACACGGGCACAGGGAAAATCTTCTTGTTTAAAATAACCATGGAAACAAGTTTCTAATTGTGTTAGAAAGAGGTATATCATTTAGACCTTTATACCCCATAAATTGTTGTAACAAACCAAACCTATGATATTTCATTAGGTTGACGACTGAGAGGAGCTTAGCCTTGGTCAGTAGATTTTCTGGAATCCTTTTGTAACACATTGACAATGGCTACGCATCTTAACTATGGAAAGAACATCGGTGGACTGAGATTGAACCTCATAAATTTTGCTCCCTCCATCCCCCCGGTATATTTATGATCACTAACACACGCGGACACAGGGGAAATCTTTTTGTCTAAAATAACCATGGAGACAAGTTTCTAATTGTGTTAAAAAGCGGTATATCATTTAGACCTTTACACCCCATAAATTGTTGTAACAAACCAAACCTATGATATTTCATTAGGTTGACGACTGACAAGAGCTTAGCCTTGGTCAGTAGAATTTCTGGAATCCTTTTGTAACACATTGGCAATGGTTACGCATCTTAACTATGGCAAGAACATCGGTGGACTGAGATTGAACCCCATAAAGGTTGCTTTCTCCACCCCCACCCGGGACAGACAAAACTATGTAACAAACAACGAACAAAACAACCATAAACTCCATCTCACAACCAGCAAACTACAAGGTTATAAACTCCATCTTACAACCTACAACCAGCAAACAACAAGGTTATAAACTCCATCTCATAACCTATTTTTGGCAAACAACAAGGTTATGAACTCCATCTCATATCCTACAACCAACACAAAAAACAAGGTTATAAACTCCATCTCATAAACTTTTTCTAGCAAACAACAAGGTTATAAACGCCATCTTATAACCTACAACCAGCACAAAAAACAAGGTTATAAACTCCATCTCATAACCTTTTTCTAGCAAACAACAAGGTTATAAACTACATCTCATAACCTACAACCAGCACAGAAAACAAGGTTATAAACTCCATCTCATAACATTTTTCTAGCAAACAACAAGGCTATGAACTCCTTCTCATATCCTACAACCAGCACAAAAAACAAGGTTATATCTCATAACCTTTTTCTAGCAAACAACAAGGTTATAAACTCCATCTCATAACCTTTTTCTAGCAAACAACAAGGTTATAAACTACATCTCATAAACTACAACCAGCACAAAAAACACGGTTGTAAACTCCATCTCATAACCTTTTTCTAGCAAACAACAAGGTTATAAACTACATCTCATAACCTACAACCAGCACAGAAAACAAGGTTATAAACTCCATCTCATAACATTTTTCTAGCAAACAACAAGGCTATGAACTCCTTCTCATATCCTACAACCAGCACAAAAAACAAGGTTATATCTCATAACCTTTTTCTAGCAAACAACAAGGTTATAAACTCCATCTCATAACCTTTTTCTAGCAAACAACAAGGTTATAAACTACATCTCATAAACTACAACCAGCACAAAAAACACGGTTGTAAACTCCATCTCATAACCTTTTTCTAGCAAACAACAAGGTTATAAACTATATCTCATAACCTACAACCAGCACAAAAAACAAGGTTATAAACTCCACCTCATAACCTTTTTCTAGCAAACAACAGGGTTATAAACTACAGCTCATAACCCTAATATCAGCACAAAAAACAAGGTTATAAACTCCATCTCATAACCTTTTTCTAGCAAACAACAAGGTTATAAACTACATCTCATAACCTACAACCAGCACAAAAAACGAGGTTATAAACTCCATCTCATAACCTTTTTCTAGCAAACAACAAGGCTATGAACTCCATCTCATATCCTACAACCAGCACAAAAAACAAGGTTATATCTCATAACCTTTTTCTAGCAAACAACAAGGTTATAAACTACATCTCATAACCTACAACCAGCACAAAAACAAGGTTATAAACTCCATATCTTGACCTTTTTCTAGCCAACAAGAAGGTTTTAAACTACATCTCATAGCCTACCACCAGCACAAAAACAAGGTTATAAACTCCATCTCATAACCTACTTCTAGCAAACGACAAGGTTTTAAACTCCATCTCATAACCTACCACCAACAAACAACAAGGTTATAAACTCCATCTCATTACCTACAACCTACAAATAACAAGGTATAAACCCCATTTCATAACCTATGATTAACAAACAGCACGGTTTTGACAAAACAGCACAGTTAATAGTTAATACAAACAACATGGTTATAAACTAGGACAGTTATAACAAACAATATGGTTATAAGCTCCATCTCACAGCCTACAATTTGTCATAACAAACAACATGGTTATAAACTACATCTCATAACCTACAATTACCAAACAAGGTTATAACCGTCATCTCACAACCTACAATTAACAATTAACAAGATTATAAACTCCATCTCACAACCTACAATAAACAAACAACACGGTTATAGACTCCATCTCACAACCAACAATTAACAAACAACACGGTTATAAACTCCATCTCACAACCTACTGTTAAGAGCACAAAATTTATCCATCTCATAACAATTAACAATCAACAAGGTTATAAACTCCATCTCACAACCTACAGTTAAGACAAAAAACAATAAACACATATAAAAGAAAGTAAAATATATACAACGTTTTACAGTAAGTAAAGGATATATAGCATAAAACGGAACTGCACACGGTTGACTAGAAGCTTTTCGGGATAAATTTCCTTCGTCAGTAGCCTAAGAAACAAGTCTAAAAGTATGTTGAATTTCTTGAGTTTATATGGGAGAAAGACAGGAAATAAAAAGGGCTTGGGTAATTAAAGAGTAGTTTTTGTAAACAAGGGAAGATTAAGCTATCAAACGGACATATGGTTAGAGAGAGCTGGGGTATTAATATCCTGTGGTTTTGAAATAAAGGAGCTTAAATCAAAAGGAAATTACAATAACTAAAGAGTAACAATATAAGGTAATCTAGGGTAGAAACACATAGCCTATACTATATTGAATGAGATAAAACTGTTTAAATGTCAAAAGACAGAATTCAACTGAAAGAAATAATTTTATTAGAAAACTAGTCAGGTGTTTAAAGATAAACGGTAATAGTAGATTATATAAGTAAAATGTGGATCAAGAAAGTTCAACAATGCTGCAGACTGCTTCCAACCGTGTGAACATGTGTGGGTAATTTTTGTTTAAAACAATGGTTATTTTGAACCCCTGGCAAATATATATATTTATGATCACTAAAACACACGGGCACAGGGAAAATCTTCTTGTCTAAAATAACCATGGAGACAAGTTTCTAATTGTGTTAAAAAGAGGTATACCATTTAGACCTTTACACCCCATAAATCGTTGTAACAAACCAAACCTATGATATTTTATTAGGTTGACGACTGAAAAGAGCTTAGCCTTGGTCAGTAGAATTTCTGGAATCCTTTTGTAACACATTGACAATGGTTACGCATCTTAACTATGGCAAGAACATCGGTGGACTGAGATTGAACCCCATAAATGTTGCTTTCTCCACCCCCACCCGGGACAGACAAAACTATGTAACAAACAACGAACAAAACAACCATAAACCCCATCTCACAACCAGCAAATTACAAGGTTATAAACTCCATCTTACAACCTACAACCAGCAAACAACAAGGTTATAAACTCCATCTCATAACCTATTTCTAGCAAACAACAAGGTTATGAACTCCATCTCATATCTTACAACCAACACAAAAAACAAGGTTATAAACTCCATCTCATAACCTACAACCAGCACAAAAAACAAGGTTATAAACTCCATCTCATAACCTTTTTCTAGCAAACAACAAGGTTATAAACTACATCTCATAACCTACAACCAGCACCACAAACAAGGTTATAAACTCCATCTCATCACCTTTCTCTAGCAAACAACAAGGTTATAAACTACATCTCATAACCTATAACCAGCACAAAAACAAGGTTATAAACTCCATCTCATAACCTTTTTCTAGCAAACAACAGGGCTATGAAGTCCATCTCATATCCTACAACCAGCACAAAAAAACAAGGTTATATCTCATAACCTTTTTCTAGCAAACAACAAGGTTATAAAACTACATCTCATAACCTTCAACCAGCACAAAAAAAACAAGGTTATAAACTTCATCTCGTAACCTTTTTCTAGCAAACAACAAGGTTATAAACTACATCTCATGGCCTACAACCAGCACAAAAAACAAGGTTATAAACTACATCTCATAACCTTTTTCTAGCAAACAACAAGGTTATAAACTACATCTCATAACCTACAACCAGCACAAAAAACAAGGTTATAAACTCCATCTCATAACTTTTTTCTAGCCAACAACAAGGTTATAAACTACATCTCGTAACCTACAACCAGCACAAAAAACAAGGTTAAAAACTCCATCTCATAACCTTTTTCCAGCAAACAACAAGGTTATAAACTACATATATATGTTGGTAGATTGCCTCGTGTTTTGCACCACACTCGTGACTATTTAGCAAATATTATACCGCTGTTAGATTGGTTTAAAAAGGAAATACACGTCTTTACGCAAGCAGGAAGCAGGTCTACTAACTTAACCTCGCTATCTGATTGGTGTATAGAAAGAGCAATTAAACCGTTGTTACAGACCAGTTCATTCTCATAACTGTAACAATCCTTTCAATATCAACGCTTTGCCATTATTGTGTCAGTTCGTCGGCTCCACCACACTATCAAGGTGTACTCTTTGTTACCTATAACCAGCCCAGAGGTTTTGCAGCTCGAAAATACCATACGGGCCATTTATAATTAACCTTTAATTTTCTATATTTGGGAGATGTCTCCATCATTAAAATAATCACACTTTTGTTGTTTTTTTTATTAATGAACACGAAAACACATGGGCACAAGATATTCCATTGGTTTGTAATCGCATTTCACATTCTGTAAGGCTGTGACATTAAACTTGAAGGGTCACTGAATATTTTCCATTTTAATATTATTGGTTTAGTTCTCCGGTGAAGTTCAAACTTTCACAAGAACTGGAGAGTCGGGATTTCTTAAAAAGTTGGAAGTTTGACAGTTCATATCACTTTAACATGGTAGTAACAAAATAGCTACATAAGTGCGCTTTAACGTTTCGAAAATTTAACTGTCAAAATTCAGCCCTTTCTTGTGAATTCAGATTGTCAAGAAAAAGGAAGCTTTTGAAGATTACTAAAGTAAAGAGCTAAAGGATTTACGTTCATTTACCGAGTAAAGGAACAACGGTATAGTGGTATCATGGGATAATTAACACACCAGCGCTCAACCAACTTTCCTATTGGCTCGATAGCACAGTTGACAGAGTGATAGTTGCGCCCTAAGTGGAAAAGTTGACTGGTATATTCGCCAAAGGGCCGAGGTTTCCCCTTGGCAAAGATTGATTGATTGGTGTTTTACGCCGCACTCAAGATTATTTAACTTATGTGGCGGCAGTGTCAGGTTTAGTGGGGGAGGAAATCGGGCTTTTTGCCCTGAGGAAATCTATATTCAGCGACATAACTCTACGACATACGCCTATAGAGGGAAAACTCCAATCAATTTTTCATTTCAAGTGGTGTGAGATTCACTCAATTCGACTGAGCCACCGACCCCCCCCCCCCCAATCCCCCTTCCAAATAACATATTTTCCTCCGCAACGTCGCCACATAAGTAAAAAACAATTGAGTGCCGCATAACATATAATTCTATCAATTTAACAAGTTATAATGCATATCAAAATTTCGTTTACACGCGTGGGCAGATGGTCGCGCAATCTAAGCGTTAAATATATTTTTAGTATATTGTAAGAAAGTAGGCAATGACAGTTCAAATTAAAGTGGCATGAGCTGCCAAAATTCACACTTTTTTCATAATTTCTATACGTCACGACAGTAAGAGGCGTTGAAGGCCATCAAAAAACTACATGATTGGCGTTGGAATGAGGAAAATCCATACAGTATGTGGCCAGTACGAACCGAAAACGTGTTCGAAAAGTAAACAAAATTTAAATAACCGGGATGACCATTCATTCATTCTAAGCCAAAGTGAGTTTAAAACAGTACTTTATCGTACATTTTCGAGACTAGAAGCACTAAAAAGCTTCTGAATTATACGTCTTGAGAAAAATAGCCAGTAATTTCAACATTCTGTTTTAACGTCAAAATATCAACATTTTGGCAGCTCATGCCCCTTTAATGTATCACATAAGAACCGAGATTAAACAAGTCAAAATAGTAAGGGGTTTTCCGTAAAACAATTGTCAGTGACTTGATAATAACATATATGGTTTCCTTTGAACCAATCAATCGCGTTTTTGTTATTTTAAAGTGCCTTTTTCAGTTTAAGATAAAGAACCCTGAACCGAGCTATTATTGTAGAAATAAGTCGGTCAACAGAAAATGAAATTCGAAAGACATATCACACAAAAGGCCGATTTCTTTTTATGCTGAACTTCACGCCCCCAAACAAATGCTCTTTTCTTAAAAGGGGTTGAATACAAGTTGCCTACACACATGAAAGTTCATCAATCCGATATTAAAATAATATTCAATAGCTCAGTGACCACGTCAAAACACAATTACTCAATATTCAAGTCACCTGTAGGAGTTTTTGTAAAAGGACAGAAATCATATCTAATTTGACCAAGGAAAATGTGTATCCGCGTGTCGGCCATAAACCCACGCTTGCATCTACTCTCAGTCTCGTTTTCTCAAATTTTCAGATATGATATCACGATGTAATTTTTTACAATGGACTAACAAGGAAGAGGGCAACCCTATATAAGAGAAAGGTAAAATATTATTTTACATAATAATCTGTTACTTGTGACCAGTTTTCTTTTTTCAATCTTTATCTCATTTTAAACAGCAAAATGCACCGTAAGTATTTTCTATGAAAAGGTTTAGTGAATATATGTTAGACTAAGATAAACTGTTTTATTATTCCGAAAGTCTTCTTTTTCAATATTTCGGTTTTCTAACTCTCTGTATTATTGACTTCAAAAGATTGTTTGTACCTATAGATTGTCGTGTACTGTTTGATAACGGTTGGATTTTATTTTTATTTTACAGTAGTTGGGTCCTATCTGATACTGGTGTTCAGTATATTTGCCGGTGTACGGAGTTCTCCAATCCCTCACCAGAAATGGTTAACGCCGTGTCAAGTTGCTTCTCCATCATCACAGACTTTCCCCGAACTAACCGACAGTCAAACTCAAAATGTCAATATCAACAACTTTATAACTTCTCTTTTAGAAGCCAGCCTCGTCGGACAGAATTACAAAACCAAAGTAAGTAGAGTTATTTAAAGTGGCATGAGCTGCCAAAATTCACATTTTTTTCATAATTTCTGAACGCTACGACAGTAAGAATCTTTAAAGGCCATCGAAAAACTGAATGATTGGCGTTGGAATGAGGAAAATCCATACAGTATGTGGCCTGTACAAACCGAAAACGTGTTCGAAAAGTAAACAAAATTTAAATAAGCGGGACGACCATTCATTTATTCTACGCCAAGTTAGTTCAGAACAAAACTTTATCGTATATTTTCGAGACTAGAAGCACTAAAAAACCTTGAATTATACGTCTCGAGAAAAATAGGCAATAATTCAACATTTTGTTTTAACGTAAAAATATCAACATTTTGGCAGCTCATGCCACTTTAAATTCCAGAATGTTCAGATTTTCCGATATAACAAAATTTTGAAATTATCGAGAAGTACAAATAATGAACTTTTTAGTGCTACTTATCTCGAGAATGTACGTTATAGGATAATCGATATAGTGTTTTTTAAAACTGATTTTGACCTGGAATGATCACTATATTTGGGTTGGTACAGGCTATATACTGTGTATGAGTGTCCTTATTCCAACGTCAATCATGTAGCTTTTCCATGAACTTTGAAACCTCTTATTGTCGTGACAAACAGAATTATAGAAAGCGCATATTTTGGAAAAAAATGTTTTGATTTTTGGAACAGAGGATAAAATAAGAAGAGTATAAATAAATTATATTTGTCTACGGAATTGTATTCTTTGAACGTGTATACCAGCTCCACGACGCATGTTAAGAGGATTTAACTGTTTGATATCGTATGACGTTTGACCACTGATTATCATTTTACAACCAACTTATATATTGGTTGTATTTAAAACAGCATTAATTTTTCATATTTCCTCATTTTAGATGATCAACTACATCAACAGCGACTTCTTATTAAACATACTTGACAGCTGGTCTTTGACAAATTACCCCAGCCCTCGAAGTCCAGGTAGTGCTAACAATACGCAGGTAAAGTTCACAATATTTTTTCAAATTTTTGCTATTTTGTGTAAACCTAAAAATAACGGGAATACTGTTATGGTCACTTTTGAAAAGAAACAAATTAAAATATCGAATACGTTACCGGTAATAAACTCCTTGGAGTTTTTAAAGCAAACCCTAGCTGGGTATCTATTTTTGAATGTATATTTAGTCATTGTATTGGTAAGTATATATATTCAGTTCGCTAATACAAAACTGCTATAATGGATGTCAATATGTTTTTTTTTTCTCTCAGTTAAACACATTGCTTCAGGAGGAATATGAGCGTTTGTCCCAAATGTTTATATTTGTGGAAAACTCAACTCTCGAGAGACAAGCAAATGTTGAACTTGAAGAGGTAGATTTACTCAATAAGTTGGAGAAGAAAATTATGAACAGTTTATGTGATTTGTATGTTGGGGGAATCCGATTGGAGACAACCTTGTCACGTGATATTCTAAACGGTAACTTCTCGCCAAGTTCTCGTTCTCAGCGTGATCAGAGAGATTATATAATGGTTAAAGATTTTATCATTGTTATCAATTCGATCGTGAATGAATATCCAATATTTCTGTAATGTCTCCATCTTTTATCTTTGTCGCCAATGGAGTGTCTTAATCTAATTACGTGTATATACAATATACCATTTGCGAGTTCAGATTTCTAGATTCATTCGGATATAAACTGTGCTAATAGAGGTTTTCATTTAAATTCTTATATCTGTTGTAAAATACCGAAAATTTGAAGTTAAAAACAGGCGGGTCCTCTGTCCGGTCTACTACATGGGGCAGTTATTGTGCCGTCGCTAAATTACGCCGTTAAATATGTTATAATTTTATAAAATGTATGTACTTCCGTAAATAAAGTGCCCAGTGTGTATAAAATATGACTGTGATATTTCTAGGCAGCGGATATAAATTTCATATCTATGTATATTTTTTATACTTTTTGCAGATAAAGCATTCGCTCAATTTTTGTTCAAATACCTCTTTTCCTAAATATATCGGTATTAATATTAGCGCTTTTGAAAGTTTTGTATTTTTTTGTTACATTTTATTTGTTTATTTTGTGTTTGTAAATGTACATCAATATTTATTTCCCGTAAGTTAGTCGTTTGCAGTTTACATATTTGTTAGTTTTGTTGCGACTATTTTTTTTGCCTTATTAGGTCTATATATTCATAACAGAATAAAGATTGTTTACTTTTAACCTTTGAGTTATGTTATCTTGCTGTGGTAGTATTCATTGATCATATATCAGTGAGCTGTTTGTCATTCAGAATTCGATCAAGGTTATGAATATATTTAAATATCTATTTCTCACTTGAGTGAAAACATGCATGGTCTTCGACAACGCATGCATTTGACCTAAATGTAATTCAAACTTATTGTATTGAATTGGTAAACCATATTGGAGACCAAATCTACATACTACATCATCATTTTATGGGATTTTCTGGCAAGAATTTCGCATGACATAAATTGTTGAGAAGTTTTCAAGCTGCGAATACTGTTGGAAGAAATATATTCAAAACTTCAAATTGGTTTTCATTAAAATTTATATAAATGACATACCATTTTTTAACATAAGTAGAAACTTGTCTTCATGGTTATTTTGTCACGAAGATTATCCCTGTGTCCGTGTGATATTCAGGAAGTCTTGTAGTATGCGATTAAAATGGATTCTTTTAATTGGTCGGTACATTTTGTCAACCAATCAAATGCATCTATTATACGAGAAATCGCACCCTGAGAACGTGCGTTTAGGGATTAAGGCCCTAGAGACCATGAAGTTAACAAATCGAACTGAAGGACTGACTGAAAGGGAAAAAAAACGGTACCTCGTTGCCTCGATCAAGAAGGAATCGAATTGTCCAATGTTTCCCTACTGCTATAACCATATGTTCAAGACTGAAGCGTCTTAAAAACAAAGGGTTTTAGAAAAACATGGACATAATGATAGCACTCATAATATAGAAAGTATTGATAGGATCTCTCGCCAATTTTATTGATATCTAAAAAAACAAATGGTGATACATCTGTTATATGTAACTCTTCTTCTGTGTTTTATAGGCCTATAGCATGCATGTATATGGACAGAAGTAATGTATTATTATTATTAAAAGCTACAACCCAACTTTGGAAACGTGGGCGCATCATATGAATATATAAAATCCGTCATGTCTAAACTGGATTTAAAGGATATCGTCAAACGGCCAAAATAAAACCGACTGAATATCTGATCGGAAATGCTATCGTATTTCTGTTTTACGACTGTTCCTGGCTTCGATCGTGATTAAAAATTGTATTTAAAGTGAAATGAACTGCCAAAATTGAGATATTTTGCCATTATAGCAGAATGTTAAAATTATCTGCTATTTTTCTCAAGACGTACAATTCAGAAGCTTTTTAGTACTTATAGTCTCGAGAATGTACGATAAAGTATTGTTTTCAACTAACTTAGGCTTAGAATTTTGTTTACTTTTCGTACACGTTTTCGGTTCGTACAGGCCAAATACTGTATGGATTTCCCTCATTCCAACGCCAATCATTTAGTTTTTTGATGACCTTCTAATCCTCTTACTATCGTGACGATCAGAATCTATGAAAATAGTCCGAATTTTGGCAGCTAATGCCACTTTAATAAAGTGATTAAGCCTGCAATTAATACTTTATCAGTGAAATAAATGGGCCAAACGCTTCAAACTATAAGATGTAATCGAACCTTTGAGTGGAGACTATGTTTATATGCGACTCACGGACGTAAAGAAAAGTACAAAAAATATTCTGTAATTTTACTCTTTTTTTGTAAATTTTTCGAGGAAAATCGACCTACAAACTTTCATCTAATTGCAATTAACTCTTATTGTTCGATTTAGCAGAAGCATGATAAAAAATATAAACATTATCTGGCGATGGCGCCTTTTATTGATTCAAAAATGTTTTTTTTTAGGTTTATAACCCCAATGTGCTCTGACCTTTTCCATATTTGATGATAAATAAAAGTTGTATCACGATATCGTCCTTACATTTGAGTGGATTGTCTGTAGCGTGTAGGTCCAATATATGGCACACTGGCCGCCGTCGCCGTTTTGGATTTGCATGAGCTGAGGCTAAATTCATCATGTTTCTATCACAAACTTCGATCATTCATTTTTTCGACGAGCCTTAAGCCATTCTACAATAGTGATGACGCGCCTATCTTTGTGTACCAACGTACTGACATATCTTGATATGAAAACTACTTGTTTCAGCTAAGTTTTCCAAATATTTGGCAGCTCATGTCACTTTAAATACATACAGAAACAAAGTTTGTTATGCTATATAACTTGTGTGCTATATTAAGTAAACACAACAACGATTGTTATCCAGTATATGATTTTAATGATTACCAGCATGCATATAAAGAGTATGGAAGGTAAGCATCAAAAATGCATTGGAATGTACATTAGGCTATGAGATTTTAAATACAAATAGAAAATAAAAATACAAAAATCTTATAGCGTTATTTGTATTCCAATAAATTTCTGACGTTACTTTCCGTAGCCTACTGTTTTATATTATGAACACTAAAACACAGGGAAAATCTTCTTGTCTAAAATAACCATGCAGTTTCTAATTGTGTTAAAAAGAGGTATATCATTTATAGTCATCATAAATTGTTGAAATAAACTAAATCTATTTCAATAGGTGTTTTGCCTTTTTGTTTTTATATATATTTTTGAACACTAAAACACAGGGAAAATCTTCTTGTCTAAAATAACAATCGAGCAAGTTTCTAATTGTGTTAGAAAGAGGTGTATCATTTTTTTTAATATATATTTATGAACACTGAAACACAAGGGCACAGCGAAAATATTCTTATAATACATGTTGTTAATCATTTCAATAGTTAGCTTGGAATTGTGTACTATCTCCTTACATATGACATAGAACTACAGTATACCATGTGTGGTAGAGGAAGAAAGGTGAATTGGAAATATAAAATAGATAATACAATTCTATACACACAGAGCTGTGCATATACGCCTTTGTAATCACAATAGAAGTGTGGGGGTAGGTTAACAAATCGGGTAGTAAGAGACCCTGTCGATTATCTCAACTGTCAACTGTTTGCAAATAACCATTTATCACGACCTGAAAACGAAAGTGAATAGAATGTATAATACACAAAGGTAGGTCATCGTGTGGTTTACATTAACCACAGAGGCCTGGTTTGTCACTGGTAAGAAGCACGGATTCTATCCACAATTGTGGTCAAAGCGGAAGAAGAAAGTCTAACTGAAAATGGTGTTTATCATATTTCACATGGCATATAAAGTCTATCTCTAACAAAGAGAACATAAACGCCTGTCTAATTACGATAATTAGTCTCTCTCTGTTAAAGTTAGGAAATTATGTACGAAACTTTCTTTATTTTTTTGTCATGCATCTTTTTAACACAATTGAAAACTTGTCTCCATGGTTATTTTAGACAAGAAGATTTTCCCTGTGTGCGTGTGTTTTAGTGTTCATAAATATTCATATCTAAAGATGTTTTTTTAATATGTGGAGTTTTTGTAGCAGGAGGTGAATGGATTATAGCAGGCGGCATAGAACGGGCGGCATGTAACAGGCGGTATACATCAGAGTATAACAGGGTCAAACTGCAGACAGCATATATAGCACGCGACATGCAGCAGGTGGAATACAGCAGACAGCATATATATCAGGCGGAATACAGCAAGCAGCAAATATAGCAGGCGGAATACAGCAAGCAGCAAATATAGCAGGCGGCATACAGCAATACTGCATATATAACAGGCAGCATATATAGAAGGCAATACTGCATATATAGAAGGCAATACTGCATATATAGCAGGCAATACTGCATATATAGAAGGCAATACTGCATATATAGCAGGCAATACTGCATATATAGAAGGCAATACTGCATATACAGCAGGCAATACTGCATATATAGCAGGCAATACTGCATATATGGCAGGCAATACTGCATATATAGAAGGCAATACTGCAGATATAGAAGGCAATATTGCAGATATAGCAGGCAATACTGCAGATATAGCAGGCAATACTGCATAAATAGCAGAAAAAAACTGCATATATAGCAGGCAATACTGCATATATAGAAGGCAATACTGCATATATAGAATGCAATACTGCATATATAGCATCCGGCATTTACTCAGGCTTCATCCACTGCCGGTAAAGCAGTCTTGAAAACATTGCATTTAGAAATCAAAAGTTTGATTTCAGCATTTGTGCTTTGGTTTGGAAGGATGCAATGCTGTCTACAATTCCATACATGTTTGGTAAATAATTTTCAACATATATATTGAGTTTATCAGTACATAAAGTTTAGACAATGATAGTTTTTGAAGGAACGGGTTTACTACAATAGGGTAATTCACATAATCAATAGGCCAACTTTGACATCGACCTGTGTAGTATTCTATATATAGTAAACTATGATAATAGATTAATAGTATTCTAATTTACACAACCAGGAAGATCTTCTCATTAGCCGGGGACTTGCTACTAACGAAGTGCGTGATAACAATCAGCCAAGAGGATGGTAGTTTTACATCATCAGTTGAGAGCTTAGACCCAATAACATCACAGTGTAAAATACACGTGACAGCTTCCTCATATAAATCATTTTATAATTAGGGGGGATTTCCATAACCTGAAATAAGGTGAATTAAGTACTTTGTTCTTTAGAGTGGCATGATATTTGATATTTTCCCCTTCGAAAAAAAATAATAAAGTTTTCGGTTATTTTTCGCAAGAAGTGAAAGTTATAAGCTTTTCAGCGCTACATACTCCATGGTCTGGATAATGTACGTTAAAATTGTCGGTTGAACTAGCTTTGACCTAAACAATGAATGTTCGTCCCGGTAGAATAATATTTCGCCCTCGGGCAGGCCATATACTCGGTGTATTCTCCTTATCTATTCCAACGACACTCATTTAGTTTAGAAATGGTAAACCTGTACTAGAATTGAGACAATTTGAGATTGTCTGGCGGAAAGCTAATTTTATGGTAAAACTTCTCAAAGTAGGTCTTTGTCAACTGACATTTTAACACTGGTTTCAGAAATATTTTCAAAGATATGGACCTTCCCAATTTGTTTTTTTTTTAAGCGGCATGAGCTACCAGAATTATTAAGTACATTTTGAGGGTTTGTTGCTTGGGTTGGTATCAACGGAAAGCTATTATTTTGTACGTTTGATAAAAAAATTGGAAATAATAGACCGAGAGTCTAATGACGTCACTAAAATGATAGGATATTTGAAGGGGTCTGGCTTTGTAGTGATCGTTTTGTTAAGGCCTTTGTAGCCGCACAGAATACTACTCACCTATACTTTCTGAGCTAATTTATTTCCATGCGCAATTTTATCCTTCCTATGACGTCATTTAGCCTATTTTAATAATTAAATCAGTTTAAGTGAACTGTTCTCTATATTTGCCAGCTCGTGCCACTTTAATGAATTTAATTAGTAAGTGTCTTTTAGAAAGAGAGTATAACAATATTCTCGTTATTTTTTGGGATTACACTTTCTTGCCCTTTTCTGCCATTTTACAAGAAAGTGTAATCCCCAAAAAACTCTTTAATGAACTCCAAACCTTCTTATTTTCTTCAAAATCAGAATTTATAGAAAAAAGTGCAAAATGTGGCCACTCGTGCAACTTAAACAGACTTTAATTTTTTTGAATTCGTTGAAAGCAGTAATGCATGATGACGATCTTATAAGAATTTGTACACACCTTTTAGCACGGATTATCAATGAATCATGTGACCTAAATCCGCCAATAGCATCAACTCACTTGGCCTCTGTCAAGAATCAATCATTATGTCACAAACAATAAATAAATAAATAAATAAATAAATAAATGTAAATCGCCTCGATGGAAATGTTGCTGGACAACATGCAGTTCCTGTGGGCGTTGACAAGGTAGAACTTCAAGCTCTTCAAACTACTTATTTACACACATATATTACACGCTGATTCCAACGACGATGAGCACATATATTACACACTGAATCCAACGACGATGAACATATATATTACACGCTGATTCCAACGACGATGAACATATATATTACACACCGATTCCAACGACGATGAACATATATATTACACACTGAATCCAACGACGATGAACACATATATTACACACTGATTCCAACGACGATGAATTTATATATTACACACCGATTCCAACGACGATGAACATATATATTACACACTGAATCCAACGACGATGAACATATATATTACACACCGATTCCAACGACGATGAACATATATATTACACACTGAATCCAACGACGATGAACATATATATTACACACCGATTCCAACGACGATGAACATATATATTACACACTGAATCCAACGACGATGAACACATATATTACACACTGATTCCAACGACGATGAACATATATATTACACACTGAATCAAACGCCGAAGAACACATACATTACACACTGAATCCAACGACGATGAACACATACATTGCACACTGAATCCAACGACGATGAACACATATATTATACACTTATTCCAATGACGATGAACCGATATATTACACACTGATTTCAACGACGATGAACACATACATTACACACTGAATCCAACGACGATGAACACATACATTACACACTGAATCCAACGACGATGAACACATATATTACACACTGATTCCAACGACGATGAACACATATATTACACACTGAATCAAACGCCAAAGAACACATATATTACACACTGAATCCAACGACGATGAACACATACATTACACACTGAATCCAACGACGATGAACACATATATTACACACTGAATCCAACGACGATGAACACATATATTACACACTGATTCCAACGAAGATGAACACATATATTACACACTGATTCCAACGGCGATGAACACATATATTACACACTGATTTCAACGACGATGAACACATATATTACACACCGATTCCAACGACGATGGGCACATATATTACACACTGAATCCAACGACAATGAACACATACATTACACACTGATTCCAACGACGATGAACACATATATTACACACTGATTCCAACGAAGATGAACACATATATTACACACTGAATCCAACGGCAATGAACACATACATTACACACTGATTCCAACGACGATGAGCACATATATTACATATTGATTCCAACGACAATGAACACATACATTACACACTGATTCCAACGACGATGAACACATATATTACATATTGATTCCAACGACGATGAACACATATATTACACACTGAATCCAACGACGATGAACACATATATTACACACTGATTCCAACGACGATGAACACATACATTACACACTGAATCAAACGACGATGAGCACATATATTACACACTGAATCAAACGACGATGAACACATATATTACACACTGATTCCAACGACGATGAACACATACATTACATATTGATTCCAACGACAATGAACACATACATTACACACTGAATCAAACGACGATGAGCACATATATTACACACTGATTTCAACGACGATGAACACATACATTACACACTGAATCCGACGACGATGAACACATATATTACACACTGATTTCAACGACGATGAACACATATATTACACACCGATTCCAACGACGATGAACACATATATTACACACTGATTCCAATGACGATGAACACATACAATACACACTGAATCCGACGACAATGAACACATATATTACACACCGATTCCAACGACGATGAACACATACAATACACACTGAATCCAACGACGATGGACGCATACATTACACACTGATTCCAACGACGATGAACACATATATTACACACTCAATCCAACGACGATGAACACATATATTACACACTCAATCCAATGACGATGGACGCATACATTACACACTGATTCCAACGACGATGAACCGATATATTACACACTGATTTCAACGACGATGAACACATATATTACACACCGATTCCAACGACGATGAACACATATATTACACACTGATTCCAATGACGATGAACACATACAATACACACTGAATCCGACAACAATGAAAACATATATTACACACCGATTCCAACGACGATGAACACATATATTACACACCGATTCCAACGACGATAAACACATACATAACACACTGATTCCAATGACGATGAACACATATATTACACACTGATTCCAATGACGATGAACACATATATTACACACCGATTCCAACGACGATGAACACATATATTACACACGATTCCAATGACGATGAACACATATATTACACACTGAATCCAACGACGATGAACACATATATTACACACTGATTCCAACGACGATGAACAGAAATATTACACACTCAATCCAACGACGATGAACACATATATTACACACTCAATCCAATGACGATGGACGCATACATTACACACTGATTCCAACGACGATGAACACATATATTACACACCGATTCCAACGACGATGAACACATATATTACACACTGATTCCAATGACGATGAACACATACATTACACACTGATTCCAACGGCGATGAACACATATATTACACACTGAATCCGACAACAATGAAAACATATATTACACACCGATTCCAACGACGATGAACACATATATTACACACCGATTCCGACGACGATGAACACATACATTACACACTGATTCCAATGACGATGAACACATATATTACACACTGATTCCAACGGCGATGAACACATATATTACACACTGATTCCATCGACGATGAACACATATATTACACACTGATTCCAACGACGATGGGCACATATATTACACACTGAATCCAACGACGATGAACACATACATTACATACTGATTCCAACGACGATGAACACATATATTACACACCGATTCCAATGACGATGAACACATATATTACACACTGAATCCAACGACAATGAACACATATATTACACACTGATTCCAACGACAATGAACACATATATTACACACTGATTCCAATGACGATGAACACATATATTACACACTGAATCAAACGACGATGAACACATATATTACACACCGATTCCAATGACGATGAACACATATATTACACACTGAATCAAACGACGATGAACACATATATTACATATTGATTCCAACGACGATGAACACATATATTACACACCGATTCCAATGACGATGAACACATATATTACACACTGAATCAAACGACGATGAGCACATACATTACACACTGATTCCAATGACGATGAACACATATATTACACACTGAATCAAACGACGATGAACACATATATTACACACCGATTCCAATGACGATGAACACATATATTACACACTGAATCCAACGACAATGAACACATACATTACACACTGATTCCAACGACGATGAACCGATATATTACACACTGATTCCAACGATAAAGGAATATAGATACATACATTACACAGTGATTTAGCGATAAAAATGGGTAGCCGTCTTATTTTCAACGGCCCAGGGAATATCTCCTGAACTTAGATACATATGAAGACAGGATATAATAAATATATATATTTTGTTAAAAAAGGTAAATTCAAAATCTGTATTCATCACCAGCGTGTTACAAAACCAACAATAACCATACACTACGTACATGTATTCAGACTTCAAAATAATCAAAGGAATAAATGCTTTTATTATTATCATTTTACATAAAATTTAAAGTCATTTTGAGACTTCACACCCTTAAAAGAATTTAAAGCTATATATCTTAAGGGTGAACCTGAAGCAAAAATTATTGGAAATGTTATTGGAGGAATAAAATCAAAACGTGTTTTTAATATTGAACTATATCAGGGGATATTTATATTTGGGTCAATGGTCACGACTACGATACCCCCTTACCGGATGGGCTAAAAATATAACTTTTCCCCACTCCCAAAAAGAAAAACACCCTACTTGAAGATCCACCCAAAATTAAGTAAAATATTCAATATAATCAATTGACATATTTCTAAAATAAATCCAGAAATAAATCATCCATGTGTAGAAATACGCAGAAAGATGTAATTTCACCGGAGAATAAGTGTATCCGCGTGTCGGCCATAAACCCACGCTTGCATCTTCTCTCAGTCTCGTTTTCTCAAATTTTCAGATATGACATCACGATGTAATTTTTTACAATGGACTAACAAGGAAGAGGGCAACCCTATATAAGAGAAAGGTAAAAACTTATTTTACATAATAATCTGTTACTTGTGACCAGTTTTCTTTTTTTCAATCGTTATCTCATTTTAAACAACAAAATGTACTGTAAGTATTTTCTGTTCGATTTTTTAGTTAGTGCACTTCAAGTTAAGTTTAGCCAAATGTTGTAATATTTCGCTGTGCGAACATTCTGAATTTTGACTTTATAGTTTTCATGTTCTGTTTGATAACTGTCTGCTGTATATTTTACTTTAACAGTTGTCGTGTTCTGTTTTATAATGGTCTGCTGTAAAATTTACTTTTACAGTTGTCGCGTTCTGTTTGATAACGGTCTGCTGTATATTTTACTTTTACAGTTGCCTTGTTCTGTCTGATGACGGTCTTCAGTATATTTGCCGGTGTACGGAGTTCTCCAATCCCTCACCAGAAATGGTTAACGCCGTGTCAAGTTGCTTCTCCATCATCACAGACTTTCCCCGAACTAACCGTCAGCCAAACTCGAAATGTCAGTATCAACAACTTCATTACGTCGATCTCAGAAGCCGGTCTGATCGCACAGAATACCAAAACCAAAGTAAGTACAACTGTCAAACCGGCAAATCAGCAAACTCTTATCTTTATATACAATCTATCTAAGAAACATTGCTAAAAATAAAACGTTTTCGATTGTTGCCCAAAAATGCGCGTAGAGCTACCAGTTAAAACAACCAACCAACCTTCGTACTAAATTTTCAACCGTAATCTATGTAGAAATCATCATTGGTCTAAAAACCTTTCATTTATGTGAGATCGATTCAATTTATCAATTAGTTTCTAAGGCTTATCTTCTCACGACAATCGTAATTCATTGATGATATTTTCGTCAATTTACTGTAAAGCTGACCAAGTGTGCCATTCTAACAGTAAAAGCACTGTACATCAATGTGAAAATCAATCTAAACAGAGAAGTTAATCTTCGCATGCGAAGGGGAGGTAAGCATGTGGGCACGATTGTGTGAAAATAACACTGGCTTGTTTTTGTTAATAGGAGCTTAGTTTGTTGATATCCACCTTAGCTTTTTGACCAATCAAACTGTTCTACACACTTATTGTCTATACTTCTCATTTTAGATGGCTGACAACATGAACAGCGACTTCCTTTTGAATATTCTAAACCAATGGTCGTTGACGAATTTCCCCAGCCCTCGGAGTTCAGCAAGTGCAAACCGGACGGAGGTAAAATTAACACTTATGCTGATAGCTTGCAGACCGTTTGTTTTTTAGATCCTCCTTCACGTCTATAGAATTTTAAATATTCGTACAAAAATGCCAATGATTTTTTTAAATACAACCCGTAGAAAACTGTTTTATATTCAATGAACATTTTATAATGATACATGAGTCTGTAGCCTGTATTCACCTTGGCAGATATTCTGTCAAGTTCAATTCTTAGTAAATGTCATATTAACTGGTTGTACTACAAAGCCAATCTACCTACCTGATATTATAATAACTTTAAATTCTTACGTAATATTCTTCTATTTCAGTTAAACACATTGCTTCGTGAGGAATATGAGCGTTTGTCCAAAATGTTTATATTTGTGGAAAACTCAACTCTCGAGAGACAAGCAAATGTTGAACTTGAAGAGGTAGATTTACTCAATAAGTTGGAGAAGAAAATTATGGACAGTTTATGTGATTTATATGTCGGAGGAATCCGATTGGAGACAACCTTGTCACGTGATATTCTAAACGGTAACTTCTCGCCAAGTTCTCGTTCTCAGCGTGATCAGAGAGATTATGTAATGGCTAAAGATTTTATCATTGTTATCAGTTCGATCGCGAATGAATATCAGACATTTCTGTAATATTTTGATTTAAAATCGAGCCGCTAAACTCGTGACCCGAATTTTGGAATATACCATTTTGTATTTCGTGTCGGAAATAACATTTTTATGATAATCCTAACCCATTGTATTGATCGTGATAAAGGTATCATATTAATTGATTCGCACAGAATTGCTCAAGAGACGCCCAGGAACATATCTTTATTTATCATATGTTTTTACAAACATTTTTTGGCTTTTTGCCATTTTTTAGAATGTATGTTTTTTATTTATTTTAAGTAATGTGTTTATCAATATTTATTTGTTTCTTCGTATTGTCTTTTCATTGTGCACATATTTATTGTCTACAGTTATTATGCTATACATGCTATTTATTTATTTATTTGTTTATTTCAAAAATGAATAAACGTACCGATGTTTTTTAAATTTGTTGGTATGTTTCTTTTATTTCACGGGCCTTCGTAAATTAGTGGAAATAATTGGATGAGATAGTTTCTTTAAGGGACATGTTCACTTAGTCATGGATAAACAACTACTAAGAATATTGTAATGAGCAACGTTTTAATCTTGTTCCAAAGGTAGTTATCAGGCTTGTAACTTATATTCCGTTTGTCGGTTATTTGGGAATGACGTAATGTAGCCAAATTAAAAGAGTAGTTGATTGATTGATTGTTTGGTGTTTTACGCCGCGCTCAAGATTATTTCACTTATATGGCGGCGTTGCCAGTTTTATTGTGGAAGGAAACCTTGCTCTATGCCCGGAGGAAACCCACGACCTTCCGCCGGTAACTGGTAGCCATCCTACATAGGTCGTTCGAGTGAAAACCCAGTCAGAACAAACGAGTAGTCAAAACTGACCAAGGTGATACACCATAATTTACGCGAGTTTAAAGTGGCATGAGCTGCCAAAATTCACACTTTTTCATAATTTCTGATCGTCACGACAGTACGAGACTTTGAGGGCCATCGAAAAACTAAATGATTGGCGTTGGAATGAGGAAAATCCATACAGTATGCGGCCTATACGAACCGAAATAATGTTCGAAATGTAAGCAAAATTTATATAACCGGGACGACCATTCATTCATTCTAAGCCAAAGTTAGTTCAAAACAATGCTTTATCGTTCATTCTCGAGACTAACGGCACTAAAAAGCTTCTGAATTATACGTCTTGAGAAAAATAGCCAATAATTTCAACATTTAGTTTTAACGTCAAAATATCAACATTTTGGCAGCTAATGCCACTTTAAAAATGTAGCTTGTAGCTGGCACTGTATGGCCATTTTACGTGTACAAAGGTACAGTCTATATCCGAGACAGGTTAAAGAAGAACAGAGAGAACCGGTAACACCAATTGGTAGACACTGTTCAGGTAGATTAGAATTCAGCCGTAAGACAGCTTTGGATATTGTTTAACATTCACATTGACCTACATGCTCATTGTTGAGAAAAAGAGGTTCTGAGCCTGTAATATGTATTATGTAGGTCATACATATCCAGCTAGTCCGGTGATAAACAATTCCAGGAATTATAAAATAACATATTGTTGATCATGAACCAGATAAGTTATACACCATGAGTAGCCTATGCCTGCTTGCGTCTCAATGGTAGGCCTTTAAAATAACGTTACTTTTACTTCCACGTGAACCTATATAATTCTGTTAGTAGATTGGGCGTTATGCGGTGCATCATTCCGTTTAAATCTACGTGTATTACACGATTCATTATCAATAAAGGTAACGAAAACTAGCCGTTAGATTGGGCCGATTCATTCGAAAAAAATAAAAATAAAAAAATAATGGAAATGCACCCACGCTAAAATGGGCGGAATTATTTCATTTAATGTGACATAAGCTGCCAAATGTTCCATTTTCACCAGAAATTGCGGTTGTCAAAAAATTCTATCGCCTGAAGTTTGTCGAAAAACTAATTGATTAACTCTGGAATAAATAAGTATTGCTTCAGTTAGTTAGTTTTATATCTGTGTTATTTTAATAATATAATGTAGATATACTGCACACACTTTGAAAGGACACTTTGTTGTGTTTTGGTTAACCCTCTGATTAGTGCAAAAAAACAAAATAATCAATCTCAGACGGAAGTCGATTTCGCCCCAAAAATGTTACTGTTGTTATTGCTATTGCCTTACCGATAGCCATCTGGAAACCTCAGCTTTCAGTAAACAACAGTAGAATAGCACACATGTAAATGATTGTCTTTTGGGTAGAGAGATAGATAGACTGATGCTCATAACAACAGGCTCGATAACAGCTGTAGGTTGATACATATTGTGAAGCTGGTCGAGCTAAAACAATAAACATATAATCAAAATTAAATCTCACACATAAACATAACATAAACAAACAGTAAGAAACACGTTAAAAACTCTAATAGGTTATATTTTTGTTTTATAGAGGATGTTTTTAAATATATTATTTGTAATACATTGAATATTATATCTTTTATATACAGTGCCTTGTAATATATATCTAAGAACACTAAACACACAAAGACGCAGGGGAAATCTTCTAAAGGCCTATTCTCACGGTGCGATTTATTGTATCATAAGATATGATTGACAAGCTGTACTGATGGTACGTATATTTAAAGGGGCATGAGCTGCCGATATTCACACTTTTTTCATAATTTCTAATCGTCACGACAGTAAGAGGCTTTGAAGGCCATCGAAAAACTAAATGATTGGCGTTGGAATGAGGAAAATCCATACAGTATGTGCGCTGTACGAACCGAAAACGTGTTCGAAAAGTAGCAAAATTTAAATAACCGGGACGACCATTCATTCATTCTAAGTCAAAGTTAGTTCAAAACAATACTTTATCGTACATTTTTGAGACTAGAAGTACTAAAAAGCTTCTGAATTATACGTCTTGAGAAAAATAGCCGATAATTGCAACATTCTGTGTTTACGTCAAAATATCAACATTTTGGCAGCTCATGCCCCTTTAAAAATACAAAAAAAAAATAGTTCATGAAATATATTATAATAAAGCACAAAAGTTCGTTTGATATTTGAAAGTTAAAAGTAAACTATGGTTCTGTTTCGGATAAAAATAGGTTCATTGGCTATTTTTTTGCAACAGCTTTTAAAGGCTATTGGTGCGTCAGACGACCTAAGACGTTCTGATAGCTATTGAAAACAATCGACTCTCTGTAAATTTCGGCCCTAGTTCTAGATCCCACCCAGTCAAAAAAAATTGGAAAATTTTCTGACTGGGTTTTCCCTCTAACGATCTATGTGGGATAGTTGCCAGTTTCCTCCCACAATAAAACTCGCAACGCCGCCATATAAGTGAAATAATCTTGAGCGCGGCTTAAAACACCAAACAATCAATCAATCAATCAATCAATCCATCTAGTTCTAGGTGCCTCCGATAGAGTATATAAGGAAGGTCGTAAGTTACGTTTGGTTTGGGTTTTTAAAGTCATTTTTTTGAAATCTTCAGATCCTATTCCTTTAAAACTTATTATATATATGTTAAAGGTAATCGATTCAGTTTAGATATATAAGATAAAGCTGACCAGTTTTTTTTATACATTTCTCGAACCGAAAAGTCCGAATTGGTTTCTAGAATCAATCTCATAGCCCGACTTCGGATACCCCTTTAAGCTTTTAATCAATGTCCGATTGACCATTTTTTTGTTATGTCTGACACGGTCTAAGTCTAAAAGTGAGGATCCACGGGCTCCAGAGTCCTAAAGATGGCTATTGTGTTTTGTATCTAATTGGCAGCTATGCTAGCGCACATGGTTAATATATTTCGTCCATTCACACCATAGACCAATGCCTAAAAACAAAGTCCCTTTAATCTCCTTGTTTTCCTTTAAATATATGTCTTCTTCTGCAATGGGGTCATGTTATTACCATTTCCTGGATTGAAGGAAGGTACCAGGTATTCACAATGTGGAGAGAGCAAAACGTTCCTGGACCAGCATAGACGCCTAATAGACGTCGTGCAATAGTGTTTTTGGTCAACAAATAAGCAACTAGTACCATTACGATCTGGGATCCTCAATATTTGGGGATATCAAGATTACATGTACTGCCATAATGGTGTTCTATTAACAGTAGTCGTTAAAATATAGTTAGCTTGAAAACATCATGGGGATAAAGCTGATTTATATTCGCAGAGTAACCTACCAAATTCCAGGAGCAACTATGTGCCCCAGAAGTATGCAGACCAGTTTCGGGGCTCTTCATATTCTATCTTATCAGAACATTTTGGCTGGTCGTTATCACAACTGTAATTTATAACGATCTGATATTATACTCTGTCACATATCATTTTCAAGTGCCAAGTTTAAATCTGCATGTTGCATTCCGTGTTTTACCTTGGCGGACTACTCCACTCAAACCCATAAATGGAACATAACAGATCACACGACTGATCATTATTAAATACATCTTAGATATCAAATTCAATGAAAACATTTTTTACAACCAGCTAATAGCGTTGCCAGTTCACAATTTGCTCACAGCGTGTACCATCACAGGTGTCCCAAATGCCAACTAGCGATTCTGATAGGTAGCAAACGTCAGGAAGTGTATGTTAGATTTCATCATCATAGACTAGTTAGGGTTTCTGACTCCAAAATGACTAATGATCAAATCCCAGTGAGACCAAATAAAATTGAAATATTTCTGAGTAAAAATTTCACTCGATTGCCGTATGTGGATGAGTTGCCAGGTACTCGTCGAAGGTTTCTTCTGAGCAAAGCCCGGTTTTCTCCCCAACTAACCCTGGCAACGTTGCTATAAAAGTGAAATAGTTTTGAATGGGGCGTATTTTAAAATGTGTCGTTAAATCTAGAAATGCTTGTTCCGCATCTTCAGGAAGCAATATCTGGAATTATGCTATAATCCGATCAAGTTCAAACTTGCGCGATATCTGCATGCAATGGGATGGACGGACGAGATTGAATTTTTATTAAGTATGTTATTAATAAAGAGCATAGTTGTCTAATTAACTTCGCTAAAACTTGAGAGGCTTGAGCATCATGATGACTCAATATCTCGAATAGTTGTATCCGATAAAGTCCAAACTTGCGCAATAGCTTCATGCAATGGAGATTTATTTTTGACCATTTACGTAATTACTAAAAAACTTAATCAACTAATTAACGCAGTTAAATCTTGAAATGCTTGTCCAGCATCTTGTGAACGTTGACCAGTTTTTATACGATCAAGTTCAACCTTGCACGATAGCTACAAACCATGATAGGGAAGGATTGCATTGGTTTTTGGCCAGCATTTTTGACTCATCTATTTCATTTTACTTTATTTTTCTTTACATTTTTTACGGCTACTGATAGATAATTTACGCCCGCGTGAAGTGACGTTTATTGGTTACCTTATAGTGTCACAAGGGCTTCGTTGTTCGCTCTATTCCTTTTCAATACTGACTCATTTTTTTAAATAGCTCAATGTGAATGCCAATGGGAATTCCATTATACAGTATATTTACTCTTCTCACCAAGTCTATCAAGTAAACAAATCTAGTATTTATTTGTATTTAATTAACCAGGTCATGTTTGATCGGAGCGCAGGTTCCTTTGGTGCTTTTTAACCGTGTATGATGTTATGAGTCTGTGAGTTAAGGACTAAATTCTGGATGCTTTAACAGTTTAGTTGTATTTCTACAATAAACTTATTTTTTACTAAAGCTCACAACTGCTGTTTTAAGGTACTAATTTTTAGTAGATGCATGGTAATTTCTTTAATGTGTCTGGTCAAGTATAAATAACATTATTGGACAGTGATACTTTTTTGTTTTACGAGAGACAGTTTTCCAACAATGGGAAGACAATGTGTATTTCCTTTTTTACCAAAAAATAAAGGAACTAGCATATACTGAGCCGCAGCAGTCACCTATAAGCAGAAATTGAGTTAAGTATCAAAAGTACTTTCGGTTCTATGGAAATTCTACTAAGATTATATTCCTATTCCATGTTGGGTATGAGCCAACATTTGGAAGGGGGCGGTTTTAAATACAAATACTTAATAACACCTGCATGAGTGAAGTTTCTTGGAATTGCACAATATCTAACTAACCTGACCAGTTAACTGCCAGGTGATCGAGCAATAGAAACCATTGATTGTTACTCATCCACAATAATTCATTCATTCTTGCTGGATCAAATCCTCCTACATATACCAATACATTATTCATTCCTTAATGGTCTTCCTAAAATGAACACTCATATGTTTTCTTATTTTAAAGTGGCATGAGCTGCCAAAATTCCTTCGTCTGCCCCCTGGATTGCACCGAGACTACTTTCTAATGTCCTTGGTCATTTCTCCGGTATTTCTTATTGATTCTTAAGTCTTGTTTTCGTCGAGTGACTGGATTTGACTTGCTTAGGCCGACGTTGTTGTTGTATTCCCAGTTTAGCGGAGATCTATATATGGAGATCGCCACGCCCCCTGCTTTTTGAATGCCTAACTCAGCCGGGATACATGAGTTTGTTTTTGTGGCTTTGATATTTCTCAACAATTACTTAACGTGCAATTCTGAGGCTGATATTAACGAAAAGCTCTTTATTTGCCTACTGTTTGGGAAAAATAGCCATTAATTTTGAAATTCTGTTTTAACGGAAAAATATCAAAATTTTGGCAGCTTATGCCACTTTAAAACTGAGACGAGGACATTTTTCTTTTACTAAAAAAAATATCAAGACATGTTTTAATAAAATAGTCAAATGGCTTTTGTTACTGTTGTTTAAATAATAACATATCTAAGATGAAAACGGTGAGTTCAATTTTTATTTTACCACTGCTACAAAAACTATTGGCTTATAAAGACTCAATAAAGAAGTGCATGTGCGAGGAGTTCCTTTGTCAGTATATTACAAAGTTTTCCAGAAAATTCTACTGACTAAAGCCAAACTCTTGTCTGTCTTCCGCCTAGTAAAATGTCATGGGTTTTGGCTTAATACAACAACCTATGGGCATACCCACGCTTTAAAACAATTAGAACCAATTAGAAACTTGTCTTCATGGTTATTTTAGTCAAGAAGATTTTCCCTGTGCCCTTGGTTCGATGTTTTAGAAGTAATGAGACTCTTTACATAGTTGGTTGCATTTCATACTGTAATTATAGTCTAAATTGGCATGAGCTGCCAAAATGTTGATATTTTGACATTAAAACAGAATGTTTTCGCTTCGTACAGTATTGATTTTCCTCAATCCAACGCCAATCATTTAGTTTTTCGGTGGCTTCCAAAGTACTGTTGGGACGATCCGAAATTATGAAAAAAGTTTGAATTTTGGCAGCTCATGCCACTTTAATGTTTTAAACTACGAATTTAATTTTAAAGCTGACTGTTATACAGCTGAAAATGTTCGATCCCTGCCCTTAATTTCGCATCTATTAGAATATGTTTATGTGGGCGCATAACTAAATTAACTAAAATTACTAACATCCTAGACGAATTGCAATTCATTAAGAATACCGGTATCACTCATTTTTAAGAAAAATGTTTTCTAATTTAATTTTAATGTTGTTTATCAAAATTGACACAAACAAGTACATCAACATTACGTTTTACTTAGTTGAAGGGTTTCAGTCACAATGTTTCAAATTGAAAAAGTAAATTGCTACACTTTTACCTAAAAACTTTTATTGAAATCATTATATATTATACACCAAGTATCATAGTTTGTTAATTTATTACTTTTATTTATACCTTATTTTAGATTATCTTTCGTCATATATTCACAAGTTTTATTTATATATCTGAATAAATATTTGCGTTGAGTTGTTGCTTCAACATTCCGTATATATAACAAATTCAAATTTATGGATCTGGGTGATATTGCTTTTACGAGTAAACCTATATTATACATTCATATGCCATAGTTCGGCAAATCATAACAGCTTGTCGCGTGCCATGGGTGATGATCTATTATTAACCATATCCGCAACCAGATGACCTAGTTTACATTCTATAGGCATGATATGCTATGCCTGTTTCATTGATAACGGTTTCACACGATACTTTAGTGTGTGACCCATTTGCTATCATTAAGGTCACCCAATCGTATTTTCCCTTATACGCTGCTTTGGGCAGCCGGCCACAGTTTAATTCGCCATTTGCGGTAATGTTAATCCTTCGACTCACCACACCTTTCCTAACTTTCCTTTGGTCATATCATTTCGGTATAGGCCTTAAACAGCCCTTCGGCAGCATCTTAAACGTACTTTAATCATATGTTCAAGGTTGAAATTTTTCACTTTGAGGAATCACTTTGCACATAAACCGCCAGATGTAAACAGACCAAATCACACCCACTACCAGATCCCCATCCATCTAAACTGGTCTCATTCCACTTCTTTTCAAACAGTGCCGTAACTCAACCTGTTTCCTTTAATTGAAAAATACAAAAATGTCAGAAAATTATAATAAAATAAAAAACACTCGAAGAACATCTTGTCTCCATAGCCCATGAATTTCACGGTGATTTACCGTATTAAAAGTGCACACTAGCTGTCAGAGACATGTCAACGCCGACCGGTAGCGAGCGAAGACATTTGAAATTTGTTCAGCTACAAGATATAATCGATCAGTCTGAAAGTTTGGGTTCACAAGAAACCGGAGTAGGGCTGGTAACGCTTGCACAGAAACACCCGCGAGTAAAGCGCGTCGAGCATGAACTCCAATATCGACATAACGTATTGTATGTTGTGATGGAAAACAGTGATGATAAAGAAAACAAACCTTGACGACAATCTGCGAGTGTGTCCAGCTTTAAAATAAAAAAATTCATCAAAACCTAGGACAACATTTCGTGGTTTACACTCAAAAAAAATATCGGCAAGCTTTTCGAGTCGCTCTTACCTGATCGCCAGTCTGTATTTCTCAGATAAAGTACGTACAATTATAATGTGCCGTTAGATCACTCACACGACTCAAACATTAGGGCGCTTGTGCGCATATTCAGCTTCGGGGTTTGTTTACGTTGCGGGTACTTGATAAATATAATTTTCAATTTCAAATTGAAAATACTAAATAATGCCCAAACATTCTATTTTGGTAAAAATGGAAAGTTTCTAACTTCTTCTGTGTGGGAAAAATACATAAAACTGCCTACAGTTGTTTATGTAAGCAGTATTCTGGCTTTTCGCGGCAAGTGTACCTTTAAGGAACCGAAACACACTGTTTGTTCCGACTGTGCCCGAGGCATGTCAAATTGACCGGTAGCGAGCGAAGACAGCCGAACTTTGTTCCGACTGATAATCAATTAGTTCCACTGATTTGTTTACAGTGGCACGAGCTGTCAAATATTGGGGAAATTTCATTGAACCAGAGTTAACTAATTGCATTTTTATCCAGAAGTGCAAAACGAGCTCTGTACTGATGTAAAATTTTAATATGCATATATTAACGCACGAGCTGCAAAATTTTCCCGTTAAAACAGAATGTGGAAATTATCTCACGACGCCCTATTCAGAAACCTTTTAGTGGACCTAGTCTCGGGAATGTACGTTTAAGAAGGGTTTTGAATTAAGTTAGGCTTAGAATAAATAAACGTTCGTCCCGGTTATTTGGATTTTGTTTACTTTTCAGACAGTTTTCGGCTCGTAGGTACAGCCCACACACTATGTATTTTCCTCATTCCAACGTCAATCAATTAGTTTTTTCTATGACTTTCAGAGGCTCTTATTATCGTGACAATTCGAATTCAATGATAAAGTTTGAATTTCGGCAGCTCAGATCACAGGAAGGTTTTTCTTATAAGTAGCAAAATCTTACAAATATACTCATACATCCAAGCCTATTTGAATTTATTCGCACACAAATTATGTTTATATAGGTCACTGGCTTTACCAACTCTTTTGCGACAAAAAGGCGCACTGGTTGATGACTATTTTAGAATGATTCATAACGTTGTTCTACAGTTCGTCAAATGCCAACGAAACCACGTGACGAAAGTGAGCCCAGTCAATGGGGTTATGACCTACTTATAATGTGTGGTCTTTTTTCTGTATTAACCAAGCAAATATTTGTAATCGTTAATCTTTATGCTGTACGAGCCGAAATAGAGTCGAAAATTAAGATAACCGGAACGATTCATTTTAAATTCTAAACACTACTTTAAGCCTCTGAATTGTACGTCTTGAGAAAAATGCCCGATAATTTCCGCATTCTGTTTGAACGCAAAACTATCAACATTTTGACGGCTCATGCCACTTTAAATGACTAAATGGTGTTATACCTAAATTGAAGTCCTAACATGAACCGATCCAACAGAAATCGTCAAATTCGATGCTGACTTACACACATTTTAGGTCGTTTTGTGTTAAATTTACAATCTTAAATTTATCGGAAGGCCTTCTTTGTATCTCTCAAACAAAAACTGTCGTCGGTATTTCTCAAGTTAGGTCCGTCAAATAGATCAATATTTAAGCTGGTTTAAAAGGAATTACCAGGATTCGAGTCATTTAAGACACCAGCACATTTCCGGGCTTGTCGTCGCCGTTCAGTATAATTGCGCTTACGTAACAAATCAAATTGCAATATCCATAAGAGAAATATAAAATGATGTTATGTATTTTATAATTTTGGAGCAAAATACAAAAGTCCCTAACTTACACTAAACGACCTTCTTTTTTATAGTTAGCGGTTTCTGCATATTCGCGGCGAGAGGCTTGTGCAATGCGTACACAATACGATGGAAGGTGAAACTTGGTTCTATGGTGAAATCCGATAGAAAATGGGATTTTTTTAGCCTAAACGGGTGGTTTTGCCACGGTATATTTTATATGGCTCAGGTCGGACACCCTTCCATTATCACCGTTATTAACAAAACCCATGGTAGGCCTATATGAATTAGTAACAGCTGATGGTCTGGGCAGAAGGTTAACGGACCATGATTAGACAGATTTCCGGAATGTGACTGTGCTCAAGTGGCCAGTCTGACAATTCTGATCTAAGAAAATTTTTGAGTACGTTTGTGTGCTTTGTAGAGAAGCCCTCCCCCCCCACCCCACCCCACCCCACCCACACACACGCACACGCTATATCATAACAGCGGTCGACCATGATGGAGTATTGCCCTTGTGAGTGATATGCCATTGTGAGTGATAGCCTAGGGCCTATCCCACTTCGACTCTGTGTTAAAGTACCGTATAGAATTCTGAATATGCTACAAATATGGCTGCTAACTACTGCTTAATCATATTTTATAACCATTCAGATTCAGGCATTTCATTTGTGGAAATGCCCAGAATGTAAGTCTCGAAAAATATGAATATCAGACACCAAATATCTACCCATATGCCCACGCGTCATATAACTAATATTATGAGAATGTTTTACAAATTAGGATGTGGGTATTATCTATCATATATCATACTACAAGGAAGTGGGAGTCACTGCGGCCTCAGAGCCATTTCTCTGATTGTTCCTTCTTAAAGTGGCATGAGCTGAGGAAATTGTGATATTCTCCGTTAAAACAAATACAGAGCGTTTCGTTAATATCAGCCTCAGAATTGCACGCTAAGTAAATGTTTAGAAATACCAAAGACACAAAAACAAACTCATGTATCTCGGCTGAGGCATTCAAAAACCAGGGGGCCTGCCGATCTCCATATATAGATCACCGCTAAACTGAGAATACAACAACAGCGTCGGCTTAATCAAGTCAAGGGGGCCGGGACTATAAAAACGTGCTGTACTCAACTCAGACTCCATGCTCAACTCTCCTTGAGCATACTCCCTGGAGTTTGGATCAGAGATCGAGATTATAAAACATTCTGAGAACGTGCTCAACTGAGTGTATAAACAAGGCAATCTCAGCCAAGTTGAGCACGAATTATTGGAGCTCTCTAGGGAGGGAGGTAAAAATGAACGTTTGTTTTGGTGTTGTTGCAATTGCGTCAAGTCATCGGCAGGTCGAGCCTTTTGAAATAAGTAAAACTAACGGTTTATCACTTTCAAAACTAATGTAAATAAATTAAGCAACTACAATTTTTCACTAAATATCGATAGAAAAACTTATTTAGAAGGCTATGTTACGTTGAGTCTAACTTGGAGCAAGGTCGATAGCTTGCTCAGAATTTCGTAGGCTAGCCTACTCACCGTAGCCCCAGGTGACTATCCTGCCATTCTGTTGTATAGTCACAGATCGGTGCCATTTGGCTCTGTAGGACGGTTCAAAATTTTGGTCTTGTAGCTTTATTAGACCTTTCTATGATTAAATAACATACTGTATTGACTGTTTGGGTGTCCCGCTTGCATTCCCAATTGTAAAAATCCAAATAAAAGTTTAAAAACTCTTTCTATGGTCCATTTTGACCTACGATATCGTTTAAAACAGTTTTGTCAAACAGATATGGCGACCGGTAATTTCTGGAGATTGTCACCGTTTCGTATCTCAGACTGAAATTTTACCATGGAGCGCATGCGTGCGCATGTGTATTGTGCCAAATTTTATACGAAACCACAGTACTTTATACAGAACTAGCGGTCGCCATTTTGTTTTCGTCAGATATGTTTAGGGGTATCGTAGGTCAAAATGGACCATGAAAAGAGTATTTAAACTTTTATTTGGATTTTTACCATTGGGAATGCAAGCAGGACACCCAAACAGTCAATAAAGTATGTTATTTAATCATAGAAAGGTCTAATAAAGCTACAAGACCAAAATTTTGAACCGTCCTACAGAGCCAAATGGCACCGATCTGTGACTATACAACAGAATGGCAGGATAGTCACCTGGGGCTAACTCACCGGAGCATAGAAATGAACTCAAAGTTTTATAATCCCGACTTTTGAAGTGTGCGTTTGGAGTTGAGCACAGAAACAGCCCTTGAGCACAGAGTCGTGCTCAAGCAAATTTTATAATCCCGGCCCCACGGACATTAGAAAGTATTTTCTGTGCTCTCCCGGGAGGCAGACAAGGGACTAGCAGGCGAAACTGCTTGGGAAAGATCAGTTATATCACCTAGTAGTAGTAGGCCTACTTACGACGCAAAATTGCCCGGCCTACTTTAAATTTCAAAACAAACAGTGATAACTTTCTTCAAGTTAATCCAAAGTATAGACTCATTGAATAATTTTTGATTCTGTGTGGCTGGTTTAGTTTTTTAATGAGCTGCAATTTCCATTTTTCTCTTGCTGTTCTGAATTCAAGAAAATATCCTGATTTTGGCAGCTCATGCCACTCTAAGGCTATCCAACTGGATTCTAGTTCTTTTAAAGAGTGCAGTTAAAAAAAACTGTCAAAAACCAGGTTCATTAGTCTAGCACTTAAGAGCCGATATTTATAGCATGATATTCCATGCCGAACTCCAATCCATCGTCGTCTAGAAATCCTGGAAGTTCAATACCTCGTAAAATGGATTTTATGTAAAACGCCCGTGTTAGTGCATCAAATTGAAGGTGGTTACATGTGCGCTAGCCAGGACAACGTTGGAACTAATAGTCTGTGATTGAATTATTTTCAGAAGTTTGATTTTCAGAGGTGAATCAGCAGCATTTCACTTTTCTGTTAATCAAAGACCTGGTCAGACCAATTATCAAATTATAGGGAAGATTCAGGGGAGTTTTAGATTTTACCGCATATACTTGAACATATGTGTGTTAGGCTCATTTTTACTATACAGATTATAAGTATAATCATCAAACTTCAATAAAATCCATATAAATGTTAGACATCATTTTAAAAAAATATATGTCAATTTCATCCTGAAAAACGTGACGTCAACTGGAGCAACTCTCCCGGAGATATAAGTTGGTAAAACCATACAGGAGAAATGAGTGTCATCCCAGGAGAGGCTTTTATATATTTGTAAGACTAATTATGTTATACAATATGTGTATCACATGCCAATATTAAATAACAGCAGTTAGGACAATTAGATAACAAGTATGATAATGCCATATTATTTCAGGAATTTATATATCTTTGAAATGAAAACGTAAACAAATTTTAGTGTTTTCAATAAGTAAATCTATAAGTACCTTACTAAAGATAAGATCATTATTAAGTTGGGGACAGGTATATAAGTGATTAAAAAATCAAGAGCTATTGTTCTATTGCTGTGTTCATTAAGTCTTTGTGACAAACATCTCTCTGTTTTACCTACGTATTTACTGTGACAACCAGGGCAAGAAAACTCTTAACAAAAGTTCCACATCATTTTCGGGTATTATTCGGGGTGGTTTAAACTCTCCGGGCAGCACAGTTCTCGCCATCTGACTGGAATGATTCAGCGATTGATCTCTTCAGCGACTGGTTAGATCGATTATTCGATGCTTGATGAAGAAATTTACTATAATAGATTGGATGATGAACATATTGACTAAATACATGAGGGCGTTCAACGATTGGTTGATTGTTTTGATTCATTTGCACCAGGGCTTAGCGAGGCGGTAACAGCCGTTTTGCGAACAGGACCTAACTGTTTATGGACTGTTAGTATAGAGGAAATAGTCACCTTTCCTTGTTTGTATTAACCTGTGGAGTAACCCATTGTGAGCTGCTAACATATTCTACATTGAGCTCGACTTTAGTTGTTTAGTTTCCATTGATACAGATAACCAATCAAGATACAAGAGCATTTCCCTTTTTAAAGGAACTCTTTCGCCTTTTCTTTTAAATTATTGCAGCAGGGTGTTTAAAGGGACCTCACCGTCCTCCATCCAATGTCAAAATACCATTTTCGCATATAGATTTAACATCCAGACGTACCTATATTTGTTTAAGTACTTGTAGGCTATATCTTCACCAATGTAAAATGTGTCCCAAGCTTTTATAAATGCATTTGAAATGAATCGGTTAAAATGACATGAGCTGCCAAATATATATTTTTTCTAAAATAGAATTAGATAATTGTTCCTGATTTTCCTCAGGAAGTACACAATAAGATCTCTTCACTGATACCAATCTTGGAAATGCAGGTTAAGGTAGTTTTATTAGCAACAAAACCCCTCAACTATACTTATGCAAAGTGGTTATTTGAGTTTTATGTCCGGCGGGTCACTTGCTTTACGGGTTTTTTCTTGCTACTTAAATGCACATTTTTTTCAGGTTTCTTGCTCCTACTTTTACAAGAAAACTATAATTTTACCCTCCTGATTTTATATTTAGCAATCTGATGTTCAATAAACTGGAACAACAAACAAGATCCTTGACAATTCTGTGTTGTCTTAGAGATACAAAAGGGAAGTACGCCAAGATGGAAAAGTTTAAATGGTAGGCGTATTATACATTCGCCCATTTCATGACTGGAGTGGTAATTAACTCCCTAATTGTTAAAAACAACATAGATTGGGGGTTCAACCCTATGATAAGTTGGGCGTGTGGCAACAATAATTCCTTTTCCTGAACTTGAATCAGTTTTCAAACAAGTTAAAGAGGAAATTGTTTGGCTGACTAAAACAAATATACGGTCAACTCTTTATTTCTACGTTTTTCTTCCTTGTCGGTCTAAAACTATCTAACTTAACTCTAAATCCGTTATGACTTGTGGCCGAAAATAGTGCTGTTATTAGTTAGCTAAGAATAGTAACAAGTTTGAGATAAATCTTTCATTTTCAAAATGCAGAATAATTTATGTCGCAAAACCGTAGCCAGATAATATATAGAGTAATTTTTCCTTCCCTAGATTATACCGAGACCCTCTCCCAAAAAGGCCATATTAAATGATAGTAATAATCTATTGCATAAGGTGTTTATGGGATACGTTTCACAAAAAGTTAATAACCTGCCTGATCCGATATCAGTATGTTTACATAATGGTGCATCCATTGAGAACATACACAGTAAGTGCTCTAGTAGTTTGATGGGTTATCGATTTCATCCTCGTGAGAATTGAGAGCTATTTTAAGCAGCCATTCGCAAGCGTCGTTAAAAGGACGTACATCTGGACATACAGAATCCGTGTGTGGTTATGTGACGTTGTATGACTAGCAAAGGTCTGTCAATGAAATATCAATAAAATATCCGCATAATTATCTCAAATCATTTTCCACTGTTCTATTATCTGCATGTTTATCGTCGACTACTTCACCGGAAGTTGTCAAGTCAAATTGTATAGAGACCGGAAACTGTATCCGTACACAACCGGATATTTTTTTTTTCCACATAGGCAATATGAGTTGATTTTCTACAAAAACGCTGTAAATTGTTAAAAAAATGAACTGAAATATGAAGCAATAAAGCCGATTATCAAATTCTAGAGTATTCTTTAGAGGAAATTAAAAGGTGTGGCCTTTCAGACATTTGTGTAGAAAGTGAATTTACTCGGGCTCACTCTTGGTTAAGTCACTAAAATAATACATGGGACACATTGAATACATCCTCTTATATTTAAAATTGATAAGTTGTGGTGCCAAGTCCGAACATTAGCTGACCCACCAGAAACCACTTAACTTTATAGATCAGGACCACAGTCAAAACTCCGAAGAAAGAAAGCATAATTAATGTTCAATATTTCGGTTTATTAAACCGTCATCAGGAGTTTTCACTGTGGTCTATGATGTAAAATTATTCAGTGGGAATCATAGTTTATAGATCAGGCCTTTTTATGTTTTTGATTTACTATCTAAGAGCTATTAACAGAATGTTTGCGTCTCTTTAACTAAATCACAAACCTTAGTTCGTTCATAGAGGATATATGAATTATATTCATGATTATCCAGGGCATTTTTCCGCATATGCATGCTCTTCGTTACCCACGATGTGACCGCCGTTTTATATTGGTAATATAAAGTACAATACAAATTGCACAATAAAGTCAATTGTAAAAAAGAAGTACAGTTTAAAAAGACGAGTAACTCAAATAGGGATGAAACAAATATAGAGGAGATAAATTGAAGATAAACTGAAAATTCCAAATTAAGAAAAAAACAGCACTAAATAATTAAACGATATACAATATACTGACAAATATCACAAATAACAACTTTAAATGATCCAAAATAGAAAAAGAACAAATGCTTTTCTGACATTTGTGAAGAAAGAAAACTAAACATTACTACAAGTAAAAACCATGAAAATTAAACTTGGGGCGCATATATACATGTCCAGTTATACCTAAATTGTGTAAATGGTGGTGTAAAGGCATACCTGGAATTAAAGTCCGAACTTATCGATCAGAAACTTGGTAACTTCAGCTTATGGATTGCATTCGTTTCAGTCCCTGTTTACATTTTAAAATCTCTAATTTATCGACAGGCGTTTTGTGACCCCAAACCAAATCTTTCGTCTCCATTTCTGAGAGAAAACCCATAAAATACGCTCATACGGTTCAAAACATTGGAGGCACACATTGAGACTCGCAGTTTCAAATAAACAAAAATTATACCAAAACTATCCAATTTTGACACAAATTAGAACCATCCTAATTCCTTTTAGAAAAAATAAGAGAAAACCGACTGCTGTTTTAATGTAAGCACTATTCTAAATTTTAGCGGCAAATGTGTCTTTAATTCTTCTTATAAAATCAAGTAAGAAGAATAACGACATGTTGATGAAATGTACCATAAATGTAACCATGAATCATATGGGAAAAGCTAGCAATTCTGATAAGTGAACATTTGAACTAATTGTGGGGCGTTTAATTATTTTCTTCTTATACTTTATACTTATACTCAAATTAGTCTGAGAGCTAAAGTTAACACAAAAGAGTTAGTAATTCAGATTTATATATATCAAGCCTCCTTTAATTTAAAATATCTTAACATTTTTTTCTAAATGCCTTGAGGAAAAAGCTTTTTTTTGGATTTATTATAGCTGTTACTGTTATTCAATCACATTCTGTACATTTGATGATGAAATTGTTTGTATTAGATAAATCATGCAATTCAGGATATTAAAAGGTCGGCTTATTTGGCTGTATGTGTATAGAAGTGGTCAAGTTGAATATATCCGCAAATATTTGATACTGGACGGAAGTTTGATCTCCCTCATACCCCAGTGACTACTAGTGAATACGGAGATATTCTCAAGTCCTGACGTCACCTGGTAATTACCCATCTTAAACGAGGAAGAACCTGGGAGTATATATAAGACACGATCCCAATCTAAACTTCACCATCCAACGTTAAACTTTCAACTGTAATATATAATACTGTAAACCTCTCGCATTTAATTATTTTGCAATGTCAAAAACCATGAATTGTAAGTATTGATTGCAGAAAATGACGATTTTTGTTAAAACTCGATTGCTATTTAATTTTCATCTGCTAAAACGATTCTTATTTGTTTTTCAGGTTGTTTTTTTCTCGCCTACGTTTTAGTCCTAGCCATAACGAGTATTTATGGTTCCCCTGTGCCGAGTGAAACTTGGCTGACACCCTGTATGGGATCTCAACCATCTTCCACAATGTTTTCAAAACTGACAGTCACAAATAATCCCCCTCAACCAGTGGATGCCGATGAATTAGAAATCCTTCTACTAGAAACACGTTTATTCGCAACGAATTTTAAAATACGGGTAAGTGACATTCGGTTCATGCATTATTTGTAAGATAAAGTATTTTAATTTTTTTTATAGCAAAAGATGTCCGATTTATCCTAGTGATTTAACGCTTGTAGAGTTAATCAAAAATATTTTCAATTTGACTTAAGGGAGCGTAAGGAAATATTTTGTACAAAGTAATACACGAATGCAATTGTGGATTAGCTGTATTTGCTTATGGAGTATTATTTAAAAATAAATGATTGAAATGTCAAGTTGATAGTCTGAAAGTTTATTCGAGTATAGTAAGTGATGTGGTGAAATTCGAGCTCTATTCATATTTTTCTTCTCACCAAAAGCCACATCCGGTGGTCTATGTGAGCATCAAAACGGAACAGTAGACAAGTTTATTTTCTCACTTCTGATTGGTCTAAATTACCAGGACATTTTATACCTGCACAACTAAGTGACAAAACTCGAAAAGTCCCCGTTCTCTATTTTTAGTTACTAATAAGACACATTCCAATAAGCTTAAACGTATACACTATGTCCCCCAACCTTGCCAAGTACATATGGTTGACGTAGCAGATATTTGTTTTGAGGCTGTTGTTGTTGTTGTAGTTATTATCAATATCATTTTTATTTCAGATGATGATGCGTATTTCAGATAAAGATATAGTGAATTATCTCCAGAAAACGACTCCACCCGTTGTTTTCACAAATATTAATTCAGATTCTCTCAATAAGGCACAGGTAAGGACATCTTGTTATAATTTTCTTTCAAAATGTTAGTACTTCTGACTTATACATACATGATATAAGACCTTATCTTATTTCTAAAACCAAACATAAATGAATATTTTGATTAAAAGAATACACATCCTTTGAGAAAATCATTTTAGTAAATAAAAAATATGACATGATTGTGCTATGAATGAAATTGTACCTAAATAATATATAAATATTTATGGACACTAAAACACACGGGCACAGGGAAAATCTTCTTGTCTAAAATAACCACGGAGACAAGTTTCTAATTGTGTTAAAAAGAGGTATATCATTTAGACCTTTATACCCCATCATAAATTGTTGTAATAAAGTAAACCTATGATATTTCATTAGGTTGACGACTGACAGGAGCTTGGCCTTAGTCAGTAGAATTTTCTGGAACACTTTGTATTACATTGACAATAATATATAAAGGTGTACAATCTTTCTAATATAGAACTGTATATGACAGTGGGACTTCTTTTCTACAGGTCATATTATACAAACTTGTACATTCAATTAATACGAGTAATTTTTCTCTGATAGGTCATCAGTTTATTACACGAGGATTACGGGAAGCTGTCAGAGTTATTTATTCTAGTGGAAAACTCAAGACTAGAAAGAGAAAAAAGGCAAGAATACCAAGAAATAGAAATTCTTCAAAGCTTGGAAAGAAAAATTAGAGATTGCCTATGCGAGCTGTCTACAAGGGGCATTAAACCTGCATCACCATTATCTCGAAACAACGTTTTACCGGCAATTTCACCTAACTCCCGCAGTGAACGAGAAATGCGAGATTATCAAATAGGAACAATGATGATTTCTGTACTAAACTCTATTATCAGTCGCATCAATCAGTATAAACCACATCTAAGTTCGTAAATTCTCTCAGGTCCATATAGGCTACACATGTATGTACGAATGGAATAGTTTGCATTTCCTTAAGCATTATATTTGTTAAGCTTGCTTCGTTATTCATTAAGCTTATATATTTTATTAAGCTTATCTATTGAAGACAGTTGAACTAAATTGTGCTATTTTTCTCATCCACGATTTTATCTATGTATTTATTTTCTATTTTATGTATATATTGATTATTTATATATTTATTTATATGTTTATTTATTTATTTATTTTAAGTATATTTATTTTTTTTTTATTGAATAAGTCACTTTGCTCAACTGCTATGATTTCTGCGTTAATGTATAAACACAGGGTCGACATTGTTTTTCTACCATTTTAGTCAAAAGTTTTGATTTTACATTTTTTCATAATATACTTCTGGGTTTTACAAATATTTGAGTAATTGCTTATTCATACGTTGATTTATAAAGTTTATATACGAAAGCGTAATGTGATACCTATTATTTGTATAAGTCTTATGGATTCCTGGGTAGGAATTTCTCGCGCTTGTACAAATGTCAATCAACACCACGAGAAACTGTGATATTTCTATTTATTGCCATACATATGTTTAATTTATTATTTTAGTGAATTCTCAAATATTTTTGTATTGTTTATTTTTGTATATTTCTGCCAAATATATGGATATATTTTATATGTTTTTGAAAACAAATAAAGTGACCTATATTGTGATTCAATTTGCCTTTGTCAATTTCATAGGATGTGCGCAAATTGTCTTTCTTATAACAATTAAATACCAACAACTTCACTTGCACGATCGGAATCCGTCAGCTGGTAACGACATAGCTATATATTTGATTACAATATTTGAGGTATGAAAGTAGGGTATCATTATGGTTTGGGTTAAACAGAATTGAGAAAGTTTTGCACTTTTTCTATATTATTCAAACGCAAAATAGATGCGATGAGCGGACATATTCTATCAAAGCGGCATGTGTATCTGTTCATTTAATTAGCATTTTAATATTCTCTGACTATTTTTCAGGGTAACATTCGTCTCCTAAGGGGCATATGATGACGTTATGTGGGTACCTGGTCAGATCAGTAAAATCAAACATTGTGGGCTACTGCATTTGTTGTGAGAAATTTGAATATCTAGTAATGGATCATCAAATTTGTAATGTTAAGTGAATATAAATAACATACACAGACATGTAAGTAAATCTATGTGGTGTCCCAAAATTCCAAAAATTATGTTTAGATTGGTATGTTAGCATAAGCTTGAACTCATTGGTTGGGTGAGTGATGGGCATCTTAACTACACTCAACGGGTGTGGTTAAGTTTAGTGGGGAGGAAATCGGACTGCCAGTCTGAGTCCGCATCTAGACTGCCACCTAACGTCTCTTTCATAGAAAGCGATCAAGGGAAAATCCGCTCAACAGTTGTAATTTTTTTTCTTTTTACTGAGGGGAAATAAATTTAAATCCAAACGAAAAAAAACCAGAAACAAAAACTTTATAATTTTGGTGTTGTGTTTAATGTAAACACTATTTTGGATTTGAAGGGACATACCCTGAACCCGCGAAACGAGGGTCGTTAAAATGTGTGCTATTTTTCTGTTGTTTATATAAAGATGAGGTTTCCAGATGACAATTGGTAACTTTCCCAGCTCTCACTGACCACTGCATGAATAGGGGGTTTTATATGGGGATTCGTTTATCTGCTTTGCTGTGGTAAAAAGAATCGACTGCCTTTGTGGCTGAACATGTGGTGTATTCTCGGCTGGTTGTTTACTGACTGTTGGGCAGAAAACAATAACAGCAGGGAATTTAACAAATACTTCGCTATTATGTACATTTTTATCGGGAAAGTTGACTGGCTGCCTTTCATCTGAGATTGTTCACTATATATTTTCAATACTAATATGAAGATAAGCGGAGAATCACAACACACTTAGGTGGTGTGTCCTTTTAAGCTGCGATTGTGCCTTTAACAAAGTTCTTATAAAGTCTTATAATGAAATTTTAGCTTGGACATGTTTACAATAAAAAGTGTCTAGAAAGAAAGGTAAACTCACTTGGAAAACCAACTTCCAATGTTACGTTGTCTCATTTGACCAGATAATTAGAAGAAGTAGATAATCTAAATTTCTACTGAATAATTTTGGTAATTGTAAATGGAAGTATATGATTATCAAACAAATTGGTACAAAGTTCGAGTCAGATATTTCAGATTTAGTAACATATTGAAAAACTATTTTCGGGATACCGGGAAGACGATGTCTCCAGTTACAGGACGTCATTTCCGTAAACACGCTTACGTTTATGTTTGCAACGTACACAGCTAACAGCATGACTTGAACGACGTGGCTATATGTTTTTTCAGCCTCTTACTTATTATTACAGAGTTATATCTAATTTCGTCAGAAACCACGGACTTCAGGGCAAACCACAGGGCTATATTACGACCCGCATGTTTGTTGTCAACGTGTTACGATATGATTGTACCGGTACTAGAATGACAACCCAGCGCTGAAAATGTATGCCTTGTATTGCATCCGTAACCTAGAAACTGGATTAAAAATCGAAAACCACAGGCATGATACAGGTTGATAGATAATTGACCCAGAAAAGATATGTTGTAATAAAAAGATGACAGTGTACATGTGAAAGATGTCAATAGGTCAATAGCGCGTATAGCCTCCATTAGCTTCCAATCTGCGTTTCATTCCTCCAGTGAGACGTTGGATCTGTTGAAGGGGTAACTGCTCGGATTTGAATCATTTAGAGCACATTTGGTATAGGATGAGGGGAAAAATTCAAGCCCTAGAGCATGTTCTTTTTTTATCTTTGCATCAGACAGTTTTTCCGAACCCTTCTACGTGTGCAGTGATTATTACCCCATGAGACCACTTCCCGCCAATCTCTCCAAACGGTGCACGTGCCCAGAAAATCACATGACTGAATCCAGCCCGTGAATGTGAATTGGTTCATTTCACTCAACTTAACAAGTTGAAAAAGAATTGACATGCATTTTTCCCAACAGTGTTGAGGGCTGTTGAGTCTTCCTGGGTGCTGTTGAACAACCCGTCCATAGTTGAACAACCCGTCCATAGTTGAACAACCCGTCCATAACACTCAACTTTCTCCTTAACATGAAGTGGAGTCGTGTTGTAGCCACCGAGAGCGTAACGAGAATACCTTCTAGACATGGACCATTTCCTCGGTATCTCTTACTGACCCTAAAGCTTTGTTTTCGCCGAATTGTTGAACTTGACTTGCTGAGGGCGACATTGTTGTTGTCCTTCCAGAGCCTTGCAGTTTACGTGGGAACTATATATGGATATCAGCACGCCCCCCTGGGTAAAGTTAGCCGGGAATCCCGAGTTAAGTTTTTTATGTTGGATATTTCTAACTAATTACTTCACGTGTAATTCTGAGGGCGATAATACTGAAAAGCTATTTATTTGCTTTTTTTTCGGGGTAATAAAATATTCTCACTCATATATAGTCAATATGGTAATAGAAGTGTTTTTAACTTTTACTCATATTTGATATGAATTGTTTCATAACAACAATATTTTGTACCCATAAATACTGCTTATAGTAGTTCAATCTACATTTTAGATTAGCAGTCTAACATTTCAAAAAGATTCTTGGAATCCAATGCACACCTAGACTAAATGTAATAAAAAAGAATACAATTTTTATGCCTGCAATGATATGGATTAACTAGTTTAATCTATTGTCGACAGGAAGAAGCAAAAAAAAGTTTTTGACATAAGGCTAACTTATTTCAGTCATTTATCCAATCCATTCTGTTTTTACGTCAACACATTTTTGCATCAAGTACTGTCTTTCTCCCAACTTTGACGAATTTTGTTAACATCTTTGAATTTATGTTCTTTTTTTTTAAATTTAAAAAAAATGTTTAAAACCATTTCCTCGTCGTTTGTATAGACCAGCAGCAGTATGAAAATATAACTCGAGATTAGGTCCCCATGTCTACATCCTCTTTCAGGGAAAAACTAAAAAAGTCTTATTGGTTCACCCAAGAGGTTATATTTTGATAAAAGTACTTGACCCAATTTATCATTTATAGACACTAAACACATGGGCACAGTTAAAAATCTTATTACTGATGGTCCGAAACCGAAAAGTGATTTTCAAGATAAACTCAAATGACACGTGTTACGAGGCAAAATAATAAATGAAGCAGTAACAACAATAACAGCAGATTTTATATACAGATTTTAATTTATATTTTTTTTAAAAATCGAGTAACCTTTTTGAAGGCAAATATTATAGAAAAAAGTGACTTACTTACACAAGTTGAGAATTTACAGTTCCGAAAAATCTGTTATCCTGTTCACTTCACTGGTAGCAGTATAGATCCGATGATCATGAAATATAAATCCACAGAATAGAAACTTGTAAACACACTGGTTAATCTACAGAATAGAAACTTGTAAACACACCGGTTAATCCACAGAATAGAAACTTGTAAACGCACTGGTTAATCCACAGAATAGAAACTTGTAAACACATTGGTTAATCCACAGAACAGAAACTTGTAAACACACTGGTTAATCCACAGAATAGAAACTTGTAAACACACTGGTTAATCCACAGAATAGAAACTTGTAAATACACTGGTTAATCCACAGAATAGAAGAATTTTGTAAATCACAAAAGTTAGCAGGCCGAATATCATTCCATATAAGAATAACACACAAAACGCATCCAAATTATTATTAGCATACTGAGTGCAGTTGGCAACAGACTGACTAAAATACAAACAACGCGTACTTATATAGACTCTTAGAAATTCCAGAACGATTTAAAGTAAAACGCATTAGAATAAATTTGAATATCTATAGATTTATCATATTCAAGGTTTGAAAAAGTCACTTGACTTCGGCAATACAAAGGCTAATTATAAACAACCGTCGGAGTGAGTCGGCGAACAAACAATGGAGTCCGAGAAAGACCTTTAGACCCAAAATCTTACATTGGCATTTAGAAGTTGGAAGTACAAATCAAGTCTTGACTTTGATAACGATTTAAGAACTACGTCGAAACCCAACAAACTAAGAAGTTGTTATCCATAATTAAACTTCTCCTGTGACGTCACCCTATTGTTCGAGCGGATGATTAATTCTCACGAATCGTCTGCAACCATGCAACCCAGTCCTTCATAAATAAAGGGTTTACCAGACATGCGTATTGGAAACGAACAATAGCTGCTTCATGATTCTGAGTGATGTTTGCTTTATAAAAGGGGATCCTAGCCGGTTTGTCTTAATGGAGCGCTTTAAGGATTCAGTTTGTTGGATATGTACGATTTTAAATAAACGAGTAAATAAATGTGGATTCTTTGCATTTGGAGACACAATTTGTAGATTTTTAAATTACCGTATTTTATCAAATCGCTCAGTTAAGAGAAACCAATATAACTAAAAGACAGTTTTATCGGAAGAAAAACTGATTTATGCAGGGAAGGAGCATCTAACGTTTTGGTCAAATTAATACCTCACTTAAATGCTTTCCTTCGTTAAAAAAATTCGTTGTACCGTAACGCAATTCAAACGAAATCATAGCGCAATGGGTAAAGTCGGTTGCAGTAAAATTGAATCCCCACTCTAAAATATTCAGAAAAAAATATTATTTTTTTCCTGCACATGATCAACTTTACAAGTATAAATTAAGTGACGATCTGGCAATATTTTGGGACACCTAATAAAATAACAAAATAATATTTTTGGGAAATTATTTCCCAATATTTACAGCTCAAGCCATACCACGTGTAACACGACACCAGGCTCAGATTGCACCAGACGATTCTTAAAAAATAATCGGCAGGGGCAAACAAAGAGACTGACGTTTAGTGGCATGAGCTGCCAAAATTCACACTTTTTTCATAATTTCTGATCGTCAAGACAGTAAGGCTTTGAAGGCCATTGAAAAACTAAATGATTGGCGTTGGAATGAGGGAAATCCATAAAGTCTACAGCCTGTACGAAACGAAATAGTTCCGAAAAGTAAACAAAATTGAAATAACCGGGACGACCATTCATTCATTCTAAGCAAAATTTATGGGGTTCAATCTCAGTCTACCGATGTTTTTGCCATAGTTCAGATACGTCAATGTATTACAAAAGGATTCCAGCAAATTCTACTCACCTAGGCTAAGCTCCTGTCAGTCGTCGACCTAATGAAATATGATAGGTTTGGTTTATTACAACAATTATGAGGGAGTATAAAGGTCTAGATGATATACCTCTTTTTGACACAATTAGAAACTTGTCTCCATGGTTATTTTAGACAAGAACATTTTCCATGTGTCCGTGTGTTTTAGTGTTCATAAATATAAAAAAAAAATGTTTTAACAAGAAGATTTTCGTTGTGCCCGTGTGTTTTAGTGTTCATAAATATATATACACGTTACCATTGTCAATGTATTGCAAAAGGATTCCAGAAAATTGTACTGACCAAGGGTAAGCTCCTGACAGTCGTCAACCTAATGAAATACCATAGGTTTAGTTTATTACAACAATTTATGGGGTATAAAGGTCTAAATGATATACCTCTTTCTAACACAATTAGAAACTTGTCTCCATGGTTATTTTAGACAAGAAGATTTTCCTTGAGTCCGTGTGTTTTAGTGTTCATAAATATATATACACGCATTGCCATATACGTGGATTAAAATCCGTCGTCTGGACAAAGACATTTTAGAACAGTTGGAACTTAGCTTAAAACGTAATGATTTCGAATTCAATGAGGAGATCTTCCGGTAAATAAGAGTGATGTGATACGGGAAAACGTTTTAGTCCTAACTTTGACTCAATTTGAGTGGGAGAGGAATATACTTGGCAGATGTCACAAACAACCTTTCATTTACCTTCGATATCTTAATGACATTTTTATCATATGTCAGCATTCATTGGAAGACCTTCATATTTTTATTGACCCTCCTTATTCCCATGATCCCAGCATTCAACTACAGCTACTATTGATCTTACTTCTGTGGATATTTTGGACGTAACTTTTTACAGGGTTCATTCATATCATACAACTGGATATCTATATTACAAAGTTTTCTTCAAACTTACTGCTGACTGGGTTTTCACTGCTGACTGGGTGCCAGTAATGGCCTAGTCACAATGGCGGCGATCTGTCGGGGATTAGTTTTGGCCGGAGGTCGTCGTAGAAAATAAAGAACCCTTGAACAATCCTATCAATAATCCTAATAAAAGTGGAGCAGTCACGTTGTCTGAGATTTTTTCAAGGATTTTGACCCGGTTTTGTCGAAAATTCGTGGGATTAGCCTCCGATCGCTCCCGATTGCATTGCAGGCGATCGGAGACGATATCTGCGAGGGTCTTTTCTTTTAATTTTTTCCCCACCCTGGGTATATGTGGGGGGAAAAGGAGGGTTTTCTTCAACGATTAATCGGAGGGCATCGTAGGTCATCGGAGATTGTGTCTGCCAAAATGTGTGAAAGATCTTGCAAGCAATCTTAAAATTTTAAGTTCAAAGTTGGGGACCCCGACGGCTGTGGCGATGCCTAAAAAATCTGCGACAAGCCGCAGGCGTCCGGAGAGCGCCTCCGACGGTGCAAAATCGTGAGATTTGTCTCAAGATTTTGTTAAAATTTCCCGGGTTTTACCCATCGCCGACGCATCGCAACTGATTTGTGACTGGCCCATTACCAACGAATGGTTGTGGGTTTCCTCCAGGCAAAGAGCCCGGTTTCCTCCCACAATAAAACTGGCAACTCTGCCATATAAGTGAAATATTTTTGAGCGCGGCGTAAAACACCAAACAATCAATAAATTAATCAACCGTACTGACACGCATCAGCTGCTACGTGCTGGGTCATACCAAACTTCACACATATTCAAAAGAGTCATTAAGTATCAGGTTTTTAGTTTCTATAAAAACTGTAGTCTCTTTAGATTTTTAAATCAGCCTTGTTCTGTTGTTTTTACGGCTCTATCTCCCCGGGGGGTATTCTGTTAAGTAACTGACAAGGATAAAATCTGACACATAAAGACAAATGAATTCCCCTGTTCAGCTCCCGACACGCTTGCTTTTCCTTCCCGGTAGTATCATTGTCGCCCACATCAATAAAGTGCCGTAAGATGTATACGTGCCAGACCGGGAAACTTTTTTCGGAGAACAATCTCGCAACAAATGGCAAAAGTTGCGACTCTTCTAACATCAAAAAATGTCACAAGCAATATGTAGGAGAAAAGAGCCACCAGCCATTTATCTGGCATTGCACTTGGACAAGCTCTTTCCCTGGCGCAACATTTTAATACCCCAGATTATATCTTCAGTAACTTGTTGATCCACTGAATAGCTTCGCATAATGCAGTAGCAAGGTAACTCCGAATAAATCGTCAATATGCGTTTGTTAAATTTATTCGGAGTTACCTTGCTACTGCATTATATCTTCAGCCATGGCAAGAAGTCGTGTAAACTGAAATTGAACAAAATATGACAATGGGAACAGAGAGGGAAATATGTAATTTTGTCCCTAGGTAGAGGACAGACAGGGGAGGGATTTTCTCAACAGGCATGATCACGGAATGGTCTTTAACCGAATGACCAGACAAGCCTCAAAATATGTTTTATAGCTATTAATATTTATGGACGCTAAAATGCTCGGACACGGTGGAAATCTTCTTGACTAAAATAACCACGTAGACAAGTTTCTAATTGTGTTAAAAGTGGGATAAGTCATTTGGACCTTTATACCCAGTCATATATTGCTGTAATAAAAACAAATCCCATGCTATTGCAATAGCTTAAAGCGGCGTGGGCTGCCAAAATTCACACTTTTTTAATACTTTATGATCGTTACGACAGTAAGAGGCTTTGAAGTCCATCGAAAAACTAAACGATTGGCGTTGGAATGAGGAATATCTATACAGTATGTTACCTAAACAAACCGAAATAGTGTTTGAAAAGTAAACAAAATTTAAATAACCGGGACGACCATTCATTCATTCTAAGCCAAAGTTAGTTCAAAACAATACTTTATCGTTCATTCTCGAGACTAGAAGCTTCTGAATTATATTTCTTGAGAAAAATAGCCAATAATTTCAACATTCTGTTTTAACGTCAAAATATAACATTTTGGCAGCTCATGCTACGTTAAAGGGAAAGAAAATCTAAGCTTTAGACTAGTTTAGATGGAAAGAGCAGTGTTCATTTAGTCCAAAACAACTGTTCAATGTATGTTTTATCCCCTCGTAAGTGAATAATTCAAATTTTAAGGTGGCGTTTCAATAGAGAATAAGCTCCATATGCCATTCACAAGGCCGCCACCATTTTTTCATTAGTTTTATCCAATTATTGTTGAATAAAAATGTGATGCAATTTAGCCACTGACTGGCTAAGTAATGGCGTGCGGTTGCATACTGACCTATATATTCGGAGACAATCTTCCCACTTCAAGTTTGTCGCCATGTTTTTTTGGACCTAAATCTACCCTTCTACATTAGAGAGCGGTAAAAATACGTCATTATTGATCTAAAAATAGCTACACCAACATCACGTCATCCTAAAATGTAAAAATGGCTACACAGATAAGCCACTGAGAGGACATACTTCTGTCTGTTTTTATTAGCTTGAGGGCCACTGGAGGTAATTGACGTGAAATGTTTTAAGTACTTTGAAGGTTGTTATCGACGATAATCCCTATGCATTTCTAGAGATTTCCCCTCCTTTAAAGGATAGACAACGCCTCCTATTTTGTAAACAGTTTGTTTATGAGCATATACTGTGCCCACTCTGTCAAACAGAAAAAGAGATTTCTGGCCAAAAACTTACAGAATTCAATGCTTTCCTTTTTTCTCTACGACCTATATACGGAAATTAATTAGTTTAACGTTGTGACGTCATAATTCGATATATACATTACCATTAATAAGAAATATTTGAAACTCTCTTTAAACGTGGGTTCCATACTAATGATAAAAAAGACATCACCACGCAGTAAGCTTGATGTGATATCATCAAAACAACTTACGACGTGGTGATGTCTTAATTTTTATTATCATTATTGCCATTAATGATAAAAATTAAGACATCACCACGTAGTTAGTTGTTCTTAACAACACGTAAATGCATTTAATGTATAAATACTAGCATAAAAACTAACGAAAAGAACAAATATGTAATGTGGCCAATCATTGAAATTGTTAATAATATTCTAACGTCGGAATCTAGAAAACAACGACATCAATCCAGATTGACGTAAAACTGTTAACGTTATATAACAAAATGCCGTAATAAGTTAACGTTATAATACAAAATGCCGTAATAAGTTAACGTTATATAACAAAATGCCGTAATAAGTTAACGTTATTATACAAAATGCCGTAATAAGTTAACGTTATAATACAAAATGCCGTAATAAGTTAACGTTACAATACAATGGCATCACAATAAACAAGCTAAATAAAAATAATGTTAATATTACATTTAAAAAGTATGATTAAGGGTTTAATACCGCCGTAGCGGTGTTTGTTGCGTAACCCGATACCGCTGAACGTTGGTTCGTACCGAGTCAAACCACGAGAATGCGCAGCATTCGAGGGGTTTGACGAGGTGCGAACCAACGTTCAGCGGTATCGGGTTATGCAATAAACACCAAGACGAAGGTATTAAAGTCGATTCTACCCCGATAATTGAGAAAAATGAGGAAAAAGTGACCTGTTGTTGATTGCCGTTCCTTTTCCCTCCCTCTGGACAGAGTGGGAACGTTTAACCAATCAACGATAAGCTTTGGTCACGTGCAACGCTTGACCCAGATATTTTGAAGCAGAATGACATAATGTCACTATGGCTACCGCTTTGACAGGCTGGGTTGCTGACGACGCTAGCGGGGGAAATGTTGTGAAATCAACCCTTTGGTGACTGTATACGTTCATGACAGCCCAGTTTTCAATATAAAAGGACAGAATATAACCACACTCGCAACATTATCAGGTTAAATCCTTCATTTTGTATGATAACAAGCAAAAGATCACTTCTTCCGGGGGAGGTAAACCTACCAGCCGATATTGCACTACAGACTCGCTGTTGTTTGAAAAGTCATCTCTACTTAACATGTATATTTGCACACGGCACGCACATGCAGGAGGGGTAGAATTAGAAATTCTTACATGTATTTTACAAATTTATTCCATATTTTACTTATTTGTATACCACGATCTCTATTTAATGAAGGGTTGAGTTTTTGAATGAAACAAGCTTCTTTAATTTTTCTTTTCCTCCAATGTTTATCTGAAGATAAAGTTTTTACCTCTTCCCATTTAATAGGTTTTGTACATTTAAAGCTGTGTTCTGCTAACCCAGATTTGTTTATGTCACCAGTTTGAACAGCCTTCCTATGTTTGCATTTTGTACAAAATTAAGGTTCCAGAAAATCAGTCTACAGGGCATGAAGGATCAGTGACACGGATCGTTTAGATTGATTGATTGATGTTTTACATCGCACTCAAATGATTGTTTAGAAGTGAATGAAGCAGCGAATGAGTGCATCGAAGGGGCAGATACCCGCTGATTACCGGAGCTTGATGTGGAATTACCGCTCATGTCGATCTGAAATATCACTGGTTGATTAAGGAAAGAAGTACCTCCATATCCTCTGGGCAAGTCACGAACATGTTCTAATTGAAATCGGGCCCTCATTAAACTATGTTTTTTTTCTTTTACCTAATCTTTTTTCAGAGGTTATAGAATTTTGACTATTTCATTGGTTAAGGGAATGATTTAGGCGACAGTTTTTAAAATATGTACAACTCAAATACACTGCCCCTAAAATCACTTTCAAAATAAAGTGATCTTCTTAAATTGTCAAGAAAAGTTTAGCGTTAGTTCATCGAAGAGGATTGACGAGGGAATAAAGAAATACCGATAAAGCTCGCGTTACGAGACAAATACTAAAAGAAGAAGTACCAAAAAAAACCCAGCAGATTTTAATTACAAATTTGGATTTGTAGTAATAAAACAGAGTAACGTATTTACAGGCAAATATTATACAAACAGTAGCAAGAAAAGATATATCAAGTTGTTAGCAATCCATATTGCATCCAGATATCATAGCATCACTGGTCAGCCAGAAACTGACTGCCAAAACACAAACAAAGCGTCTTCAAATAGCCTCTGAGAAATTCCAGAACAATTCGACTATCACTAACATTAATTTGCATAGCTTTAGAAAGTTGAAATATACAAGCTACAAGAACATCAATAACAACACAACTGAAATGTAAGGTCGACTAAACTAAATTGTTAACAGTCGTTGGGTTGAGGAAAACGTATCACAACAAACAATAGCCTACTTGATGGACCTGTAGACTTTTACAAAAAAAATCAAAAGATTTACCAAAACAATCAAATTAGAAAATAGGACGAGGGGAAAATGCTGAGAGATCAATACATGTGATGCTAGGAATCTATGCAAACAGATGAGGGAACATTATCTTTGAAATAGAGATGGACGGTGTAGGCTTAGTGCAACAATAACCTTCCCATGAATTTGAGATTTTAAACTAAAAAAAAAAAAAGAAGAACGAACATAGAAGCTATGTGGTTGCCGGTGTCTCGCGCCCTTACGGAAACTGGCTGCGGATATAGCTTTTCTCAGAAAGATGCATTATTTTATCTTACATTATAATGCTAGAAGAAATGTCTATGCTTTTAAGTGACGTCAGATGCTCACATTGTGACGTTTTCGTAAATTCCGATTGTCAAAAGAAGTTGAAGTAACCTCTTAAACAAAAGGACACAGTGTGATGAACCGAAGCTGTGTGCTAATGGCGGACAAGATTCAAATAACATGTATATTTGTGTGACCAATAAAGGTTACAAGGTACAGTTTCATTTCCCTCTGGCGATTATGTTAATGTTTTGATTTGTAGCTAATTACCTAAATCTCGTAAGGGCTTTTCCTTTTCATTTTTAAATAATCAACACAGGAGACATTCTTGACAACCAATTAAAATTGACATTGTGCATGCCGGTTTCACGCTACACACAATTCAACACGGGGTACCGCCATTTTTTTAGATTAAACATTCTCAACGAAACTGTTTTTCAAAATTGGTTACATCTATACAGAAATAGACACAAATCTTCTATCAGACATTGACTGAAAGCTTCAAGTATGTAGGCTACATCTGCATTAGTTTCAATTCAATTTTCAAATAACCCAGATACATCACTATCGCTAAGTAGCCCACGTCCTAGTTCTAAATTAAAGTGGCATGAGCTGCAAAATATGAGGAAAATGTCGTGGGAACAAAATTTGATAACTGTTGGCCTCAAAACTGAACTCATGCATCCCGGCTATTTGACTTGTCATTTGGACGCGTCTTCGGTAATTACTTTACCAATAATTTTTATTTCGACGTCAATTCTTTAATGGTTGTTTGGTTGTTTTAGCTTATTGGTGCCTATTGGATGCGTGTTTTAAGCATCAACTATCTTCTGACTTACATACCATTTTTTCAATATGCTGTCTGATTATAAACATGAATTGTTGGTGTGCATCAAATTGTTTTTTGACGAGGTAGGCATAGGTGAGTCAGTATGGAGAGGTTAGTCAGTACTGGGGGACTGATGAGATTTTATGGGCTGGTAGGGCTTGTCTATGTTGGAAAATGGACTGGGGCCAATAAGGTCCCCATTCAGTGAAGCTCAAACATTCCCGATCGACGATCCACAGTAGAAAAAAGTTTGTTCGCCATTTCGTTCAAGGACAAACAAGTTCATGTCATTGGAATTCACTGTAAAATTTGGACCGGTGTAGTACTGTGACAGTGGGATATATATTTTCTCGAATATATGGACTGAGTAGGATAAAATAAATTGTAATGCTTTATTTATTTTAAGAGGATTCCACACAGCCCGAGGGCTACGAAGGTGGTCTCCTCTGCAGATTACATAATACAACAAAAACAGACAGAAAGCGTTGCGGGATGCAAACAAGGAAATTAGTTAAACACATTAGACAAAAAATATAATTTAACATAAAATACGTACGTAAAATAAAGGATAAAATAGTAACAGACTAACACTGCTGTACTGTTTTGGTACTGAATTTGTCGTTTGCATTACCCAGCGGTTTAAATTTTGCCCAAAACAAAATTGTAGTCAATATTTAAAATCCTCTTTTCAGATTTCGTTGCGATTGGTCTAGCTTAAAACTCAACAGTATTTGTTGTGGCAATCAGAAAAGTTACTCCAGCTGACATGACGTCACATCACGTTTTAACAGTATTACACTAAATGCTTTCTTACTGATGAGATATAGGATAAAATAAATAAACTCAAACAAAAAGTAAGTGATCTCCCTTCAAAATGGGAAAGAATGATGTCCAAGCTAGAAATATGCCATAGATGTGTTTTTATGTGTATGATATATCAATTTTATTTATTGGATTTTTGTATCATTTTCAGTTTAAAGCCTGTGGTGCGAATGGAAAGAGGATCTTTGATTTAGAGTAGTAAGTAGAAACACTCCATTTTATGTGTGGCTATCATCGTCATTTTTTTTATAAATTGCATGTGCGACAATGTTGTGCCGAATATTCAATAGAATACATTGCTTTTATTTGACAATTGGAAGATAATTTGCAAAAAATCAAAACTGCAATTTTTGAAAACCTAATAGTTAGCAAAATGTGTACTCCCACGCACCGACAAACGTGTTATTATATTACAGGATATAAACATACCTGTCTATTTTTAAACTACAAAGCGTGCTTTTGACCTACTTATATTTATGATCACTAAAACACACGGGCACAGGGAAAATCTTCTTGTCTAAAATAACCATGGAGACAAGTTTCTAATTGTGTTAAAAAGAGGTATATCATTTAGACCTTTATACCCCATAAATACTTATATAATATACTGATGAAAACAAGAGTAAGTTGTGTAATTATAAACTACAATGTATTTGGCTTACATATAAATTACATGTTATTTGAGTCCAGAACACTTTTCCTATGTGGGTGTCTCTTAGTGTTTATAAATATATACATTGCATAATAACATGTCATTTACTCAAAGTTTTGATCAGGCGTGAGCTGTTAAGGTTTTAATATGAAATAATTTCATAAGTCCATAAAATATTTATATTATAAGAGGAAAACTGTTCAAACATAATTGACAAACAACAATGTAAAATTGGAGAATAAGGGAAACGTACATTTTACATAAAAGGAGGAAACATTATAAATATGAGACATATATATAATAACAGCAATAAAATAAATATAAAACAGTTATGTGGCAGATATATGACATCTAGAAAACATAAATAAGACTAATGATTAAAAATTAAGACATCACCACGTAGTTAGTTGTTTTTAAATTTAAATTTAGTTACACGCGGGTATAGGTGTCGAAAGCTCTTGTTGTTAAAAAATAACTAACCACGTGGTGATGTCTTAATTTTTTATCATTAGTATGGATTGATTGATTGATTGGTGTTTTACGCCGCGCTCAAGATTATTTCACTTATTGCCAGTTTTATTGTGGGGGGAAACCGGGCTCTGTGCCCGGAGGAAACCCACGACCTTCCGCTGGTAACTGGCAAGCATCCCACATAGGTCGTTCGAGTGAAAACCCAGTCAGAAAATTTTCCAATTTTTTTTTTGGACTGAGTGGGACATTAGTATGGAACCCACGTTTAAAGAGAGTTTCAAACATTTCATAAATAAGACTATTTGGATTTTTTTTTCCTAAAAATAAAAATAAATATTTAAAACATATTTTTGTGTGTCAGCGATGATCCTGTGAACAAATAAAATAAGAATTGTAGGGATTTTTTAAAGTGGCCTGAGCGGTCAAAATGTTGATATTTTGACGTTAAAACAGAATTGAAATTACTTTTCTCAAGACGTATAATTCAGAAGCTTTTTAGTGCTTCTAGTCTCGAGAATGTACGATGAAGTATTGTTTTGAACCAACTTTGTCTTAGAATGAATGAATGCTCGTCTCGTTGATTTAAATTTTGTTTACTTTTCGGACACTACTTCGGTTCGTATAGGCCGTAGACTTTATGGATTTCCCTCATTCCAACGCCAGTCATTTAGTTTTTTCGATGGACTTCAAAGCCTCTTACTGTCGTGAAATTATAAAAAAAAAAGCGTGAATTTTGGCAGCTCATGCCACTTTAATTAAAGAAGGAGGAACGTTTAAGCATACCTTGTCAATATTAAAACATGCTGTATTATGGGTTATATTTGATACATTGTATTTTGTCTTCAGTGTTTGGGGCTATCAGTTTTAAAGTGCTCAACACATATATTCCTTATTTGGTTATGGGTCATATCTTTTTTAAGAAATCCAACATTTAAAGGCTTCAAATTATGACGGGAAGAGAATAAAAAAACCCATTAGGGATTTTGTATGATTTACGAGTTTCTGTATCCTATAGTGCCGCGAGGGAACCTGTTTGCCAACTACATGCAGCCCATGCATTCATAAAGAAATATAGTTGAATCCGATATAGGTCGGTTTGATTGACGCCTACCTTAAAGTATATACCCGAGTTTGGCATCATCTAATGTACTTTTTGATAAAATTGCCCAACAATAAGCTAATTCCGTCTCAATGAAATTTTCCCTATATTTCGCAGCTTATGTCTCTGTAAATGTCTCTAAATATGACTGTCAATCTTAAGGTAACATTTCTTTCGTGTCAATCATCGACTGCGATGACCTTGATTTTGACTTGGTTTTGGTCTTTCCACAATTATACTATTCGGTAGAAATTTCACATTTTGTCTCCGAGGGCATTCCTCGTATGTATTTTTTTTTTCTCACAACACGACTGAAAGTGGCAAGTCCTGCCAAATGTATTTATATCTTTTAATTTGTTTTAATCGTAGCACATGTTTTCGGTTTGCGTTGTCAGCTTATTTTATAACTGATAAACTGATATCCATGCATAGTGATGTAAAACAATCAATCGATCTGAAATCACGTTACATCTGTCTTGGATTACACTCATTTCAGTTTTTTTTCTTTTTTAATTGCAGCCCCCAATTTACCCTAGATGTTGTTCCGCAAACAGCGAAGGTCACAAAGAAAATTAACCAACTAACAGCTGGTTTTAAGTATATTAATGTGTCAAGACATTTTGGAACGTGCACGTTCTCTGGATGGACCTTTGTTGAAATTGCGAGTATTTATCAAATAAAATTTTGATTTTCAAATTAAAACTTCAACTTGGTGTCAAAACCTTTGAGCTATTGCAAAACAATACAGAAAACGCTGATATTTCAGCTTATTTTCCGAAAGGTATAAAGTAGTACGAGGTTTTCACGCTTTCTGGATTTGCCTAACGCAAGATTACTATGTGTCTGTATTCCCAGAATGCATCACGATACCGTCGGGATATTTAGTAGCGATACTCGAGCTACAACGTTGCTGACATAATGTTATCTACTTTAGATTTGATGTGCAGGGTATATGTGTCATGAAAAAATAATACTTTATAAAAAAATATGTGTTGACATATAAAAACTAAAGATGTCAAACAAATTGACAGATTCTGTATTAAAAAAAAAGACAGACTTCTGGTGAAAAAAAATCAGCAAATAATCACAATTTATACAATTTTAAAGTGTCATGAGCTGCCAAAATTCACACTTTTTTCATAATTTATGATCGTCATGACAGTAAAGGGCTTTGAAGGCCAAAAACTAAATGATTGGCGTTGGAATGAGGAAAATCCATACAGTATGTGCCCTGTACGAACCGCAAATGTGTTCGAAAAGTAGCAAAATTTAAATAACCGGGACGACCATTCATTCATTCTAAACCAAAGTAAGTTCAAAACAACACTTTATCGTACATTTTCGAGACTAGAAGCACTAAAAAGCTTCTGAATTATACGTCTTGACAAAAATAGCCAATAATTTTAACATTCTGTTTTAACATCAAAATATCAACATTTTGGCAGCTCATGTCACTTTAAATTCAAATTAGCTGGTCTAAGGTAGGGGAGGTTGTCTCCCCTGAAACCACCGTATTTGCTATTTGACAGGCAACGCACCAATAATTCCAAACGATAGGATGAGGTCAATACGTAATATTTCCATCAAGTAGAAGTTTCCTCCCTTGTCGTGCTGTCTATAGAAAGGAGAATGCATTTCCCCACTCTCGCGAGATTTTTGGGACAGACCTTGTGTTTAGTGAATGGGGTATTGTACAGAAAACTGTATCTCAGACCATACGGTCAAAATATTTCTTTAGATTTTACCTCAGCTAATAAAAATAAACATATGAAGGTTTAATTAATATGTTAAAACCAAACCAAATTATCTGTAACTAGATCTCTGCCATTGTTTGTATTCCTGTGCATTACAACGAGAACGAGGCTGTCCCACTCACACCACCAAATTGCACCTCCACTTTGAAGAGTTCTACTAATGGAAATACAACGTATAAAAAACCTTCCACATGTATATGGCGATTTCCCCGTGAGTGTCAAATTATGGTTTTATATCTAGCTAGATGAAAAACAGTTCAAATCGTGTTTTATATAAAGTGGATAGAGTTATGAACACACGAGGATGGTGAAAATAAACTCATTTTCTGGATGAATTGATGCCTTAACAGCAAACGACTTTGTACTTGACAAAAAGATTGTAAAGTTAGTGTGTAAAGCTTCTGGTTCACAGTTCACGGTCCATTATTCATTGCGGATAGCAAAGCCGGAATTGTGAAATGGGAGCCACAAGTGAATATAGAACCGTAAACTGTGAACTGGTAGGTAACTTCTCGGACATTAAGATAACTTGAGGTCCTTTGTTTTTCCTTTATCAATGGGATGGTGGAGGGCTCTTTGAATTGTTTCGTATAATACTTACATAATTTATGATCCCCTTTCAGTAAACTTGGTAGAATCCATTCAAAATGGCAAATTGCCGTGCCTTTTACACCGATCAGAATTCTGAAAGAAAAGGAATTGGTATTGACTGCTTTCATCAGAAGCACAATGATATGCTATAACATCAGTAAAGATGATCTCTAAATATATCGAACATTCAGACTAAAAGTACCTACAGCAACACCATTGCATAGTTTGACACTTTCATAATTTACGATACGAGACTCAAAGATTTGAAGAAAATAAATACGGTTCGTCTACGCCAAAGCTGTTTTCGATCACCGTATCGCAACGTTATAGAAAGATTTCCATGACATACTCTTACATTAAGGATATGATAATTAAGAAGCAATCAGCACAAACGAAGGGATTCCACAACTGTTGAAGACACAATTCTACTTATGAAGGCCCGTGCTGTGTACAAATAGAGAATGTCCAATTTCAATACAAGCCTATAGTTTCTTAACACTGCTCACGTGATTTTAGTTTTTTGTTGTAAACAGGATTTCGTGGAATTTTTACTTTGGTTTCCAGAAATTGGTATTCGAGGAACTATACTTCTAGGAAAATTTAAACCAGCTTGGGCGTGTTTGTCAAATTATTTGCACTTTGTACATTAGAGAAAAGGACATCCAGTATACAGGAACGCACAAGAAAGCGTTTACGAAAAAATGCATAAAACATGTAAATGTTATTATGATCATTGAGCAAGATCTTTGTAAGGATTTAGATTAAACAATAAAATTAGGAAATTTGAAAGCTATTTTATCATCTCTCATTTTAACTATAATGGAACTCATGATCGCATTGACGATATTCGTCAATTTAGTAGTGTGAGGCCGTGTCTATGTTGCAAGCAATCCTTAAAAGGAGACATCGCTCAAGTTTTTTGTGGTTCTCTGTTGACCTTCAGATTACAAGAAAAATAAAAAGTGATCAATCTCGGATAAAAGGCAGCAAGTCGACTTTCCGCCATAAATGTACCTTCAACGAGTTGTTTAGGGAATTCCGTGTTGCTATTGTTTTGTGTCTGACAATCAGTAAACAAACAGCCGAAATACACCCCACGCGCAGTCACAAAGGGCTCTATTGCACACTCGATTCTTTTTACCACAACAAAGCAGACATTGGGGTTCTCAAATAAAACTCTCTATCCAGCAGTCCGTGGGAGCTGGGAAAGTTACCAATGGCCATCTGGAAACCTCACCTCTATAAAGCCTAAATAGCGATAGAATAGCTCACATTATAACGATATTCATCCCGGGCATGTCCCTTTAAACTATTCCAGAAATTGTTCACAATGAATTTCGGCTAATATATCACCCAATTGCTACAATGGACCAATTCCCAAATGAGGTCAGAGGAGGGATTAAATAGCACACGCCAAATAATCTGCACTGAAAAAACTATAGCTGTGCAGGCATGCGTGTCACTGCCAAGAGGCGAACAATGTGACACTTCGAACAACTTCCCTCCTGCATTAAAGAATTTTCGAGTTAAGTAAATAAGCTTTCGACCGAGAACGGATAATGTATCACCCAACTAATATTGTATCTCATCATGTATCATGTAACAACGATCGATAATGTATCACCCAACTAATATTGTATCACATCATGTATCATGTAACAACGATCGATAATGTATCACCCAACTAATATTGTATCTCATCATGTATCATGTAACAACGATCGATAATGTATCACCCAACTAATATTGTATCTCATCATGTATCATGTAACAACGATCGATAATGTATCACCCAACTAATATTGTATCTCATCATGTATCATGTAACAACGATCGATAATGTATCACCCAACTAATATTGTATCTCATCATGTATCATGTAACAACGATCGATAATGTATCACCCAACTAATATTGTATCACATCATGTATCATGTAACAACGATCGATAATGTATCACCCAACTAATATTGTATCTCATCATGTATCATGTAACAACGATCGATAATGTATCACCCAACTAATATTGTATCACATCATGTATCATGTAACAACGATCGATAATGTATCACCCAACTAATATTGTATCTCATCATGTATCATGTGACAACGATCGATAATGTATCACCCAACTAATATTGTATCTCATCATGTATCATGTAACAACGATCGATAATGTATCACCCAACTAATATTGTATCACATCATGTATCATGTAACAACGATCGATAATGTATCACCCATCCAATATTGTATCTCATCATGTATCATGTAACAACGATTGATGATGTATCACCCAACCAATATTGTATCACATCATGTATCATGTGACAACGATTGATAATGTATCACCCAACTAATATTGTATCACATCATGTATCATGTAACAACGATCGATAATGTATCACCCAACTAATATTGTATCTCATTATGTATCATGTAACAACGATCGATAATGTATCACCCATCCAATATTGTATCACATCATGTATCATGTAACAACGATCGATAATGTATCATCCAACCAATATTGTATCTCATCATGTATCATGTAACAACGATCGATAATGTATCACCCAGCCAATATTGTATCTCATCATGTATCATGTAACAACGATTGATGATGTATCACCCAACCAATATTGTATCTCATCATGTATCATGTAACAACGATCGATAATGTATCACCCAGCCAATATTGTATCTCATCATGTATCATGTAACAACGATCGATAATGTATCATTACGCCCGGCATTGCATTATCTTTATCAATAGATAATGTAATAACGTTTAACTCATCATTTAGTACATAATATTTTAATCTATATAATGTTGTCATTTACCACCGATATAACAGCCTATAGTAAATGCTTTTATTATTTATACATAAGTGAAAACTAGGGATTTCTTTCACTCAGAAATGTTATAATTCACTGCAGTGCAATAACACTTTTTGTTATTTAATGCACACGACGAAGCCGATGACGTCGACGGACCTACTTCTTTCTTGTGTACTGACGTCTGCTGTACAGCAACAACAGTACATAGGATTTCGATAGGCTAAATGAAGCCTTTTCGGTCATATTTAGCATTAAGATAAATAAATTACAGCTGAAAACACTAAATTGATTCAATAGAGGATCGGTTTACCACTCTAAGTCAAACCGATAAAACAAAACTTCATAATCGATCGTCTGTTGTCACCGTTGTGTGACCTGCAGCATGGCTTCGGAGAATCGGACCACTGCGTGTAATGAGTAACTGTACTTGCCATTCATTGACGCGTTTAAACAATGTAAAGTAATTTCAAATATCATTTTTTATCCTGGTGGCTGGTGCTCAGCAGAGTTAAAATCCATGGAGTTCGATTTAATTTCTTTTTACATGAAATATCGCGAAAAACTTCAGGGAGAAAATGGCCATCCAAATGACCACAAATCTGACAGTTGACAGTCACGTCAGAAGAACAGACATGCTGTTGTTTCATTGGTCATCTATATATATTCCTACGTTTGCTGAAAACCTAATCCGTCATAAATTTGTTGATACTTTCTTTTATATGATTGACAAATTTATACTTAATAAACAATCTCCAGCCTAAAACATGATAGTATAAATAATAAACAGAATATTGTACAGTTGTGTTTGAACAGCATTTATATTTTTTCTCTTGAAAGGCGGAGGGATAACCCACGAGACGCTTCGCGTCTCGTGGGTTATTCTCCGGCTTTCACTCGAAAAAATATGTGCTATTCAAAGACAACTGTTCAATATCCTCTATTTCTATGGGAATTATATCTTTAGTATAGTAAATGATTTTCTAACCGATCCAAATGGGATTTTTATCGAGAGAGTTGCGAACGAGTCTCTAATCAATGCAGTTGTAATTTTTATAGAGAATAAAGTAGAGGATGTTTCAACCAATACAGCTGTAATTTTTTTGGAGAGAACAGTAAAGGATTTTGTTACCGATACAGGTGGTGGTTTTATCGAGAGAGTAGCGGACAATTGTCTTACCGCAACAGGTGGTGTTTTTATCGAGAGAGGAGCGGACAATTTTCTTACCGATACAGGTGGTGGTTTTATCGAGAGAGGAGCAGACAATTTTCTTACCGATACAGGTGGTGGTTTTATCGAGAGAGGAGCGGACAATTTTCTTACCGATACAGGTGGTGGTTTTATTGAGAGAGGAGCGGACAATTTTCTCTCGTAATTTTTATGGAGAGTATAGTAATGGATTTTCTTTCCGATACAGTTGTAACTTTTATCGAGAGTATAATAAATCTTTTTCTAAGCGATAGAAATATATTGTTTATCAAGAGTATAATAAATGATTCTCTAACCGACACAGGGGCAATTTTAGTACAGTACAGTAAATACTTTTATTACTGGCGGTAACAAAGTTGCGCTATTTTCAGTACTCATTAGTTTCTGGTTTGCGTTTAATAGTCTCTCATTAGTTTCTGTTTAGCGTCTATTGGTCTCTCGTTAGTTTCTGATTTGCGTCTTTTGGTCTCTTGTTAGTTTCTGGTTAGCGTTTATTAGTCTCTCATTAATTTCTGGTTATCGTCTATTGGTCTCTCCTTACTTTCTGGCTAGCGTCTATTGGTTTCTCGTTAGTTTCTGGTTAGCGTCTATTGATCTCTCATTAGTTTCTGGTTTGCGTTTATTAGTCTCTCATTAGTTTCTGTTTAGCGTCTATTGGTCTCTCGTTAGTTTCTGATTTGCGTCTTTTGGTCTCTTGTTAGTTTCTGGTTAGCGTTTATTAGTCTCTCATTAATTTCTGGTTATCATCTAATGGTCTCTCCCTAGTTTCTGGCTAGCGTCTATTGGTTTCTCGATAGTTTCTGGTTAGCATCTATTGACCTCTCATTAGTTTGTGGTTAGCGTCTATTAGTCTCTCGTTGTTTTCTGGTTTGCGTCTATTGGTCTCTCCTGAGTTTCTGGTTATCGTCCATTAGTCTCTCGTTAATTTCTGGTTAGCGTCAATTGATCTTTCATTAGTATCTGGTTAGCGTCTATTGATCTCTCATTCGTTTCTGGCTATCGTCTATTAGTCTCTCGTTAATTTCTGGTTAGCGTCTATTGGTCTCCCATTAGTTTCTGGTTAGCGTCTATTAGTCACTTGTTGTTTTCTGGATAGCGTCTATTAGTCTCTCCTTAGTTTCTGGTTAGCGTCTATTGATCTTTCATTAGTTTCTGGTTAGCGTCTATTGATCTTTTATTAATTTCTTGTTAGCGTCTATTGGTCTCTCAATAGTTTCTGGTTAGCGTCTATTTGTCTCTCATTTGTTTCTGGGTTTACTATAAACTGTATGGTTAGTGATTTCCAATATCAACATCTGTATACTCCAAAGAGCCAATTTCCCAATTCTGTAGTGAATGTCACAAATAACCTATTTTAAGCTATATCTTAATTGGAACAAATACTGTGGATTCCAACAATATTTTATTAGCTGATAATTAAAATAAGTACATTTGTATAGTTAAATTATTTTATAAATAAGAATATCTTTAAAAATAAAAAAATAATAAATAAATAAACAAATGGTACATTTTAAAATAAAATAAATAACATGGTGACAAAACGGCTGAAAATAAATTTGATCACAGAAGAAAAAGCCAGTCACTTATGCATATTAATATTAAACATTGTTACTAAGGAAATGGCAGTCATATATATTAAAATGCACAAATAAATGCACCTTGTTGTAGGCCTAAGTCATACAGAAATATTAAGCATTATAGAACAAATGGAATTGTCAATCCTTGCGGTTGGTCTAAAACAGACGAGCTATGTCAACTTGACACTGGTTAAGATAATACAGGGTCCTTTTTATATTATCATTAGACAGAAATAGATGTTTAGGTGCATTGAATATGAGCAAAACGCCAAAATCTATTCACAAGTTCCAAAATACGGAGTTGAATTATTCAGTGGTATTTAGTGTCGATTGTCCTGTTACAAATTGTTGATAAATGGGGATGAGGAATTGAAGAGATGTAACCAGGCCTCGAATTACAACGTAATCTCTCTCGTCTCGTTTACTGCGAGAATTCAACGAGATTTTCGAAACTATGGTATCGCGCGATAAAGGTGTTTTTAAATAGATTCCTTCAGTGAACATGTCACATAGACATTGCAGGATCTTTGTTTCTACTTTTACAAGAAGAATAGATTCATCCTTCTCATCTTTAACATCTCTGTTAAGTCGGGCATCCTCTACCATTATAAAGTGTCTAGACAACTGTCCGTAACCCTTTTCGAGCACCTCATACAACTATTAATAAAATATACAAATAATAATTATTCAGAAATATGAACAAAATATGATAATTGTTAAAGAAAGTGAAAACATGTTATTTGGTTCCAAGGAACAAGACAGACAAGGGAGTTTAGCCCTGACTATTATATTTTTGAAACCCCTGACTGTTGAGCTATTTGTAATATTCTTTTATAATCTGAGGCCTATTCATGCTGGATTCATTATACTGAAACACAAATGGTATTACACTGTTTGAATCCAAAGGCTTCCCCTTTCCAAACATTTGTGTTTGGTATCTGCAGCGGAAGTGAAAAGTGATTTTTTAAAATAGGCATGATGTCGAAATGATTCTTAACCGAATGACCTGGGGTATTGAAATGCTGTCCACGGCCACAGAACGTCTAATGGTAGATAAATGGTTGGCGGCTCTTTGTCGTAGAGAATTCTGAGTTTCTCCTACGTATTGCCTGCGACAATTTTGGAAAAGGAAGTTGGGAGAGTTGCAATTAGGGGCCTCTGTCATTTGATTGTTCTCCGAAACAAGTTCCGCTATCTGGTACGTAAATATCGAGTTTACGTCGTGCTTTAAGGCATTTCATTAATGTACCAGAGGAAAAGTGGGGCGATAATAATAAACCCGTGGAGGAGAAACAAGCGTGTCGAGGGCTGGGGGGCGGGGAGGGGGATTAATTTATCTTAATGTGTCAGATTTGATCTTTTAAAGTAACCTAACAGAATACCATCTGCCGTAAAAAGAACAGAACAAGCCTGTTAAAAACTAAAGAACTACAGGTTATTTAGAATCTAAAAACCTTAGACTTAATGGCTCCCTTGAAAATTTGGGGAGGATGGTATGCCTATAATTCAAGGAAGCTAATGCTGCAAAACTTACAACTAACTTAATAAATATATAGTCAACAAGGGCGACAGATTGACATTTTAAATGAGGAACTATCAATTTACCAGGCGAGGGATCTCTGAGTGGCTAGATCCTGGAGCTATTTGTACAGTGACTATAATAAAAATAAAACTAAGCAGGCAGATGCGTGTGTCTATTTGCATCACAGTTACACATATATGTATGTTAAAGCTCAATTTGTAAACAGGTTGGAATAATAATCCATCACCCCTACATCTCAAATACGTCACTATGCAGTTGCCTCTTGAGCTACACTCGTGGGTCGCCTGTCGGAAAATGGCAGTAACTTTAAAAAAATCCAAAATAGCGCAACCAAAGTACAAGGTGCACATCCTCTCCTGCTATCCAGCATGCCCACCAAGTTTTTAAAAAAAATCCGATAAAAACCGTGGGAAGAGATGCAATGACAAACACCTATATTCTCATTCTTTTTTTATACCGTCAGAAAAGGACAGCAACTATTAAAAAAAAAGAAATCAGCGCAACCAAAGTAAGAGGTGCACATCCTAGCATCATATCCAGCATGTCCATTAAGTTTCGAAAAAATCAATTAAATTTCTTTCGCGGAGATGCGATGACAAGAAATGATTAGGGGCAGACAGACAGACGGACAGACAAGCTAACCGCTGCCCCACCTTACATACTGTGGGATAAAAAGGGTTTTTTACCGGATGCATTACGCAGCCATAATCTTTACTTACCGGCAGATTGGTTCCAATTGAAAACGCCAACGCACTTGATAAGTTAGATGAAGATAATTTATCCAGCCGGTTAACAGTAGTGGTATCATTGATGAGCTGTAGCATCTAGATTAAAACAGGAAATTTACTATTGTGGGTTTTATTTTACAGAACGAGTGGTTTGGCTTGACAGACAAGCCAGAGATTTCCCAGTCACACCATTAGAACTATATAGTTTGATTGATTGATTGTTTGGTGTTTTTACGCCGCGCTCAAGATTATTTCACTTACATGGCGGCGTTGCCAGTTTTATTGTGGGAGGAAACTGGGCTCTGTGCCCGGAGGAAACCCACGACCTTCCGCTGGAACTATACAGTAGCTCTCTAGTTAAAATGAATTGAAATTGGGTCGCCAATTAAAATAAGATAAAAATCAAAACGACAAGTGCATGTGGTATTGTAAAACACTAGGCTCTAAAACATATTGCGAAATTCTTCACAGATGATAGACACATATATATAATAGACACCGGTATAAACGCACCGGATCCAACTAGAACAGAACAATAGCCGTTATCAAATTTCTACCTGAAAAGGCCTGGCCAAACATGTAAGCCATGTACGCAGATACCTCTTGATACGGATTCGGAAAACATTTTTAAGAAGGTTTTTGTGCGTGTAATTGAAATAAAATTACAAGATCTAATTATACAATTTTAAACCGTATAGTTAATACAAAGATCTTTACTAACAAAATTGGCTTCATTGAAAATATATTTGCATTTTGTACCAATGTATGTCAGATAAGAATTTTGCCAAATCAAACAAAATAAATATGCTTAGACAATGCATTGATGGATTATAATCTTTTCTACATCAATTAATTTATTTTTCCTGTTAAAATGTTACATGTTTCATGTGTCATTGTATGTATATTCAGTTTGCACATTGTACCTCTGATATATATCGGAATTTACGAAAAATGGCGAGAATTTCGACATCTTGTTTTACATTGGTGATTACTTCCAACGACGACGGGTCAAATATTAGCCTTAATTCTTTATGCTCTAGAACACTGTATGCTCTAGAACACTGTATGCTCTAGAACACTGTCCGTAAGCTCTAGAACATTGTTTGTATGCTCTAGAACACTGTTTATATGCCCTTGAACACTGTTTGTAAGCTTTAGAACACTGTTTGTAAGCTCTAGAACATTGTTTGTAAGCTCTAGAACACTGTTTGTAAGCTCTAGAACACTGTTTATACGCTCTAGAACAAGCCATATTTCTGACAATGATGCCAACGACAAAACACCTGATCTGCCCTTGTCAGGATAACGAAAAAGCTGTGTCCTGCTACTGTTGTCACAAATCTTTCATTTTGATATCTTACATTACTTTAATGTACTTACTAGAGTTTTGAATTCCACGGCAGCTTGAAGGGCCTCCGTGTGAGAGACAATTAATCCACTGACATCGAGAGGTTGAGTTTCATTACTTTCCAGTTCTGGGATATATTCGGACGCTGGAATCGAGCCTTGGCATGGAGTCAACCATCTTGAACTTCCTGGAAGGGGACTACTTAATGTTCGACCAACCAAAATGCATGCTGTTATGCTAATTATGGTAAAAGTGTACCATGTAAATGACGTATCTGCAATGATAAAAAAGTACACAAGTTCAACTATAGCATAATACGTTTTTGTCTTCAGGATGGAAACAAAATATTTTACATGCAGACTTTCAATCTTTGACATAATGTGAATATAGCATTGTCATAAATAGTCATAAATTAATACTTCGGTTCATGTTTTTTTCTTTAAATTTTATGCCAAATATTGCTTAATTGCAAATAATAAAATTATTACTCACAGTACATTTTGTCGTCTCCTTAACTGTGCAAAGAAATAATCCCAAATTGAAGTAAATTGAATTTTTGTTTGAAGAAAACTATTATATAGGTGATTAGCTCTTCCTTGTGCCATTTTGGTATACTTGTCGTTGTGACGTCACACCCACGCCTCGTACGGGAATGTACTAGCGAAAACTGACTTCCTTCCAGAAGAAGCGGATACTTAAAATCCGATTTATTCAGCAGCCCAATAGACGATGCCTGTAATTTAATTCCGTAAATTTCTAAAGATCTGCTTAAATTTTTATTTCTTGGCCAATACGACTGGACAAAAGTGGCTATAACAGTTTCTAAATACTGTCACTCTTGCGTGAAATCTATATGGGGAGAGGGAGTTACAGTCCTTATTTACGGATGCCTTTTGGTTATTTTTTCAAAACTTACTGCATGCAACCATGAAAAATACTGCAAATAGATTTCTACGTCGAAACCAAACTTTTAACTTTTCGATATGTGGGAGGACGCTTTCGTCGGGATTTTAAGATCCCTTCATGGACAATTGTGGCATATTCATGTTCACAAAATTCGAAAATTACAATTAAAACAATGCTATAAATATCAATGGGTTTTAAAATAATAATATACAAATTAAAAAAAAAGTTATGAAAGTTTTGCCTAGGTGTTCCTCTAGTCTTTTTGTTTATTTATTCGAACCTTTGTCTCTTGCTGTTGAAATCATGTGACTCTAAATTTAGAATATTTGCTAATTAAGGTTTGGTTGTGAAAAGTAAAATATATACACTTCCTTGTTACCTATTCGGTACAATTAAGATGTCGAACAGTCAGAGATTTTTAGCTTATCGTGTTTGCATTTTTATGTGGCGTAATTCTGCCATCAATGTCAAAGTTGTTTCCGGAAGTGATATGAAGTGAACTCCTTCTATCTGCCACGGCTTGTCTCTTGATAATTACGTAAAAACAACCTTTCTAAGAAAATTTAAATTTTAACATCTAGTGAAGGGTTTCCGGATATGCATTCTTAAAGAGGGTTAAGTTTTAATACAAGTGTCATTTGACTGTTATCCTTCATAAGTTAACTTTTAGAACCATTCAGAATTTTGTTTTCCAATTTGATTCGGGAATTGTTTAACAAACACAACACATTAACACGCCCTGTACATTATAAAGAATTTCATTGGCTTTTAAAATTAGACTGTAAATTTTGTAAATTTACATCTTGGTCAAGTACCAGGATAGAGTTTGTAAAAACACTACTTCCCGAAGACCATCGTCTCATCTTACAGTTACTCCGATGTATGTTCATAAACACGTACTGGAGGAAACGGATATTAAAAACGGTCAATTTGATCTCATATTTCTATACAGCTGCATTTCTTTGTCGCATTACAAATTCTTGATAACTGAAAATATAGTATAATATATGGGTCTGGTTAAAATAATTCAATGCAAATCGTCGACTTTATTCCGTTAAATACTTGCCATCTGATTGCACCTTTCTCTGTTATACGGAACGGGCATTTATTGTATGTACCGTTGGGTCTAAATAGGAAATAAGATATTCTTGTTTGATGGACTGCCTAGTTTTCAATATTGATAATGCCGTACTACTTGTACAGTACTCATACCGTTTGCATATGTTGTTAAAGAAATTTCGATACATGTGCCACACCAACAGTAATTGTTATACATGTTGTATGTTTCGTTAACATACCAAGTGATGATTTTTTGTATTGAAAACACTTTCAGTTTATGCATTGTGAGAAACTATTTTAGAAAATACAACGTATAGTTGGAATTCTGTTTACCATGTCGTTTCTGGAAAAAGACAAAGCTCATAATGTTCGACCCGTGTTACATGACTCATTTGCATTCATCGCTCTCTGGCACGATTTACTTTCAGAGGGACAGGATGGGGAACAATGAATCAGAATTCAATCATGGGGGAAATAAGCATTTTGGTTTTTGTGTCTATGAATCGAACAAAGGTGTCCGCCACAAACCAATAAAGCTCTTTCAAGTGACCAGGGTTGCCGGAATTCGCTTTTTCTACAAGACGTGCAAATGGGAGATTAGGGCAGTAACTTGACAGGTCCGGGGCTAGAAGTAAACACCCAGCCATTTTTGTACATTCACTTTAAAACGGCAAATGTATAGTATTTAAACTACAGAAATTTAATGCCACGGAAACCTACTCAAATGGTAATTGAAATTTGTTAAGTGGAATAAGATGCCTACATTCTCTCTTTTAAAAATAATATGAGAATTTGAAATTCCTCAAAGAACGAAATAGTGAAAGTAAAATAAGCAAACATCTAGCTTATGTCGTATTAGCACTTGATAAAAAACTATAAACATGTTGCCAGCTCATATTACTTTAACACCGGGACTGTATAACGTATGTCACAGAGTCGTTATTTATACAAAACATTGTTCAACACCTATGTTGAATTGTAAATATAGAATAGGATATTGCCGCCTGACAAATGTATTAAAGTTACATTCTATAGAGCAAAATGCCAGTGTATAGATAGAGGATCTCACACGAGTGGTCATTTGATATGAAATTTCTGAAACGAGTTGAGTAAGTTTTGGGCTGCGAGCTTCAGCGAGCAACATGTTTAAAACTTAATCAACGAGTTTCATAAATTTTCATATCTAATTACCACGAGTGTGAGATTCTGTTTATCGCATAACTAAAATTGAAAAACGAAGAAAACTAATTGAAAATTGTACCAATCGTAACGTCATTAGAAGTTATAAATAGACAACAGCCGCAGCACTGTTGAGTTATGGAAGTTCTCCGCCGAAACAATAAATTAGACCCATGTCAATTCCATTTGAATTTCTAAGATAAAAACGCAGACTTGTTTCAAAAAATATAAAGTAGACAAATCTAGAACATTATACGATTTGATCAAACAAAGATTTCGTTGAAATTCGTTCTGAACTTATCTAGGTCACAACAAGCCTGCGTTCCAGTTACAGCGAAGAGTTGACCTATATATACCTACATGTAGCTGACTCGTCCCTCGTTTGGCTTTGGCAATTCGTTTTTTCAAATAGGGGCTTTAAGGTTGTGGGACTTACAATCTAAATAACTAATAATCTTTCTTGACTTTATACGTGTGCGAATTGGTTGGGAAATCTTTGCGTGCCATAGTACATACCATATTGACAGGTCAATCGAGAGACAAAATAACAACAAAAAGTCCCATTGGCGCGCGTACGAATAATTTTCCCACGCTTTCAGCCAATCAATTTCATTGAAAGTGTTATGTTACTAGTTACATACGATATTTACGACATGGCTTTATGTACGCAAATAACAACACAGTTATGTGATAAAAAGAGTTAGATATTGGGGGGGGGGGGGGGGGGGGCTTACTTAAAGCAATGCCAGTAATACCCGTCCTGGAACGTTTATTTTTGTTTAGAAAAAATAAAGATTCAAATAGGAATCCAAGTCATTTATATAAGAAAGCAAACTGTGAGGGTGACAGAAGTCATCGTGTGGCTTATCTTTGTTTTGAAAACACTTTCAGTTTATGCATTGTGATTTACTATTTTAGAAAATCCAACGTATAATTGGATTTCTGTTTACCATGTCGTTTCTGGAAAAAGATCCGTTACATGACTCATTTGCAACCATCGCTCTCTGACTCAATGTTATGGAATCCCACAATGTAATAATGATTACAATACGGGTTGCAATTGCAAACCTTAGTGTAATAATTATTGCAAAAGGGGTGAAATCTTGCATGTTTGACCCTTACTGTGAAACAACATTTTGACAATTCGTCAGAATGAATATTTAGATATGTAATATGGTTATTGCAAAATCATTAAAAGCTAAATAAACATGCACGGGTTTACGGTTGTTTGTTCACTTGATAAGTATTAATACTTTTTATTTATTCGCGACAGTTAGATATAGCTAAAATTTGTCCAATAATATATATTGCATATTGCTGGCTCTTTTACCCAATTGAAATCATTTGAACGTACTGACTTCTACTTGCAGAGTTCGTTTTAACGTCGCTCTTACGTATATATGTAATATATCTTATTAAACTAGGATACTAATTTTGAGCATAGACACAATGAAACTTCTATATATTGACAATCTTACTAAAGTCGAGATGCTCATTGAAAAGACTTTTCAATGAGCATCTCGACTTTAGTCAGATTGATATATTGATTGCCTAATTCTAATTTTAAGTGACACAAGCTGCCAAATATAGGTACAATTTCGTTAAAACAGAATTAGCTAATTGTTGGTACTTTTAATCCAGAAGAAAAAATAGGGACTTTCCACTGATAATGTATGTTTAGGTAGTTTTATTAGCAGCAGAAGTCCCAAAAATAAACTTAAGCATCCCCAGCTATAATAACTTTTTCCGTTGTTAGCACACATCTTCGATTCGTAGAAGTTACTGGGTTTAACGATATTTTTTATTTCAACACCAATCCTTACGCTTTTCTTAACCTCAACTTCTCTTAACTGTCAGAATTTCTGAAAAATAAATGCTCGGGCCACTTTAAAATGGCATGAGCTGCCAAAATGTTGATATTTTGACGTTGAAACAGAATGTTGAAATTATCGGCTATTTTTCTCAAGACGTATAATTCAGAAGCCTTTTAATGCTTCTTGTCTCGAGAATGTACGATAAAGTATTGTTTTAAACTAACTAAGGCTTAGAATGAATGAATGGTCGTCCCGGTTATTTAAATTTTGTTTACTTTTCAAACACTATTTCGGTTCGTATAGGTCAAAAACTGTATGGATTTTCCTCATTCCAAAGCCCATCATTTAGTTTTTCGATGGCCTTCAAAGTCTGTTACTGTCATGACGATCAGAGATTATGAAAAAAATGCAAACTTTGGCAGCTCATGCCACTTTAAATAGAGTAACTTGATTAAACGATTTATTTTCTCGTTCAAACGATTTAATCGGCCCATGAAAATATGTGAAAAAAACACATATAAATGACGTCAATAGGCGGTCAAAAACGTTAGAGCCGACTGGTCATGTCTGCCCTTAAATGGACATCCATTGGACGTCGGTCAAAGTATGGGTTCCCGACGTCTAGTACGGGTGACCATGCCTTACTTACAACTGGTATACTGGCAAATTGTTAAATCATAAGCCTAGGGAAAGATAATCTGAAATCAAAAAGTAGGTTTAACTGTATATATAGCTCTATAGTTCATTTCACAAATAAAATATTGATTGATTGATGTTTTACGCCACACTGTGGGAGATGAATCGGGTTTCCTCACGGTGGATGTCAATCTGACTTAAGTAGGGATGATATATAAGTGGGATTGAGTGGATATACTAGGTCTACAGTTTCTCGGTATTCTCGTTAATTTGGGATTACACTTTCTTGAAAATATGGTAGAAATTCTTCTACCGATTTTTGGGTGACGCCCGAAGCGGGAATCGAACCCGGCTCCCAGAGTATGGCACCTATCGCCAGCACTAAATGCCAGCTGCCTTATCCATTCAGCCAACCGCCCCTCCTACTCTGGGACCCGGGTTCGATTCCCGCTTCGGGCGTCACCCAGAGATCGGTAGAAGAATCTCTACCATATTTTCAAGAAAGTGTAATCCCAAATTAACGAGAATACTGTTATATTCACTTTCTAAAAGACACTAACTAATTAAACTACACGCTCGTAGCAGTATTGAACTTCTGAATCAATCTGAATGAGCCTTTATGCTCATAAATCCTACTCGAGTCCCCGTCATTCGAGCTTAAGGCCTGGTCACACCGCCCGAACTTTGTTGGAGCGTTCCTTGAACGGTAGGGAGAGGGGGCAGAATTTTGCGCACAAAATTGGAAAAAAAATCGAAAACACGGGCGTTGCCTTAGCGGTGCACGGCTAAAGCCAGCGTTGCTTTAGCGTTGGTTTAACGGTGACGGGCGTTGGTTTAGTGGTGACACGAGCGTTGATATAGTGCATGTGGGCTCCTAGTCCATTTCTCCCCGTATTTATAGCCAAATTCTGGTCCCGCTCCGACTCCTCCATACCAACGCCAAACCAAAGTTCAAACATGCAATGGATCGCCGCTTCAACGTCCAACACCGTTCCAGCAATCCCGTGTCCGCTCGTAAAACGCTTACAACCGCTCCACCAAAGTTTGTGCAACGTTTAATCAAAAACGAAAACGAAAACTTTACGCTCCGCAGTATTTTGACTTTTATTGAGCCACCATCAACATTGAGGTACATTGACAACAACACAGGTATTAAGTATTGACTATGACATTGAAGGGAAGCATCTGCTTTGCATTTGTCATATTGTGTTAATCAATCAAAATTATATCAATTTTTATAATATATCTTTTGAACGTGATTTGCAATCCTCTGTTAAAAGTCGATTTCATTTTCTATCAAAGATGAAGCTTTTCTTTGGAACCATTGAAATGCATGCAAATCTAAACGCGTGCCACACGTGAAACTCTTGCAAGTGTGTATGCCATACACCGAGTCAATGGGACAAAATCCCAAAGTGCTTGTCACTTTACACTAACTGCGTCACCCGGGGACTTAGCTTCGACATGTCAGACGACAAAACAAACAAGTCTGTGACATGGAGTAGTTATTGGAAACAAAAACGGTTTAATGGTTAGAAAACAATGCAAGCCTTGTGGGTAAGGGGAGGTAATTAATGTGTTGGATCTATTGGAATGTGAGTTTTAGTTCGAGATTTAACCACTGGAGGTCGCGACGTGTCAAAAGGGACTGACCACTGGTCAATACAGATACATTTCTATATACTCTTCATATGATCAATATTTGACAATAAAGGCGACGGCAAATTTAATAACTGATTGGTTTCAATTTGTTTTTTTCGACTACCAGGTAACTAACGCGAAGGTTGTTTCGTTTCAATTTATGTTTTTCGAATATATACATTTTTTCCATAAACAAACACAAACCAGCTTTAAGACCTGTTCATAAATCCTTTAAAGTGTCATGGTCTGTCAAATCTAGATAATATGTTGTTGGAACAAACTTACCTAATTCTTTGCTATTTTTTAAAGAAGTACAAAATAAGAGCGTTTTGCTCTTGGAGATATATGTTAAGGGAGTGTGACCGCCTTTATCCATGTTTTATTTCAACGTCAAGTCGATAGATTTAAGGTGCTTCAAAAAGGCTCAACTTGTCTTGACAAAAGTCTGACTTTTGGCAGCTTTTCAAAATCTTGACAATTGGGAAGAGAAACTTTCCCTTGAAAACATCCGAACATTTGGGAGGGGACCAATAAGCGGAGATTAGCTTTTTATCTTTTTGCCAAAGGGTCTTAAATTTATTGAAAGTCCAAAGCTTGTGTATGTCAGTCGCCGTTAAACAGCTTGTACATGGTTAATCGATTGCAATAAGGGATGCTGTCATCCGACGCGGGTGGTCAGTGTACTTTTAACCAGCCATATGTGTTCAGAAATTAGAGCTTTTGTAAATTATCGATCTTTTGTTGCAAGAAATATTGCAGTTATTTTTATTTATATTCATTCTTATAATATTTACTCTATAGAGAGGCCAGCATTGATCAGAGTTTTAGACAAATGGTGACGGCGGTCCTATACGATTTGATTCATCATATAAATTCTTTACTTATCTTCTCTAATTGTTCATTGATTGTATTTTTCAAACTTACAACCAAGTCTGAATAACTTGATGGATTATTTCTAGAAAGTAATGTTTTAAGAAGGAATATTAAGAAAGTGCGAATAAAAATATTGGCAAAATTCCTTACAACAAATTTTTGAAAATTCTCTAATTTATGAAGTCATATACCAGTTGAAAATACATTGACCACCCCGGCTGACAGCATCCCTTATTCATCTCATGTTTCAAGCAAATAACGCGGGGGCTCAGTAGGTAGAGCATTGGACGCTCAATCCGACAGCCTTCCACCAATGGGTCACGGGTTCGAACCCCACTCAGTCCAAGAAAAATTTTCTGACTGGGTTTTCACTCGAACGACCTATGTGGGATGGTTGCCAGTTACCACCGGAAGGTCGTGGGTTTCCTCCCGACATAGAGCTTCTCTTCCTTCCACAATAAAACTGGCAACGTCGCCATATAAGTGAAATAATCGTGACTTGTTTGTGTATTTGTCTCAGTGCCACGTGCCTTGTTTGAACATTTGTCTCCGTACCACGTGACTTGTTTGTACATTTGTCTCAGTGCTACGTGCCTTGTTTGTGCATTTGTCTCAGTGCTACGTGCCTTGTTTGTACATTTGTCTCAGTGCTACGTGCCTTGTTTGTACATTTGTCTCAGTGCTACGTGCCTTGTTTGTGCATTTGTCTCAGTGCTACGTGCCTTGTTTGTACATTTGTCTCAGTGCTACGTGCCTTGTTTGTACATTTGTCTCAGTGCCACATGACATTTATTTTCTCTCTATGTATTAAACATATTTGACTTATAAGAATAGAAATCAAGCTTCTCTGTTTAAATAAGATTAAGACAAACCCATATATAGAAGTTGGACACAATTAGAATCTCTTCTGCGTGGTTATTTAATACAATTAGAAACATGGTTATTTTAGTCAAGAAGATGTCCTCTGTGCGCGTGTGTGTTTGGCATTTTTGCCATTTATTAAGAAAGCCAATTTACACGAGTTTACGAGTACAATTAAAATTAAACATTGGACTCATTATGCATGCCAATTTATGTTTAAAATTAGACTGTACCCTTTGATCAACTACACGGTTCAGATTATTAGAGCGCTTATGCGCATGTTGAGGGTCGGGGTTTGTTACGGGTACGAAAATACAAAATGATAACCAAACTTTCAATTAGTTTAGTTTTAGTAAATCCATTTTTGCTCAGAGACACTGACAACAAAACGTTTTAACATTTGAAGATGTTCATCTGAATTTAATTTATAATATTCTATTAGTTTCTGATTTGAAATGTAATTATACTATTTGTACTTTATACTCTGTGTATGGAGATGCACAAACGAGCTTAAAGTGGCATGAGCTGCCAAAATTCACACTTTGTTTATAATTTCTGATCGTCACGACAGTAAGAGGCTTTGAAGGCCATCCAAAACTATATGATTGACGTTTGAATGAGGAAAATCTATACAATATGTGGCCTATACGAACCTAAAGAAGTTGTAATAAACTAAAACCCATGATATGTTATGAGGTTGACGACAGACAGGAGTTGGAGTTTAGTTAGTAGAATTTTCTGGAACACTCTGTAATATATTGACAATGTATACGCATCTTCAGCTTTGGCAAGAACATCGGTAAACTCCTCAATAATAATCCATTTGTTTTAACCAACTTTGGCCCACTTTCCCTCATACCATCAACAAACCACTAACCCTATAAATTATCAATGTGGAATCTTCTTGCCGAAAATAACCATGAAGACAAGTTTCTTAATGTGTTAAAAGGGGGCATATTCTCTATTTATACCTAGACATATCTCAGAAAGAGGTATTGGCACAAACTCAGTTTGATTTTACATATAGAGCCTGAATGCAGTCTGTGTATGTATTTGTGTAATCAAACCCGATCAGTTGAGATGATGCGAGGGACTTTGCCCGCATTCTACCAAACGTGGTTGTTCGTTTTACGGTTGAAGGCTTGTATCCCAAAAATGTAATATACGGAATGGCGTATGCCGATGTGTAGCTTGGCTGGAGAAGATGAGGTAAAGTGAATGGAGGCTGTAATAAAATCCTCTAAATTAAACAGCTATCGTTAATCTTTCCAATTGTTTCCCATTTTGGTAGAATTAGAACACATATTTGCTTCATCGGTTGTCTTCAGTGACAATTCAATTGTCACTTGTTTTGAGGATCGCTGATTGTTTACGTTTTTACGCATTTCATATCGATTCAAACAAGTTTATTTACTTCAACAATCTGGAAAGCTCATATTAAATACAAAGTAGTACAGGTTGTTATATGTGTTTTGGTTTAGTGAAGCTGCTCTATTGAAAAAAAATATTAAACAATCTTGGACAAAATATTAAAAGTTTCCTTTGAATAAATTTTCTAAACTGAGAAATATATTAATACTTTATGTGTTAACTCTTTATGGTTATTCAAAAAGGTCATGCGAAGTAAGGCCTATACAATTAGAGACCTAATTATGAGTTGTCATCGCCTGTGGACACCCCCGGGCCTCCAGTAGGTAAATCCCTAAACAAAGACTCACATCCCACTGCATCTCACACATTAACGACCAATTACCTCCCCCTAGCCACATGACGTGTACTGTTTGCATCCTGTAGGTTTTCTTTTTCATCGAACTAGTACAGCCGTGTCTGGATTTGCCGTCTTGTAGGTAGAGGTTACCGCCCCAGGTGACTATCTGTGGGTATGGTGACAGACACGTGGGTTTCATGTCCCTACCTTAGTGCAGGTAATGCAGCATGGCTCCATTCGTACAACTTCACTTCAACCCTTTCAAACAACACGAAAAACTCCTTCAAACGATGGACAAATATACTTTACATTTATTATTCAAATAAATAAAACCATGCTCAAGATCAGATGATACCCCCCCCCCCCCCCAACTACTGTGCAAATTCAAACATAGCTACTGTTGAAATGAAACTAAGAATATTCTATAACTGGAAGTCTGTTAGAGTAAAGTGTATCATTGAACACGACAAGATCTCGGTTATTCCAACTCATCGGATTAAATATGTATGCTTCATGTTCTTGTACCCCCACTATTTTTTACTCCTTTAATTTATCGAAGCCGCAAATGGAATATGTTTAAGATTCAGATTTTTATTTTACTCTCAAACCATTTTGGTGGAACATGAGGAATTCAACATAGTTATAAATTAAGGCATTAGCTATTGCCATTCCCTCCACCCCCCCCCCCCCCCCACACACACACACGCGGACGCTCGCACCAGTGTTTAACCATTAGGTTAGACTCACATCTTGGGGTATCTCCATATTGAGCACCAATTTCCTCTCGGTATCCTCACGAAGGAATTCATTGTTTCAAGTCCTTGGGAAGGTATGATCTTAATTAATTAGTCTTTGCGATAAAACAGTTTACACTCTTCGTCTTACATATAAGAATAAAGCGGAACTGCCCCCTCCCAAATGAAAACCCATTACTTGCTATGACAGGTGGGCATCAGACGATAGAGATGTTTGATCCTTGCAACCTGCGGCACGTGACTTGTTTGTAGATATGTCTTCGACTCATTAAAACATCTATTGGAAAGAACAGAACCTAAATCAAATGAAAAGCATGTACTTCTATTTCATGAAATTATTAATGCTGTTGAATCATCGAAATGTATTTAAACTTTAACATCAAGATAGAAATTGCATCAAAACTAAACCCAGCTTATGCCAATATACATGGGCAATATATATATGCCAATATACATGTTTTGGACAAACATAGAATGCTGAAACAACCTTTTGTAAAAAAAATGACAATTTTATCTGCAATTGAGGTTAAGCAGAGCCATTGTTCTATAAAAGAAATCTAAAACTCCCAGCATTTTCTTTAACTAGGTCTTTTCATAATTAGTTAGTGGACACTCCGGACCCCCAGAAGTTAAATCCCGAACTTAGACTCACATCCCACTGGATCCAACACATTAACCACCAATTACCTCCCCTTACCCTCAAGACTCAAAACAGTAGGTTGTCTTGGTTTTCAATGAACTTGTTCATGGCACGGACGTGTTTGTATTTGCCGTCTTGCATGTCGAAGCTACTAACTGGGTGACGAGCTGTTTGGTGTCATTGGTTTATTGTCCCTTCTTGTCGACGGCGGATACTTTGTGACTCTCACAGAGCTGGATCATTGAATTCATACATCAATACTTCTGACAATAAATGTTAATCTTTTGTAGGAAACATAATTAAGCTTTCAGCGGAGAATATAAACCATGTTTTTTGTTATTTTAAAAAGCAGGCGTAAGAAATGGTCGGCTAAAGTTCCACTTCACACTTAATTTTCCAGTAAAACAAAAATAGAATGCATAGTAATTATGGTAGATTTTTGTTTCTAAACAACCAAAAGTCAACCCCTTTTCACCGTTTAATTAAACGTACATCCTCTTCTTATCGGTAACAGACCAAATAGACATTTAATTGTTTGCGAAATCCAACAAGTGTGATGTAGCCCAGCCTTCAATCCGTAAGTTAGACTTGCATCTTTGGAATATTGCATTTCTTTCCAGTGGTCACCAAGAGGGGGGGGGGTCATTTGTTTTAAGTCAATGTGAGACACAATCATCATTAATTATAGTCTTTACCATAGACAAGTTTACACTTTCCGTCTTACAGGTAAGAATAAGGAGGAACTGCCCCCACCCAAATGAAAACACATTATCCGATATGACAGGTGGATGACATCAGTCGGTAGACAAGTTTGATCGTTGATACCTGCGGCACGCGACTTGTTTGCACCTTTGTCTGAGACTCATTAAAAATCCGAAAATTAAAATAAGGAATTTTTATTAAAATAATATATTGTTTTTATATTCAAAATCGAATTTCTACACTTCTTGTAGAAAATAGTTTTATAAGACTCTTTATAAGAAAATTAACTTGATTTAACGTATTTTTCTGAAAAGCGGGGGGGGGGGGGGGGGGGGGGGGGTTGGGGGTAATTATTTGAAATAAGAACGTTTTTATTAAGTGTAAATGTAATGAGCTGTTAATTAGCTGATGTCCAGGTTTCTACGTGAGAGTCAATTAGACACGCTCGGTCTCAGCATCCTTTATTGTAATTAATACACGTAAGATCTGGGATGAATATTTATCCCAGGTTAGATTAAAGCAAAACCAACAGTGACGGTAATATATAAAATGCTTTACAAATCAAACAGCCCTTCTTTATAAAATATTAATTAGCTTAATAAATGATAGCTTCCACAAGCTCGGAATTTCTCGCAAATGTAAGACATTTGATCAAAAGAGTTAAAAACACATTGTCCGGCATCCGCCGCAAATATGTTGGTGTTATCTAAAGAGAGGTTCTCATTCCATATTTCAGTATTTTGGTAAAAAAATTAAATACAAAACATTTACGTCAATTCAAACGCAATATTCACTATCTGATCCTTCAATGCATTCAAATAGGATTTACAGACGTTTTATTTCATTAAACTTAAAGTAATTAGCTATCAATTTTATTTTACATTATATGATTATTCAATGAATTACCCCTTCCATATGCAAATATCTTGCAAAGTAAGGTCTCCACCATCGTCGAAACCCACGGTTAAAACTTACGCTCGTAAGAGGTGAGCTTCTCGAGAATTTAACCCTGGGTATCCGAGGATGGGTCTCCACAATAAGCCCATTAAATACCAGTTTAAAATGCCTACATGTGCGGCACGCCCTTCTATTCATAACCCCATTTCAACGCTTTAAAAACAATAAATAAACTTTTATAAGGATGAATTGAATTTACAACGAAAGCTCATCGTTATTTTAAATTGTCATTTGAATAATATGTGTTAATATGAAATCAATAGATAGTTGGATATTGTTTTCAGTAATGTAAACTAGGAGATTTTCGTTGATAACACATTCTTAAAAATCCGTGAAGTTTATAAGGGACATAAGCTACATAAGCTTTAACTTGGAATATTGTTTGCCAGTTCCGATGCTTAATTGACTACATTTTTGCGTCCGTATATAGATCTAAATTTGAAAGGAATTTTCTATTTTTCTCATAGACAAAGTTTCATTTTACTACATACACCCAACAATGCAAGTCGCGTGCTGCAGCGATCAAACTTGTCTGCAGTTTGATGTCATCGGCCTGTCAGGTCGGGTAATAGATTTTCTTTTTTTAGAAGGGGGGTGGGGGGTTCCTTCTTAAATGTATACTGGGCTATGGTAAAGACTCATTAATGAAGATTATGCCTCCCATTGTCTTAAAACAAATGCCCCCCCCCCCCGTACGGTGGTTACCAGGAGGAAATTGGTTGTGATTGATAATATATAAGATGTGAGTCTAAGCTAATAATTCAGCACCGGGATAGCTTCCAGATGCTTCGGTAGGGATGGAAAAGTGATTTAAATGTTCCATTCTGTGATTCTCCAAATTAAATAAACGTTTTTTTTAGCTTATATCATACAAAAGCAGCCTCCTAGAAACATATAAATTATGTACTTACTTTAGCAGGGTATGGAAGGAAAAATTCAGATTTTTACGTCCTTGAAAAGGACCCGAGTATTTCCGATTTCTGCCTTTTAAATAACAGATAATGATTGTATTGTTTGTTAAATGTTTACTAGTGTTTCTTACCAAAATGCTACACATCGAGACCGCTATATTCATTGTTTGAGATAAAGTTATGCGAATTAAATGATCGAACTCTCTCAGAGTTACAAAGTCGACAAGAAGGAACAATAAACCAATGTCTTTCTCACCGTACCCACTTATCTACACCCAGGACGTAGCTTCCACATGCAAGAAATACAGAACCAAAATATAGAATAAGTAAAAGAGAAGCTATCTCTGAGAAACACCAGGATACACCAAACACTTATACAGTGTACAAACAAAAGCTAAAGGTGTAAAATTTACAAAAAAGAAAAGCAGTGTTGAGAATTATATGTTTGTCCTTATCATGTATAGTGGCATACCTTGGGGTAGCTTTGATGCAATTTCCGTGTTGAAATAAAAATACATTCGGGTGGTTATGAAGAAATTAATGCTATAATGAAACAGTACGCCGTTATAAAAAGAAGCATTTGTGATCAAATAAAGAAACAAAAGTTTTTAGGATTTAAATATTTTTCCGATCCTCATATCACAAAAGGGGTTTTTAATGAGTCGGAGACGAAGGTACAAACAGGTCACGTGCCACAGGTAGCGGCGATCGAACATGTCTACCGTCTGATGTCATTCACCTGTCATGGGGAATTGGGTTTTCAATTGGAGGGAAGGGGGCGTCCTCCTGATTTTTACCTGTAAGACGGAAAGTGTAAACTTTTCTATTGTAAAGGCTAATTAATGGAGATTAAACCTCCCCATTGACTTGAAACAGTGGGTTCTCTTGGGCGTGTGCCGAGATGAAATTGGGGGTCAATATGGCGATAACCAAGATGTGAGTCTAAGTCAATGATTTAACACTGGGCAATCTCCCACACGCTTGTGTCCTAATCATTACGCTTGTTGATTTGAAAAATTAAAGGAATAAGAAAATAAATGGGTGCATAAGAATAGGAAGTATATTTAATTAAACGGAGAAATTTGATTAACCATGATCGTTCTATAACTGACTTACTTACGTCTTATTTTCACTTCTGCAAAAAATAACCTTGTTTTATTTTTTTCCGGGGGTGGGGGGGGGGGGGTGATGACATCTGATATTGATTATATCTTGTATTCTTTTGAAGGTGAAAAATAAAGTATATTTGTCCAGGTCTTGGTGAAGCTTTTTGTCTTCTTTGAAAGGGTTTTTGGAAGAAAGAATGTATTACCTGCGGTCAAGTAGGGACAATAAACCCACGTGTTTCTCACCTTACCTACAGATCGTCACCCGGGACGTAAGTTCGACACGCAAGACGGCAAATACAAACACGTTATCGTTTTGAAGTAGTTCAATGAAAACGAAGGCAACCTACCGGTTAGAAACAATACAGGTCGTGTGGGTAAGGGGAGGTAATTGGTGGTTAATGTGTTGGATCCAGTGGGATGTGAGTCTAAGTTAGGGATTTAACTACTGGAAGTCAGGGGGTGTCCACAGGCGATGACAACTGATAATAATGTCTATAATTATATAGGCCTTACTTTGAAGTATCTTTACAAATGCCTATAAAGGGTTAACACATGTATAATAATACATGTATAATAACGCAAAAAAATACATAGAAAATGTATCTAAAGGTAACTTTTGATATTTTGTCCAAGTTTAAGTAAACAAGCTTGATTTTATATAAGGATATCTCTAAAATCAATAATCTTTAAATCAAGTGACATTTGGATACTCACTGAAGAAGAGTGGAAGCAAATATGTGTTGTATTTCTGCCAAAATATAGACAATTGGAAAGAGAACATATTCTTGGGGAACACCAATACATTTTGGGGAGAAATAAGTTTGACAAAATGGTGTTAGAGTGTCCTAAAACCTCAAGCTTGTGGATAGCTGTAATTGATTAACTTAATTACTGTTAGATTAACGATGGCGGTTTAATTGAGCTAGTTTTACAGCCACCGTTCACTTTACCCGGATCAATGGGCTATTAATTGCAATACAGCTTGCTCTTTGACCGAAAGTGTCTAATGACCTCTCGGGCAGGCTTATGTGTTTCAAAACGAGTTTCAAACTAATCATCAATTCATCTTAAAATGGCTATTTACGTCTACTGAAAATAAAATTGTGTATCTTGTCAATATTAGGATCCTATATTTTATCCTGAGATGATAAAATTTCAAAATATTAGTTTAGGTAAAATTCATGACAATAACAACACATAAAAATTTACTTGCAATTGAAATAATTAAGGTGGTTAAATAACGTGAGAATTTTCATAATTTTGAAAAAAAATTTTTTTTAAAGATCAGGGGAATAAATCGTATGTCCCGTCTTTCTATCAGGTTTATTTTAATGAGTCTCAGACAAAGGTGCAAACAAGTCACGTGCCACAGGTAGCAACGATCAAACTTGTCTACCGTCTGGTGTCATCCACCTGTCATATCGGATAATGTGTTTTCATTTGGGTGGGGGCAGTTCCTCCTTATTCTTACCTGTAAGACGGAAAGTGTAAACTTGTCTATGGTAAAGACTAATTAATGAGGATTAAGCCTCCCCATCGACTTGAAACAATGGACCCCCGTGGGTGGACACCGAGAGGAAATTGGTGCTCAATATGGCGATACCCCAAGATGTGAGTCTAAGTTAATGATTTAACACTGGGGTATCTTCTGCAAGCTTGTGGCGGTTGGAAAGCTCCTATTGGCGTAAAATAGCCTCGTGCCAACTGCTGTGCACCAGATTGTGGTCAAAGTATAAATAAGCCAAACGTTCTGCTAAAGACATCATTAATTCTTCAAGTCTCATTACTGTCAACACCTAGTTACTTCATCTTCGCAAGACTATTTAATATACTCCATTTTACTATCAACGATGGACTGTACATACATAGCAAGCCAAGACCAATCTTCATCGAGCACTTCAAGGTAAACAATATTTAAATACGGAATTCTACCTATCCAATCCTGTGGATATATTACATGCAGTTATCAATTAAGATTGGATTGCGATGTTTTATTATTTACTTCCTGTTTTAATGGTTTCTATTTGTGTTTTCAATAATGTCATTAACGAACATGTACTGTAATTTGGGGAGGCTTATGTGTAGAATGGTGTTCGCAAAATGATACCTGACTGAACTCGTTGTAAAGCATTCATGCTCTTTAGTGGGTTTTTAGGAACTCTTTATATTGCATCAAATGTTTAATAGCGGTATCAATTCGAGAAACACCCAAGGAGATGTTATTCAAAAGAGGTTTACAGTTTCACTATCGAGATGCACATTAGTCAATCACACAGGCGCGTGTCAAATTAATAATAAGCTATGTTTATTTACATTACAGTCTGAATCAACAAGATTCCCCCTGTGGAAGACCATGTAAAACACTCGCCAACAAAGGTTAGTATTATTGAGGGGAACATTACACATAAACACTAGATATAAATTTTCATCCTATCCTTATATTGAAAACAATAAGAAAATTTAGAGAAAAAACTTTGAAGTTCGCCATGAAGTGTTTATTTTATCATGAGGCGATAATTGAGTTGAAAGCTTGAAGAAACAACTGAAAATTGTTTTATGGGGCCGTTGTTGCATCATTTTAGCGAGTAAATATGCATTTAACTTCGCACCGAAACTATGAAGAGGATGTGTTTCAAGTAATTAGTTTGGAAGAATAGAACTTATTTGAGTTTGACAAAGTTTGGCCAATTAACACCTTAAGTGTTAATTAACTAAATGCATTAGGTCATGGGGCGTGGGCAAGTTCGCCATGTTGTTTTAGCCAAGCTTTGATAGCCTGTGTCCGCGAGACGGGAATCATTTGTTTCTATACTCTCTTTCAGCTGACAGCTCCAGTACGTCCGCCAAGAGGCCAAATCATGATATGAAGTAAGAACGAATGAATGAATGTAGAGTATGTAAGACCTAGGTTCGATAATCTCTCTGACAGTTTGTGTTCATTTTTAATGGAATGATGAGAAAAGTGTGCTTTGGTTCAATGCTTGTGTTATGTTTTTGATGCATGTTTATTTCAACAGTAATATATATTAAAAAACACTAATAATCTCATTTATTACAACTAGTGCTAATTGGCTTACTGTTCCATCCGAGCAAAACCCATATGTAGTAGTTCTAAAAACGGCCTCCTCTTGGAAACATTATTTGTGTAACCAGTATAACGTAAACGATAGAGATGTTCTAACTATCTTTTGTATTTCCCACAGTTTCCAAAAGTTCTCCCCCTTGATGTCTGAAAAAGTATGTCGCTCTCTGGACGCCACAACTGGATTTGGTACTAAAACTCCCCGGGCATCGTTACATAGAGGACTGTTCTCATCATCATCTTCATCAGAGGTATCCACAACATCCACTTACTCGACAACATCTTCAACATCCTTGGGTGACGAGTCATTTGATGATTTTCTACATATTAACTCCGAGGTAAGCCTTACAAATATAATCAGTCCAACTATTGGTTTCCATATTCAGAATTTACACGCCACAGTCTGTGTTTCTGTATTAATCAGACCTGTAATGTATACAAGCAAAGACAGAGGTACACGTGTGTGGTGGGGGCGGGGGTGGTGTTAGGAGTATAGAATGTATCTGTTTCTGTAGCAAATGTGAAAGGGTGGGGAAGGATTTTACTTTGGCTGGCAAGCTTCTAACATGATCTGGTTTTAAGTGATGGTTAAGATGAATTATATCAATAACCTTCTATGCAATGCCAGACTGTAAATCGCGAAAAGAGTGTCATAATTTTTCTCTACGATAATCCTGGTAATAATTCTTAGATACTTTTACTGGGTATCTGTGTAAACCACAAATACATGGGGTTCCGTCTTCACTCATGTGTCTTTCCTTATCATTCTGCCACTTGTTTCAAATGTATTTTGATTTTTCCAGATGTCTGCTGATGCTCCCGGTGGTCTGAGCAGCTTATTACACGCACCTATTCTGACTCCGGAGAATGGCGCAGATACATCTCTTGAGGAATCTTACACGGTAAAATAATAGAAACACTAGATACCATAGTTGTAAGGTTGTATTTTTACCTATTTTAATAAAGATCCCTTTCTCGTTTACGGAACGAAATTGGTTTAACTGACAATGTGAAATATATATTCACACGAAATATTGGAGCTTGACTCTATTATGCGAAAGAATTGCCAGGTACTCATTGAAGATCGGGTTTCCTCGAGAGCTAGGGTTTCCCCACTATAACATCGTAACTTTAGGCTTCATCGTTACTTATATAAACACCGACCAATCATCATACTATCACAAAATGTTTGCTTAGCCGTATGTACAAAAAATGCTTAAATAATGTAGGAACTTACTAGTCCGGTATTAAAATATATCCGGTTATGGTTATGGTTATTGCCAGTCCGTTTTTCAGCTTAAATGCTCATTGATAAACTTCAACTAATCTACGGATATTATAGCCTACTGCTTGATTTCAAGGGACTTAACGTTTGGGTTTAGTTCCATTATTTGCAGAATTACAAACAATTTAGTTCTTTATTGCTTAATTACTAAACTCTGGTATCTGTGTTTTTCAGATTAAACGACCTTCATCTCGCAGACTTAATTCATTAGGACTCCGCAACAGATCGAAACGACCTAGTCCAGCCAGACAGGGCGGTGAATCGCCAGAATTCAAAAAGCGATGTGACGTCACTGCAATATCCAAACGGTCTCACAGTCTCGAGCTACCTCTGCCAGTCAAACCCGCCATCAAAAGATGCCAATCAGAAAGTGATGCCAGAATAAAGGAAGCTCTCGATAGAGGTATGATATTATTTTGTTCAAACAAATTGATCTGCTATGGGGAACCCACATGAGTTATGATACAAAAGTAAGGTTTATAAAGCTTCCATTCATTAACATGTAAGACCGAATTTAATCCAGCTTCTATTTTGTTATGTATGAACAACTCGTTTTTGGATTTTGCTAACTTCTTTTTGTTTTCATGGTTTTGTATTTTGTTTTAACTTTTTAGTTAATGAAAACTCATTATTGATCAGCGACGGCAGCAAACCATATTGTTTACCTACTATCTTTGGTCGGCATCAGGATTTGACATCTATTACACCGGAAACATTAGCTCGCCTCCTTAACAACGAGTTTGCGCATGTTGTCGAGAAGTTCCTTATCATAGACTGTAGATATCCGTATGAGTTCAATGGCGGTCATATCGAGGTAAGTGTTTTCCTGTTGACAAAATTAAGCTTTTTATCAGACATAATTCAATATTAGTTACTGGCATGAAGGGATATATGAACAGCGTTGTGTATAAACTTAAATTTCTACCTTATACTTTAACTGTCAAAAAGCAAAATCGGTATGCAAAATTCTCAAATTTTCAAGAATCTCCATTGAACTTTGATTAATTTGTTTTCTTTTCAATAGGGTGCTTTGAACTTGTACACAAAAGATAAAGTTATGGATCAGCTCATGTCAAACCCTACCAAGTCCAATGATCCTGAGAAGAGAAATATCATTATCTTTCACTGTGAATTCTCGTCCGAAAGAGCACCCAGGCTGTAAGTTTAATTTCGGCTATTTATTTAGCTATTTATTTGATATCCCCACCCCCACCTCTCCGATACCTCGAATGTGTCATTCTCTTTATGTATGCTGAATGAACAATATGTAAACAAAAGTCAAAATTAATGCGTTTTTTACAAAAATGTTGTCGAAGTTTCAGTTATATCAGTTGAAATGATGATGTCAGTAATATCAATTTCTATTATGTTTCTGAGTGATCTAATTTGTCATCCTTTTATTCTGTAGATCCCGATTTCTCAGAAACATGGACAGAATCCAAAACAAAGACAACTACCCAGAACTTGATTATCCTGAAGTATATTTGTTACATGGCGGCTATAAAAGCTTCTACGAAAGTCAGCCCGTAAGTATATCCGCTATTACTTATTACTTATGCTCTTGCCTGTTGCAGTTATCGAGTTTGAAAATAACGACGATCTGCCATATATCTAGTTTCTAAACTCACAAACCTGCCATTATCTCGCTGAACTTTTTCAAAACCCATTATCACAGCACTCTTGATTCATTTAACGATAATTTGACTGTATTGATTGGAAATCTGTCCTTTAGAAATAAGTGAAGATGGTGGTTTATTAACTAAATTAAAAACTAAATTGTAACGAGAATAAACAATAACAAATTTTATTTTTTCAGGAAATGTGCTCACCACAGAGTTACGTGCCTATGCTCCATTCAGATTTTAGAGAAGAACTCCGAAACTTCAGAACAAAGTCCAAGACGTGGCCAGGAGAGAAGAAAAGTAGATTCAGTTTGTTTTAGACCAATTGTGGGGGACGTATCGTTTCTAGTGCTGATTTAATGTGCAGTCTATGTTTTATAACCTATTTATTGACAGTGCAGTGTTGACTCAACGCCAGATTTCGTATCATTTCCACACATCGTATTGTGCTATTTGTATTTTTATTGTACATAAACATATATGAAACATGTTGATTTTGGCTTTTAAAAATTCGTTATGTTTATTCCAGCGTTTGAATAGCATTATCAATGGTTTATGCCTGCATTTAAGATCGGTCAAGCAGCTAAACATACATGTATATATTGGTTGGCTTCACAAGTCACTGTAAAACGTTGGGAAATTACGTAGAACAATGTGGCGTTGTTCTGTAGTTAGGCAAAACGTAAAAAGTTCTTGTTCTCAACAGCATTTTAATGGCTTTTCCCATCGTTCGAAAGAAACGTTCAATTTTACCATTTGCTTGACATCAGTATGGCGTTACTTTGCGGTGCTTTTTTCATTGATGGCACAAACAGTTAAATGCCTACATGCCGCCGTAGCCTGTTTGACATTTGTTAATAAAAACCAATTTGCACCAGCTTACTACAGCTGAACCCACTAAAATTAAACATAGCAGTGATAGCACACATAAAGCATTAGGTTTAGAACGTATAAATGAGAGTGAAAAATAAACGAAGAATCGAAGCTCGATTACAACAACACCAATCAGTGTAGGTTAACTTAAGTGTTGAATTACCCTCATTCAAGCATTTTTGTCTGGGGTTTGCACTCTGCAGGCTTTTATAGTCCCTCTTACTCGATCGTTAGTAGCCTATGTATTTCTTAGATAAAGTTCGTATAATTACTGTGTCGTTAGATCGCCCACACGACTCAAACCATTACGGCACTTGTGCACACGCTCAGGTTCGAAGTTTGTTTACATTGCGAGTACCTGAAAAATCTGTTTTACAATTTCAAATTAAAAATACTAAATGATGTCAAAACTTTCAGCTTCTGGTAAAAATAGAAAGTTCCTAACTTTTTATATCTGGGAAAAATACAGAAACCCGTTTTTAATGTAAACAGTCTCTTGGTTTTCGCTGCAAGTGTGCCTTCGTCGGCGGTGAACCGTGGTCCACTGTCAGGTACGATTTCAGATACGGCAATCGTTGAGTGGAGAAACTTGAAAGTAATCCGTTCATAACTGAATTGCAGGTAGTGGACTTCAAGACTAGTGCATCGGGTCATCCACTACACCTAAAATATATTCCCCTGACGGAAATGGCTCATAAGTCCACATATTCCCCTGACGGAAATGGCTCACGTAAGTCCACATGGACCACCTCCTCCTACCGAGAAATTGGCATCTATGCCATTGTTAGTGGAGTTGGGTTGGATGGCTGGCTTACTGATAGAATGTGGCGTAAAACATCAACCAATCAATCCTTAATATATATATGGTCTGTGATGATCTGGTTCACCTTGAAAGAGGTGATACGAGTCGGTCTTCACAAGTATTATAGTTGACAGCCACGAGGGCAAAAGGCCCGGTCACACCGCCCGAACTTTGCTGGAGCGTTCCTTGAACGGTAGGGAGAGGGGGCAAAATTTCGACATCGCTGCTTCAAACTTTGACTGGGCGCTGTTGTAGCGGTGGAGAACTTTGCCGGAGCGGAAAATTGCCCGCTTCTCACCGCTCGCAATATTTTGTGCAGCTCAAAACTTTTGGAGCGGTAGGAGGGACCATCAGCGGTGGCGCAGCGAATACGGCGCTTAACGGGTGTCAACTTCTATTAAACGGTGGTGAACGGTAACGACCGTTGATGATTTTTTTCCTCGCTCCAGGAATGCTCCAGCAAAGTTCGGGCGGTGTGGCCGGACCTTAACATATCGAAACATCTGTAGATTTAGTCTACTTGAACACGGATCTATTCATCCTACAAACAAGATCAACCCACAAAACTGCAGTCATCTACTTCAAGAAATTCAAAGGAATAAAATCCCCACAAGGGCCTTGAAGGGAGAAATAAAAAGTTACCTTTGATTAATACCATAATCATATGTTAATAAAGGAACAACGAAACAACGAAACAACGACACTAGACATCACCGCCCCGCCCCCCCCCCTACCCCCGCCTTTCCCGAGATCAAAAAACGTCGAATGCTGCAGCGCTTTACATAAACGAACATTTTACACTTTGACACTGCACACAATGTTTTAACATAAGAATCACTACATAAGTTGAACATTACATTTTATCTTGAAATTTAAAGCAAGCAACCACTGGGACTAATTTTTTGTAATAAACAGCTCCAAATTATTTATACTTTATGTCTATACTTCAAAAGACACCTGCGTTTGGGATGCTTTCTGGAACTGTCCAACTATGCAGTCGGGTCTAAGAAAATATGTTTTGCTTAAATACAGGAGCAACTCACTATGAGATTTCTATACTCTAGAAAATAAGCTATCATACATAGATATATTCGTGAATATTGATCATTATAGTATTAAACACAGGTGTTGGACATATGTGCAGCAGTTACTATAGAAACCATTTGCGACAAATATTCACCCTATAAATATGCACTGGCTTGAATACAGCTAAGTGATATTGCTTGTTGATGCAAGTCAAAAATCCACTGTTACATGTTTGTCATTCCCGCATAACGCTCGGATTCAAACTCATTAAGCAATCACCGCAGTGTAATATACAAATTATAAATAGATACAACAAATGTAATCAGACTATGATCTCTAGTATGTCATTTGGGCTACATATATGCGTTGTAATTGTTCTCCTGTACAAATGTTAAGCGCTGTAGATTGCCTTGGTTAAGATCCAGCCCGTATGTATCCTTCATTGAATACAACCCCAAAACTAAAAGTGGAGCAGAAGAAAATGTGACGACCCCTCACCCCTTCTTATTCAAAACCAGTTCACAAGACAGGTTTACCGTCCGCCTCTCCATGGTGTCCCATACCATGCTTTCGTACGAGTTCTGTGACAAGGAGATAGGGTTTGCAAGTTATCGCGAAATTTCGTGATATTTGGTGACAGTTAACGCTATTTAGAGCGTTCTTAGCGTCATGTTAGAAAAAAAACGTTTAGCCACACGCGCAATGATACAACCGGTGACAGGAAGTTTGTCGAATTCTTACGAGACTTGCGCTCCCTCTTCTAGCATACATGACATGTATGTACAATTAACACCTACTGATTTTGCAACACCTACTTCTTTTCTTTTATGGCTTCTACAAGAACGTTTTCACTTACGTCAGAGGCCATTGGCAGTACGTCAGAGACCGTTGACACAAAAACAAAGATATGTATTCCTGTTATCATTACTCTTGGCTTATGTCTATTACTCTGTATTCAGAAGCAAGATACGTGTTTGCCTTGAAGACTTGTTCTCCCCAGAAAGTCTGTCATGTTGTTTATCAATATACCCACTGTCTAATGACGTCATCAGGTTTATACAACGAAAACACAAACATGACAAACGGAAAGGGCTTGTCGCATATCAGTTATTTCAAAACCCTTTTACATCCCATAATTTTTGAATAGCATCAATAGCCTTCACGTCTATTACAGCAATCAAAATAAGTTACAATATTTTTTGGCATTTGATACCCTTTAAACATCCCATAATTTTTAATTACGTCATTAGTATTTATGTGTATTGCAACACTCATGATAAGTTACCATATTCCATGGTATTTGATCTCTTCTAACCTGTATATCCTAAAATTCAGACCGCAATGTCAATATCAAGGTTGCGGGAATTTCGTTGCCCCTGATTCGATGACTAGATGCGTTCTACTCTTGCCTTTTTTTCATCAGCGACATCGTAGCATCGGGGCTGCCAATAAGTATAATTATGCAACTAATTTGTATGCCATCTTATTGTATTGGGATGTCGTTGTGAATGAAGATAACTCTGAGGCTTGGTCGATAAGAAAATAAAGATATATTGGGAGGTAGCACAAAACATAAACATCAGTAAAAATGGCTGACCCGCACGACACACACGTGACAAGGGCAAGCAACTCTAACACTACAAAACCTAGGATACCACATCTCCCCCTTAGTAGAAATAAATCCAATCCTTTAACAAATCAAGAAAGGTTGAATTAGGGGTAGGGAAGTAATGGCAATGAATACAAATGATTTATCTTTAACATAACAATGCTGAATACTGAACAGATTTTAAAACAGAAGAATACAATCATGCAGTTTTGAAACTTACAAACTTAAGAAAAACAGTTTAGGTTACTGTAATGTTGGTTGTTATGTCAGCCGGTAGAAGGACTTAGTTAACTCGGAAATAGAACAAACGATAACTTGTATTCTGGTGTTGTCGAGTCTTACATAGATCTTCCCAAATACCTCACTTGGTTAGTACATGGAAACGGACTAAGATATTACATCTCTCCTTTATTTTTAAAATAGTTTTCACACGAAATAAACTTATGATTAACGTTAGCAAAATGCATCAAACAAATTAACATTAGTAAAGAACATAGAAATACGTTTAAGCTAATAAACAACATTACATGTTGTATTTAAGAAACTGAAACTAAAGTAATCTGAAATGTTCGTTCAATGTCAATAAAACTGAAAACCACGTAGTCTCTGGTTTTTAACTAAAGTTCGAAAGGTATAGGTTGAACATGAAGTTGAAAGGTTAATCATTACAGTTAAAGTTCATCAATTAAAAAGCGTGTGGGACGTCTACGACGTAGAGGGTAATGTCGCTTCGGTGGAGCTGGCATTTGCTCACACTGAGGTTGAGACGGGAAAGTGTCAAGGTCATCTTCAGTGTCCGACAAATCTGGTGTAGAAGAAGGACCATCAAATGGCTTGAAAAACGACATGTTGCGAGTAATCACGTGAGAACCACACTGTGCTGACACCATTGATTTGTTGACATTTACAACTGTGTAAGTCTTGGGATTAAATGGTGTGGAGAACTTGTTTCTCTTTGGCTGACGAACTAAGACTTTATCTCCTAGCTTAAAAGATGTCAATTTAGAACACCGTCTTTTATCAGCGTAGTCTTTCATGAGTTGCTTATTTCGGTTGTCTCGATTACGAACTTTGTCATCTTCATCTACTTTCTGTAACACTGGAAGTTTAGTGCGGATTGGTCGGCCAAATAGCAATTGAGCTGGGGAAATACCTGTAGTTGTATGTGACGTGGCGCGGTAGTTCCTTAAGAATGAATGTAAACCCTGTTTCCAATTCCTTCCTTCAAGAACAGAACTTCGAATTATTTTTCCTAAGGAACCCATGAATCTTTCAACAATACCGTTTGCTTGAGGCCAAAGAGGAGTTATTTTCCTATGATGAAATCCTAAGTGGTGAGAAAAGTCAGAAAATTCCTTTCCTTGAAATGGCGGGCCATTATCAGTCTTAACGACCTGGGGTATTCCGAACATAGCAAAGATTTTATCAACAACAGGGATGGTTGCTGACGCTGATGTTGATTTCACGATCTCGACGACTGGATATCGAGAATAATCGTCGACGAGAACTAGTAAATAGTCTCCGCTTGGAAAAGGTCCACAGAAGTCCATTGAGACTTCAGTCCACGGTGCTTGGGGTAGTTCAGATGATTGTATCGGTTGTGGTTTCACTCTGTCAACACTGGCTTGGCAGGCTAAACATTGATTGATTGTCTTTTCAATAAGAGTGTCCATTCCAGGAAACCATACTATTTCACGAAGAAAGGCTTTCGTTTTAGTCATCCCTTGGTGACCTTCGTGAGCGAGATCGACGGCTTTCGATTGTAAAGTTTTTGGTATCACGATCCTGTGTCCACGTAACAATATACCATCAGTTGAAACGGCTAATTCTTGATGAATGTTTTTAAACTGTGTCATTGTAGTTTTGTCAGTGTCACTACTTGATGTTGCGTTGTGCCATTTTCCACTGTGAACCAGATTTATTACCTCTTGAAGTGTGGTATCATTTGCTGTTTCGAGGGCGATTTCTGTTAAAGTTACGGCATTTTGAGTAGCATGATTAGTGATCAGATTGATGAATTCTTCAGCTGATCTTGTCGCTCTTGTGTGAGTTTTCATTGGTGTCGGATGGCGAGACATAAAGTCAGCTGGGTTGTCTTTACCACTTCTGTGAATAATGTCAAAGTTATACTGTTGAAGGCGTAGACCCCATCGCTCGATTCTAGCGGGTGGTTTTGACAAAGGGTTTTTAAAGATTATCTCCAGTGGTTTGTGGTCTGTAATGAGAGTGAATTGTGCTCCATACAGGTATAAATGAAAATGCTCGCATCCCCACACAATGGCCAAGGCTTCGCGCTCAGTTTGGGAATATTTCTGTTCTGTGGGTGATAGGGATCTTGAGGCATAAGCAACAATATGTGGAGAACTGTTTTTGCTTTCTTGTTGAGCCAATATAGCACCTAGACCCACAGGACTGGCATCTACTACGAGTTGGGTGTGGTGTTTTGGATTAAAATAAGCCATGACAGGGGCTTCTGATAACAGTGTTTTTAGTCTGTCAAATGCATGTTGGCATTCAGTCGTCCAGTTGAATGGTGCGTTTTTGTGTGTTAGATCGCGTAGAGGGGCTGTTAGGGTAGAATAGTCTGGGATAAATCTTGCTGAAAAATTTGTCATTCCCAAGAAGCTGCGTACTTCTGAAGCGCTGCTAGGTATCTCTGATTTGACAACGGCAGTGACTTTCTTAGGATCCGGTAACATTCCTCCATCGGTGAAGATATATCCATAAAACTCGAGAGTTGTTTTGTTGAACTCACATTTACTTTTGTTAAGGGTTAAGTTCCTTTCCCTCAAGCGTTGAAAAACGGCAGATAATGCTTTGTCATGGGAAGCTTGGTCAGCACCAAATACTATGATATCGTCACTTATGTTTCGTGCACCAGGGATATCATTAAGAGTTTGTTGAATAGCGTTTTGGAAAATTTCTGCTGCTGAACAAGTTCCAAAGTTGAGACGCTTGTATCGACGTAGACCAAGGTGGGTAGAAAAAGTGGTTATGTATCTGGAGTCAGGGTGAAGTTCGAGCTGATGGTAACCGGCCTTAAGGTCTAACTTGGAAAATACTTTAGCTCCATGTAGATCATTGATGACGTCATCGACCGTTGGGGTTATATGACGTTCACGCATTATGGCTTTGTTAGGTGCTCTCATGTCTATGCAAAGACGGATTTCTTCTGAGTGTTTGGGTTTCAGAGTGGCCACTAAAGGTGAGACCCAAGGTGTTGGTCCATCAACAGGTTCGATTATGTCCATTTCCTCCAATCGAGTCAGTTCCTGTTCAACTTTTTCTCTTAAATGGAAGGGGATACGTCGATGAGGTTGAGTTATTGGGGGTACAGTTTGGTCAATGTGAAGGTTTACTTGAAAATTAGTCATTTTTCCAATCCCATTAAACAAATCCTGATATTTGTCAATAAGGTCGTCACTCACTGTACGTGTTGTTTGGTTAGAGGTTAATGCTACTAGTTTTAATAAACCAAGTTCTTGAGCAGTTTGACAGCTTAACAATGACGCATTGCTAGCTTCTGTGACATAAAACGTTGCTGTGGTGTACTTATGTCTTGATTCAATCATACTTGAGAATTTTCCTTTCAAGGTTAATGGTTGTGTGGAGGCATACGGGTAAATTTTGGTTTTTGTGTTTTCTAGGTTAACAGAATGCTTGAGTTTATCAAATGTTTCAGCACCGACGATGTTAACACTTGCACCTGAATCTATCATCATTTGAATTTCTGTGTTAGCAATTTTGACTGGAGTTTGTGGTTGTTGATCATTAGTGTTTTTAAGCCCATACACATAATCATCGTCTGAGCTTGACGACTCGCTTACTTGAACTGTGTTAGTGTTTTTATGACGTAGGTTGAATGTTGGTTTACAGTGTTGGCGTGAGGCTGATTGCTCATTTTTCTTGGAGAGGCAGTATTTTTCAAAATGATGCAGTTTACCACAATAATTGCATTCAGCATCCCTTGCTGGACATGAAGTGTAACCATCTCGATGTGGGTAGTTTCCACCACAATTTCTACATTTTTCATTTCTTTTATGACGTTTCTTGGCATTTTGGTTGGATTTTCTGTTTGAATTTTGCCTGAAGTGTGTCTTTCCGTGTTTGTTTTGTTTATGTGACCTACTTGTCTGTAGGGTCATTCCGTGTGCAAACTGCTGAGAAGGATCGTCACTGTGAGGAGTTTGATTTGTTTTCTCGATACCACTGGCCTGACGTTCAGACAGTTCTAGCGATCGACCAATGTTTAATAAAGTATCTAGAGTTAAATCAGATTCTCTCAAAACACGGCGGCGTAGACGAGAAGAAGTACAATGTTGAATTATTTGTGATTTGATTTCTTTGTCTACGTTGTCAAAATTACAAGTTTTGGCAATTTGTCGAAGTCTGGTGTGATAGCAATCGAGAGTCTCTCCTGGTTCTTGTATTGTATTTCTGAATGTAAAAACTTCAAATTCTGGGTTACGTTTTGGTTGAAAATATTGCGTAAGCTTAGATTTGGCTAGATCATAGTCTGCGTTGTCGCCTGTCTCTGGGAGAGTGTCAAAAATATCCATGACGTCATCACCAGCGTAGTGCAGTAACATTGCACGTTTCCGAGTTGTGTCTGTTATACCCATTGCAATAATAAAATTCTCAAACCGATTTATCCACTTATTCCAACGTGGTCCAAGAGAGCTAGCTTCTGTGTTTATATCAAAGGCTGGAAAGGCAGGAAAAGGCATTGAGCTAGCCATCACTGTTCAGTGTTTTTACGTAATCTAATTCCAAGTGTTGTTGTTGGCATACATACAGCTGGTTGTGACCTAAATTCCCCTTGTGAGATGATTTGTTTTTCGCTGACGAAAAGTTTTTGTTCTTAGTTGTTTCCGAATCACTTTACCTCGTCGCCAATGTAATGTTGGTTGTTATGTCAGCCGGTAGAAGGACTTAGTTAACTCGGAAATAGAACAAACGATAACTTGTATTCTGGTGTTGTCGAGTCTTACATAGATCTTCCCAAATACCTCACTTGGTTAGTACATGGAAACGGACTAAGATATTACAGTTACATAATCATTAAGGCGAATAGATCTAAAACGATTTCTCGCGCTTCGGCGCAATGGTGCGACCGGGACTTCACGAGTAACAACAGTAGGGTCATTAATTTCTTCCAAGGTTAGATCTAGAGTATCAGATGGATTGTCAGGAGGAATTTTAACAGGAGAAGTATATTTACAAAGTTTGGATACATTCCAAGTCCTATCATCACTTGTTACATAAGACCAGTTACTTAATCGTTTTGTAATCTATAATGGATGACTGAATTTACTTTCACCTTTATTGATGTGACCTGGTTTTCTAACTCTAACCCAGTCACCAACTTGAAATTCAGTTGTTTTACAAGCACGTTTCTTATCAGTGTAAATTTTACACTTGTTTTGTTTCTTAACTACTGCACGCTTTATATCGGGTATCTTCCCCTCTGAAACAAGAGGTAGTCTTCTACCGACTAAATCTAGTTTTTCTAGTTCTCATCTGCCGACCGTGTAAAAGAACGGAAGAGCTGACACCAGTGGTAGCGTGAGGTGTGCAACGGTAGATAGCTAAGTAGTTTTGTACACAAAGTTGCCAGGGTTGACCAGTATTAATGGCATTTTGAATAGTATGACCAAGGTTTGCATTGAACCTTTCCACAGCGCCGTTAGCTTGTGGATAATACACAGAAGAATGATATAACCGTATTCCACGTTCTAAACAGAAATGTTTGAATTCTGCGGATGTAAATTGAGATCCGTGGTCAGTTATAATTTCTTCACAAAAACCTTCTCGACTAAATACAGTTTGTAAGAAAGTAATTACGCTTTGGGTAGTAACGTTCGCACAGAAAGAAACTTCTGGCCATTTGCTGTAATAATCGTGTAGTACGATGGCATATTTACAGTTCTGGGTAGCATTCATAAATGGTCCTACGATGTCTATGGATAGTTTAATCCAAGGGGCATCGGGTAGGGGCACAGGGTGCAATGGGGCAAAGTTTGTTTTGACAGATTTGTCGTTAACTTGACAAAGTAAACAGGATTTAATAATCGTTTCGACTAATTTGTCCATAGCAGGCCACCAGTATTGGGCGCGCAATCGCTGTTTAGTTCGCGTGATGCCCTGGTGTGATTCGTGGGCTAATGTAACAAAGTTAGCGCGCAAAGATTCAGGAACGACTAACTTAGAGCCACGCGTAAGAATGTTGTCAACGACAGCTAACTCGTCTTTCACATGGAAATAAGGGCGGATATAGTCCGGAAGATCTTTAACTGGAGGCCATTTGGAGGATGAAACATAAGTAAAACTCTGTTAAAGTAGGATCATTCAGTACGTCAGTTTTAAATTTGTCAAGTGAGATGACGTCACAAAGACTTTCAACGATAACATGGCAAATCTGTTCGTCGTCATTATCATAGTCGTTTTCGTCACGAGATAGAGGAACTCTTGAAAGACCGTCTGCAACAATATTTTCGGATCCACGTTTATAATGCACGGTGAAATTGTAGCGCATAAGTCTACATGACCAGCGAGCAATTCGCATAGACTGGCGGTCAGAACCTTTGGTAAGTAAAGTAGTAAGTGCTTGGTGGTCCGTAACCAATCGAAATTGTTTTCCCCACAGGTAGGTATGAAATTTTTCTCAACTCCAGACGCAAGCTAAACATTCGAGTTCGCTGACAGAATATTTTCGCTCAGCCTCTGTTAAAGTACGGGATGCACAAGCGACTGTAACTTCCACGCCGCGTTTAGTTTGTGTCAATACCCCGGCAATACCGTAACCCGAAGCATCGGTGGTGAGCGTTACGTCTAAGTTCGGATCATAGGGAGAAAGTATGGGACTGTTCGATATAAGCAATTTCACGTTGTCAAAACTTTCTTGTTCTTTGTCAGACCATTCGAAATGTGCATTATTCTTCAGTAATGCACGTAAGGGAGCGACAACAGTAGCAAAATGTGGTGCATAATTCGCAAAATATCCTGCGAGTCCAAGAAAGGAGCGTAATGCTTGTTTAGCATGGGGTTTAGGAGCGTCAGAAATAGCGTCCGCTTTATTGCCAGGTAGTACACCGTCGGATGTAAGTTTGTGTCCGAGGAAAGAAATATTGCTCTGATTGTAAAGAAATTTCTCGTTCAGAACAATGTTGTGTTTGTTCAAGCGATCTAACACTGCAATGAGATTTTTATCATGTGTTTCTTTCTTATCGCCATAAACTAAAATATCGTCCATGTATGTAATTACGCCGGAAAGACCGGAAAGGACGGATTCGATCATTTTTTGAAAGGCACAGGGGGCGCTGGATAGACCGAAACATACCTTTTTGTAGCGAAAAAGACCGTTGTGAGAAATGAACGTTGTTAAATTTCGCGAATCACGATGTAACGAGAGCTGATGAAAAGCGGAGGTAAGGTCTAATTTTGAAAAATGCTTTGCGTCGCGTAGTTCACAAACTAATTCTTCAATTTTGGGCAAGGGGTGCTTATCTGGTATGATAGCTTCGTTTACGCGTCGCAGGTCTACGCATATTCTTACGTCGCCAGACTTTTTATACGCAATGGATAATGGAGAGACCCACTCGCTAGCATCTACAGGTTCAATAACGTCTAACCGTTCTAAGCGTTTTAACTCTTCCGAAACCTTATCTCTAACTGCAAAAGGCAGTCTACGTAGTTTTTGTTGTATGGGCACAATTTGATCATTTACCTTAATTTTGTGAATAAAACCTTAACAGAAGGCAGGTTAGTAGAGGGTTTAGTAAACATATGTTTGTATGGTTGCAGTACTTCAGGTAAATTAGGGACATCTGAGGATAGCTGATCGGTTTCTGACAGGTTGGTCTCATAAGCAAGATTTAAATTACTGTCACCATTGAATGACTGATCAAGGTTACTAGGCAAGTCAGCATCACAAGACAATGTTGAGCCTTGAATGTTCACATTAAAAGTTTGAATTAAATCCCGACCAAGCAAACTAGTTCCATTCACAACATAGATATAAGTAGACACAGTTTTGTCTTTTAGTTTAACTTCAGCCAGGAAACGTCCTTTGGTAAAAATAGCATGCTGAGTGTATGAGGAAAGTTTATCAGTCGTTGGTACATCTTCAAGCACTTCATCACAAAAGTATTTGCAAAACGTTTTGTAGGATAACAAAGTTTTTCCAGATCCTGTGTCAATCATCATTTGTATAGGAAAACCATTCACAGTTGGTTGGCACATAACAGGGGCAGGTGTCACTTTTGATTCCACAGTTAAAACAAAATTGTTTTCTTCATCTGAATGATCATCCTGTAATGAGGTCACACAATGAACTTGACCTGATTTAGCAGAAGGAGATTTACACACAGAAGCATAGTGTCCAATTTTTGAACAATTTTTACAAGTTGCATTCTTAGCCGTACATTTCTCAAAGTTTGCTAAGTGTGATTTCGAACCACAACGGTAACAGAAAGTGTTTTGTTTTCTTTGTCGAAAACTTTGATTTTTAGTTTGATTTGAACGTGGGTTGGGTTGCGTGCCTAAGAGACGCGATCGGACGTAATTCACTCTCTGGGGGCGATGGGCTACCAGTGTAGGCAGAGGCAGAAGGGGAAAGTGCTTTGGCTTCAAATGTTGAGGTTTCCACAAGACGGGCAGTTTTAATAGCAGAATCTAGGGTTAAAGGAGGAGAAAACAAAAAAAACAACATGCAATTGTATCGAACGGGCTCCCATAGACCATCGTATTCATGTGCGTGAGTCTTGCACGTGGTTTACGGTGTGAAAATACAATGGAAATGAATCTGCCAGACAAGCTCGTGCTCGATCGTCAGTGGAGCGCGCCATTGACGGTTTGAAATTGACCGGAAAAAGTATTAGTAGATTGCTTCCCTTGCGAGCTTACCATATCTTGTATGGTTATAACCTGCAATGTCAGCGGTAAGACTACCTTTTCTGAAAATTCTACAACGATCCCCACAAGTCGCGAAGACAACATATGCAGCCTGTCACGTCTTCCCAAAAGGTTGATTTACTAGCTAGTGTACATTTCAGAGTTGTTAGAGTGTTCGTCTTCTCTTATTAGCGCCTCGAAATGATCGAAATTAACCTAGGTTTAAATTGCAGACTTTTAGAGTTGACCAATTTCTCTTACGCTAGCGAGTGATTGGTGGTCAGGCGTATGCTGATTGGCCGATCGAGACAAACAGCTAAGCTCTGCTGTGAAGATGGCTGCCGAGTCAGTTTAGACGTTCTCTGATAACGATTGTTAACTTTCTTATAGCACAGTTTGGCGAGGAAAAATCCCAGAAATATGGTTTTGGTACCGTTAGAAAGGAAAATGTGTCGCGTCTGTACTGTAATTACTTAGTTCTTTCCTTTTCTTCCCCTTTAAATTCTCAGTGAGAAGGAGTCGATCACGAACTCGCGTACTATTAGTATGTTCCACCAGTTGATCGCGTAACACATCATCTTCTTGGTCTTTAAAATCACATGTAGATATTAATTCACGGAGAGCCGACATGTATTCGTCAACTGTTTCGTTGGCCATTTGAGTACGTTGGCGAAATCTCCGTCGTTCTGCAACAACGCTGACTTTAGGTTGAAAATGGGTAGATAAAATATGAATTGTTAGGTCATAGTCTGAAGTAACAGTTGTAGTACTTGAAGTTGAACTCGAAATCGTATCAGCAGTAGGTTTAGGTAAAGTCTTGAAAATACGTTGCCCTTCGCAACCAAGACAGTGTAATAAAATAGCCTTCTTACGAGCATCAGAGAAACTTTCTCCGTCGATAGCCAGGAGGTAATTTTTAAATGAGTCAAGCCAATTTCTCCAAGGTAAAGTTGGAGGACCGGGTAATTGTAAAAACGATGGTGGTGGCGGGAAAGCGTTCATCATGAAAATCAAGAGTCGGTACTCACACTGGAAAGTTTGAAAAAAAAATGTACACCAACCGGTTACCACATGGAAGTTCGTTAGAATCCTCGTCGCCAGATATTGTATTGGGGTGTCGTTGTAAATGAAGATAACTCTGAGGCTTGGTCGATAAGAAAATAAAGATATATTGGGAGGTAGCACAAAACATGAACATCAGTAAAATGGCTGACCCGCACGACACACACGTGACAAGGGCAAGCAACTCTAACACTACAAAACCTAGGATACCACACATCTACACCCCAACAGTTTAAATTTGTGTCGCTTAACAGATCTGGTCAATAGTAGGTAACTTGCGTATCAGCTAGTAAGTTTTCACTGTCAAATCCAAGCAGGCGAGGGTCCAATGACACAGAAACTCATGGAGCCGTGATGGCCAGACTTTTAAAAGCGGACACGTCCTCTTTATTTATTAGTTGCTCTTGAAAATAAACGTGTTCATCTGCTGTGGGGGTCATAAGTACTGTTTTACTATAAGATGGCCAATATATTGAGTGACGTCCCAATTTATTCAATCCCGAGAGCTTTCGGAACAAACTTCGGCCGTCGTCAGTCGCAACAGGTCGGCTCAATCTCATTCTCGCGAGATCCCCTGCTACTACGGGAACGCGACGGACCTCTCAGGCCGTTCCAAGCCATTTTACCCAAAATTTGGGTAATCAAACTTACTTCCAAAATTGATTTGTACGTGATCTTTACCTGATTCTATATGTTGCTTGTATTTCGTTTTTGGTACACGCCCTTAAGTTTTGAATTATCGTTGAGGAAATACAGGGACTATATTTCTACCCTCCGCGATTGTGAACAGGCCAGCGTATAACATGCTATTTTGTATGTCTACGTCATGTGATTGTAGTGAGTAGTATTTCTCAGCAGCTCTGGCAAAAGGGGATTCCCCTAAGCAGACTAAGGCAAATGGCTTGGGACGGCCTGGGAGGTCCGTCGCGTTCACGTAGTAGCAGGGGATCTCGCGAGAATGAGATTGCAGGTCGGCTTTGACATGCACCGGGCACAGTCGAAACACACTTCGGCTATCTTCGCTCGCTACCGGTCTGCTTTGACACGCCTCGGACAATCTGCGTATATATCAAATTACTTTACTACAGACGGAAAAATAAAATAAAGTAAATTGATCAAACGCTGAAATCATGTAGAAAGATATTTTTTATATATGTTATTTATCCTCCGGGCAATGAGCCCGATTTCCTCCTCCACTAACCCTAGCAACGCCGCCATATAAGTGAAATACTCTTGAGTAAGGTGTAAAACATCAATCAACATGACCTGCAGTCTATCAGAGGGTATTTCACTTGCATAAACCCCCGAAGTTCAGACTGGCCTCGGGCGATCTCCGCTTTTTATACGGTAAATCGCCGTATTTTGGGACTGAATACAAATGACGACAGGAAGTACATGTATATGCTATTTTACTTTAGACGGAAATAACAATAATTGTTAATTTATAATATTAGGTAGCTTTATAAGCAACATAAACATCCAAAATGGAGGCTACTCCTAAATCCTACAACATTTATTTTGAAATTTGTCAGTTGTTATGACACATCTTCGTTTCATACGGTTTACTACCTTTCCCAATACTTTTTATTTCAACGCAAATTTTAGTTTTTCAAGGTACTGGAATTGTTCAATTTGTCTTGAGAGTCCGAATTTTTTTTAACAAGTCCGAATTAGGCTGATTAATTGATTTTTACGCCGCACTCAAGATTATTTCATTTATATGCGTTGCCAGGTTCGACGGGGAAGGAAACCGGGCTGATTGCTCGGAGAAAACCTCCGACCTTCGGCGAGTACCTGGCAACTCTTTCACATACAGCGACCGAGTGAAAAATCCACTCAGAAATCTTTCATTTTTATTTAGTCTGAGTGTGATTTGAACCTGCGTCGCATAGATGGAAGGTCTGTGTGGGACTGAGGGACGATCACTCTAACCCACTGGACCATCGAGGCCCCTGGTGTGATAACGAGACCGAAATCGGCAGAGCACAAACTCATTGTGTTCATGGAGGTACAATGCTGATACATCTGGTGATTTAGTGAATATTAAAGGCGATGTTTACATTTAAACCACTGGATTATTGTGCATGTAGCTGAATGTGGCGTATCCAGTACTGAGTACTCGCCGAAGTTTGAAGCTTCCTCCGGGCAAAGAATTTCCTAGCTCCCCCAACCCCCATCCTTACCTACAGTTGGTGGCGAAGAAACATATGTATTTTGTTTGCAATTAGGGGCCTATTAATCGCGTTTGTCTTGTTTTTAAATGTTTAAAATCAACATGTTTCGAGTTACGAAAGGAGTCAATGATGGCTTTCTTTCACTGAAAGTTTACGAAAATTATCCGCACTGGACCGCGACGTCTCCATATCTGCTGTTGGCCTGGTAACCAGTTGAAAATCCCTCCTTTTTCTCAACGGTCGCTTCATCCAGTCAGTGATGCCGATTGCTATAATACCGGCTTGAACCAGATTCACGATCTACAGTATATAAGCAGCCAGACATTATCCTTACACGTCATAGCTGTGCTGTTTCTCACTGTGGGCTCATCGCTGTCCGATCGTGAGATTCATTTTGCCTTCTTTATTTGTCCAACGACTACAACCAACTAACCTAGAATCATGGTAAGTCTTCAACTATTATTAGGTATTTTTGTTAACTCTTTTGTTCACAGACGTACAAAGAATAGTCGCTATATTGTCTAGCTCGACATAACACATGTTTCCACTTTAGGCGCCATTTTAAAAGGTTATGATGAAGAAAGCAATTTTAACAGGTTGTCGTTCCGTTTTCTGACTTAATTTTCCTACATTTGTATATTTGGTTTTATATTTTTCACATTAGAAACCTATTTGAAATTCTCCTTTTACGTTTAAACGTTTTTATTCTGAAAAAATAAATAAATAAAGAAGTTAAAAATATCAAAGATATGGCCACTAAACTAGGTTGAGAATAAAGGTTTGTGTAATGTTGTTTTCTGAAATAGATTTTTGCTATTTAGTAATTATGTGGGGATTCATTTGAATCTGTGTTAAATTTGTCGGGACCGGTAGGACAGGTTATCTCGCATGGCCGAGGGCAAACTCCAATCCTCAAATACCAGCTTAACTGAGCTCGCCATGTTAACCACATAGCCAGAAAGAGAGCCACTTTGTTGGGTGTGCGGTTTTCAGCATGCTTGACCTACTTTAGTTTGTACAGTCATCAGCAGCAGATGTGCGTGTCATTCACTCCATCAAGGTCCATGAATATCAACAAGGACCCATCTCCTATCATTTCTTAACGTATTGTTAGCCTTTCATTTAAGCTGTCTTCATCACACACCACCACCTTCCTGCTATTTGAGGGAATGTAAATTGTGATAAATTCACGAAGATAAATTGTTATTTTAAAACAGTCAGAATTCAGAATTGAAACCGCCGCAAGGCTTTATTAATGCTTCATGCTGTATAAAAAAAAGAAAATGTGATGGCCTAAAATAACTGCCTTGTTTCTAAATTAGAACAAAACCATAATATACCTAAATATCCCACTGAAAACGTCCCCGTTATCATTAGGGCAATTGCAAATTTTAGGTTTACTGCCCCCCAACACAATTTGACCCCCCCCCCCTTTTTAACAGTTTACAGAATTAGAAACTTTTCTCCATGGTTATTTGAGTCAAGGTATACCGGTGTATTTTTTAGTGTTCTCAGGTATTTTATGTTAGCTTAGATTATTGCATAGGATAGATATTGCAGGTAAATTGCCGAGAAAGAATGTTTTCTTTTTCTTCGTGTATACAGTTGTTAAAGATTTTATTAAAGTAAACTGAAAAGTAAGCATAATAAATGTTTGTCCTTTTCTCTTTTTTCAATAATTAGTTTGTAAGCTCATTTTAGCTGATTATACATTTTTATGTGAAATCTTTTTTATCCGTGTTGTGTATCTATGACACATGGTTCAAATTCCAAGCAGTATTTTGATATGCCACTTTACTTCTGTTTCTCTATTTCAATTATTGAATACTTTTTTCATTTCAGCGTGAATGTATCAGTATCCATGTCGGCCAAGCCGGTGTTCAGATGGGCAACGCCTGTTGGGAACTCTACTGTCTGGAACACGGAATCCAGCCGGACGGTCAGATGCCCTCCGACAAAACCCTTGGGGGTGGAGACGATTCTTTTAACACCTTCTTCAGTGAGACTGGAGCCGGCAAACACGTCCCACGTGCGGTCTTCGTTGATCTGGAACCCACTGTTGTTGGTAAGTGCTAAACGACGTCCTTCAGCTTCTACTCCCGCAATGAACTCCTTGCTTTCATAAGCGAAGCAATTATCCTTATGGTATATTTCAACTTAAATAAAAAAAAACTTTGTACGTTGTAAAATGAGATTCCATGACTCTACTGAACTCTTAATATCCCTGTGTGAGAAAACATCACACAACCAGTAATTCGATCCATTATTCAATCGATCTACTTCTACGAGATCGATTCTTAAATCAATATATGATCAACTATCAATCTATCTTAAAGCGTTCGTAAAGACTATTGCGACATTGTTAACTAATAAATAACAATGTGCAATTACCATGAGAATTTAATCGATGCTTACTTGAAATTTTATTTTTTGGTTCACAGATGAGGTTCGAACCGGTATTTATCGACAATTGTTCCATCCAGAACAATTGGTGACCGGTAAAGAAGACGCCGCTAACAATTATGCCCGTGGTCACTACACCGTCGGCAAGGAGTCTATTGACCTGGTACTGGATCGTATCAGAAAGCTAGCTGATCAATGTACCGGACTCCAAGGGTTCCTCATCTTCCACAGTTTTGGTGGGGGTACCGGATCTGGATTCACCTCCCTCCTGATGGAACGTCTTAGTGTGGATTATGGCAAGAAATCTAAACTGGAGTTCGCAGTTTACCCAGCTCCCCAGGTGTCCACTGCTGTAGTGGAGCCATACAACTCCATCCTGACCACTCATACCACCCTGGAACACTCAGACTGTGCCTTCATGGTGGACAATGAAGCCATCTACGACATCTGCCGCCGTAACTTAGACATCGATCGACCCAGTTACACTAACCTTAATCGACTAATTGGTCAAATCGTGAGTTCCATCACTGCTTCCCTACGATTCGACGGTGCACTGAACGTCGACTTGACGGAGTTCCAGACCAATTTGGTACCATACCCTCGTATCCATTTCCCTCTGGCCACTTACGCTCCAGTCATTTCCGCTGAGAAGGCTTACCACGAGCAGTTGTCTGTGGCCGAAATTACCAACGCTGTGTTTGAACCTGCCAACCAGATGGTAAAATGTGATCCACGTCACGGTAAATACATGGCCTGCTGTATGCTGTACCGAGGTGATGTCGTTCCCAAAGATGTGAATGCCGCCATTGCTACCATCAAGACCAAGAGAACCATCCAGTTTGTTGATTGGTGCCCCACTGGTTTCAAGGTCGGTATCAACTATCAGCCACCAACTGTTGTCCCTGGTGGTGATCTGGCCAAGGTACAGAGGGCATTGTGTATGTTGAGTAACACCACCGCCATTGCTGAAGCCTGGGCCCGTCTTGACCATAAGTTTGACCTGATGTACGCTAAGCGTGCTTTCGTCCACTGGTATGTGGGTGAGGGTATGGAAGAGGGAGAGTTCTCTGAGGCTCGAGAGGATTTGGCTGCTCTGGAGAAAGATTATGAAGAGGTTGGTGTGGATTCCATTGAAGAAGGTGAGGACGACGAAGGAGATGAATATTAAACACACCTTCATATTGATGTTCATTGGAACTCAAGCAGAATAAAACACATATTAAAGTGACCTGTTTAGTTGATGGTTTATTTTCTATTACTTCTAAATGACAACTAAGTCAACAATAAGGTGATGACAGCTGTACTTGTGGATAACAACTTCTTGGATTATTATGCTATCCATAAGTAATGCTTCACCTTATTGTTAGCATTCCAACTTCTAAATGTCATTGAAAGATTTGACAAATAAGTCTGAAAAGCGCAATCCGCGGCACTTAATTACTGATAAATTGTGACCACTAACCAATAACTGATTGCTTACATTATGCCCAGCAGAAACCTGCCACATTTCACTGGTATCTATCAACCAATTCGCATGGAGCGCTATCAGATTAAAAAAAACAGTCCCGATAGCTCAGTTGGTAGAGCGTCCGCTATAGGGCTGGGGAGATCCAGGTTCAAGCCAGGGTCGAGTCAGACCAAAGACTTTGAATAACAATTGGAGCTGCTGCTGCTTCGCTTGGCGCTCAGCAATAGGAGTTAGAGCAGCGAGTGGTTGGCCCGGTATCAGTATAATGTGATTTGGTGAGGAGGCTTGCTGGGTGTTTTCGGCAAGTCGTCTATGTGAGGTAGCACCAAATAAAAGAGCAGTGGAAATCTGCCCTGTCACAAGGAGACAACGTCTTCATATGACTGAAAACCCAAATCACACGCTCACTCAGATTAACAAGAGTCTATGTTTTAGGCAGCACTCAAGATTAGTTCACTAAAATAGCGGTGTTGCTAGGTACATGTTTTTAGTTGGGGGAGGGGGGGGGGGGGGTGTTCTCTGCCCTGATTAACTGTGAATCCTTGGACAATGGTCGACGGGCTAGACCTTGCCTCCGAATGTTTTATAGAACTCACAAATAGAACATTTTACAAACTGGGGCTTCTACAGTTCAATAGGGAAAAGTGTTTGAATCTTCTTAGAGACATTTCTGGTTTTTCCACGGTGGGCTTCGTTAGCTCCGACACCAGTGTTACATCGATTGGTCCCAAATTCAAATCCCTTACAGTACGAAAAGGAGAAAATTTCTGAGTGGGTTTTGTCTTGCGGAAGAGTCGCGGCAACCTGACCGCCATGGAAGTGAATAATTCTCAAGTGCAGCGTAAAGCACATACATCCATCCTATGGACAGACTGGAGTAGTAACTGTAACCAAACAAATTGTTTCATTGTTCCCTCGCTATATTTAAGAAAAAAATGATAATCGCTTATTTAGATTGTCTAGTCGGCCTTGATGGGCCGGCCAAATTTTTTCCCCAAAGCATGCACAATAACCAACATTTGAAAAACAAGTACTTAATATTATCGAAGTCTCTGCATTTCTGTTAATTGTTTTCGTTTTGGTGTGGAACGGTTGCGAGCCCTACACTAAGGTTGGCCCACTCTTGTCCGGTTTTGTCTCCAACTAAATTTGGCGAGGCCAACGTCAATCTGAATCAATCAATTACTTTTAAACTGTGCTGAATTTGAAGAGACCAGGCGTTAGTCTATTTTTTTTAAATACGTATATTTACGCATACAGTGATCACGATTTTACAAACACCTTACAATCCCACGTGATGAAGGGTTACAGGCGTTAACAGAAAAGTACAACAATTAAAACAGATACAACAGATGCAAACGTTTTCATTCGCTGCATTGTTGAGTCGAAGGTGCTAAGCAGTGGAAACATAAGTAAAATTTAATCATAAAATAGTATCATATGCTTAACTGACGTAAAATAATGAGAGAAAAATAAACAGCGATACAATAATAACAAAAGGTACCGTAAAGAGCACCCCCCCCCCCCCCAATCAGCTAGGAAACACTCCCAGCATGATCCCTCCCCCGCCCTCCCCCCAGTTACAAACAATACACTCCACAATCCACATACTATAAGATACATTACAACACATACTTTAACATTATCAAGGTCAAGGAGCAGACAAACATTAAGACTTTGAGAAAGGAGCTGTCGTACTAAACTAACATTTTGGAGAACGAAAGTTGATAAAAAAATAACGTGTGGAACCAGAAAAATGGCAGTTATATTGAAAGTATTTGGCATAAAGTAGGCAAAAATTAATCACTTTATGAGTATTGCCCTCAAACTCGAATCAACCTTACATTATATCGTTCAGTGGAGACAAATTCATCAACCAGGCGTTAGTCTATGCATGCGACCACAATGGTATTTAGAGTGATCTCCCCTGAATCATAATACAAATAAGATTTTGCCTGTGCCCGCCTGTTAGAGCGTACATAAATATTAAATAGTATGTTGTTGAAAGTAAAATAAACTACCATCAGTGTAGATTTCATTGCATTTTCTGTTTGACAACCGTTTTGTACCTTTTTTGTGTACTTTTTAACTGTATATTGCCTTAAAATTTGATCTTTTGGGAAAGATGATCTTATAGAAATTACCCAATTGTAAACTGGATGCTGATATCTCAGGTTACAGCCACACAAGATACGTTCAAGTAAAATGACTTGTTAGATATGGTGAAAATTCTGTTGAAAAGAACAAACAATAACTTTACGCTGATGGAAATCTGAGATATGTACGTTAAGGTAGTTATATGAGCAAGAAAACACCAAAGTGGAACTCATGCTTCACGGTTATTAGAATTTTATCCCGTTATCAGCGTACATTTTTGGGTGACTGACTTTACCAGTATATTTTATTTCAACGGCAGCACTCTAGTTTTTCACGGTTTTTCAAATGCTAAACTTCTCTTGATAATCGTAATTTATGGAAAAAGCCCTGTCCTAATTTTGGCAGCTCATGAAACTTAAAGTTCACACAGGAAGTAATTCGCTAATACCTTGTATGTGGTAAATTTGTACTTGCCAATTACGAGCTCCACTAATGGTCGAATCAGAGTTAGCTTGACTACGTTTTCAGTTTCTTTCTCATCGTAATTTTGGCTGGCACACGCCAATAAACCTAATCGCCACTCCATTTTACAACGTGAACCACTGTAGTAGTCACACAGATGCTCAGTGAAAGTGGTGTTCGGTGGGAGATCGCTCGAAACAATTGTATGGTATTTTTCTTGTTTTCTGTCCTTAGTCTTTCAAACATTTTTGTCAGAAAGGTAATGTAAAGGAGTTTACTACAAATAAAACTGCTAAGATTAATGATAGAGTATCAGTACTGTAAAATATTGCAATATTGTAAAAACATATTTGGGGTCCGACAAACTACTCAAAATGATATGATTTACGGCGAACTTGGTCGAATCGATGTGACCACAAGGCGAATGTATATCATTATTAAATATTGGCTTAAAATAACAACTATGACAGATTGCAATTACGTCAAGATAGCATTTAAACAGCTTCTAGCAGATTCTCAAAAGTTGGTAACGTGCCATTTTTTATACGCACGACTTAAAAAAGTCGGTCGTATTATGGTATCACCAGCGCCGTCCGTCCGTCCCGGATTCCCTTCCGCTCCATAACTTGAAGAGTTTTCATCTAATCTTCTTTCACAACATATACCTTGTGGGTAGAAGGTGTGTCATGAACCATTTATGAAATCGTCGATTGCATAATGTGGCTTCTACATTGGGTTATGTAATATTCTGTCTTAGTCTATATCTTCTTTCCCTTCCGCTCCATAACTTGAAGAGTTTTTTGATCCGATCTTTACAATTTGTTTTTCAACATATACTTTAGGGGTAGAAGGTGTGTCATAAACCATTTAGGACATTGTCAATTGCATGATATGGCTTCTACATTGGTTTATGTAATATTCTGTCTTAGTCTATATCTTCGTTCCCTTCCGCTCAATAACTTGAAGAGATTTGATCCGATCTTTACACATTTTTTTTACAACATATAGTCTAGAGGTAGAAGGTGTGTTATGAACCATTTAGGACATTGCCGAATGCATAATGTGGCTTCCACATTGGATTATGTAATATTCTGCCTTAGTCTATATCTTCGTTCCCTTCCGCTCCATAACTTGAAGAGTTTTGATCCTATCTAGACAATTCCTTATGGGCAGACGGTGTGTCGTGTACCATTTTCTGCCTCGTTGCATAATATGGCAACCATATAGGATTATGTAATATTCCCTTCCTCTTCATAACTTCTAACGTTCTTATTCGATCTTGGCGATTCTTTCAGAGTATATACCTCATGGGCAGACGGTGTTTCGCGTACCATTTCTGTTATTATTGGATTATGTTATATTCCCTTTCGGCTCTAGAATTTCTTTCGTTTTGATATAATCTCTCCAATTCTTTTAGAGTATATATACCGTATAGGTAGATGATTTGGGTCCACATATTTTTTGTGTTTTCAAGAGCTTTTTTTTTATCAGAAATGTGTATCTGATGTTTAATGATATATATTTATATATATCAATGCTTTTTTGAGTACACTTGGTCCAGAGTAATACTGAAAGCCAATTAATTTATACATTTTGAGACTGTTTTGTTGGATAGTTTAATGTGCACTATAATAACCAAAAAAAAGACAATTTTACCACTTGATTACCCATCTGGTATTTATCAGAGTGGCTGTTTAAATAGAGATAAGGGGACAATGACAGCCACTGAAGTGGACAAACAAGGTTTGTATATTTACACACCATCATATCGGTGGTCAGCCTGAAGATTGTTTGCTTTGTACAAAAACTATTTCAGCCAAGTCCAATAGAACAGTGTCCAAGTCAAAACTGTTAAAATTCAAGAATTGTAAGCTATTGCATTGATTGCTCCTTCCCAATTATGGAACATAACAGCAATGTCAAAACAGCCACAATATTTCAGTTTTTGCAATTAAAATGTGATTGAATTTACCTGAACAGATAACATATACGTTATTTGGTTGCAGCTTCATCAAATTCAGAAAAGAAAAACTTCTGATGTGAACAAGAAATTCCAATTGATGAAATTAAAACAAATGTTATATTAAATGTAAAGTTGTTAATCGTAGCGGTTCGACTTTGCCACGGCGGACGTATGTTGAGTTTACTAAAACTCTTGTTTTGCTACTTGTAAAGCAAAGATTGTCTGACAATTTCATTCAACTTTGGTATGATCGTATTTCTAAATCCCCAAAGGCTAGATTTTATATTAGAATTTGTGGCTTTAATCTAAAGAATTATTTAGAATATGTTACAGTTGACAAATTTCGAATTGCTTTAACTCGGTTAAGAACTTCCTCTCATATTCTATACATTGAAAGTGGCCGATGGACGAAACCCAAAACGGCTCCAGAGAATAGAATATGTAAAACATGCAGGAAAGTGGAAGATGAATATCATTTTTTGCTAATTTGTCCCCTCTATACCGATCTAAGAAAACTCTATATTCCTAGTTTTTATTATTGTCATCCAAGCATTCACAAATGTGTACAATTGTTAAGCTCTAATAACACAACATTGTTAAAGGCCCACTTGCCGCCGTAACCCGTTAAACATTTGTTAAGAAAACCAATTTACATGAGCTTACTACCACTAAGACCACTAAAATCAAACATAGGACACATAAAACATGTCCAGTTAGATTTAGAATATTGAAATGGGGGTGAAAAAAAAAACGAAGAATCGAAGCCTGATTACAACAACAACATTCAGTGCCAGTTAACTTAGTGGTTGAAATACCCTCATTTCAGGCCTTTTTATCTGTGGTTTACACTCCAAAAATTATCGGTAGGCTTTTCGAGTCACTCTTATCCAATCGCCAGTCTGTATTTCTCAGATAGAGTACGTAAAATTATACTGTGCTGTTAGATCACTCACACGACTCAACCATTAGGGGGCGCTTGTGTGCATGTTTAGGTTTGGGGTTTGTTGACATTACGGGTACCTGAAAAATCTAACTTTCAATTTCAAATTAAAAATACTAAATGATGCCCAAACTTTCTATTTTTGGTAAGAATAGAAAGTTTCTAACTTCTACTATCTGGGAAAAATACAGAAAACCGCATACAGTTGTTTATGTAAACAGTATTCTGAATTTTCGCGGCAAGTGTGCCTTTAAGAAACTTGAAAATGCTTTCCGTATGCATAAAACCACTCGATGTATTTCATATTAAATTTTTTCAATCCGCCATTCATAAATGTTTGTGAAATGTATGCTCATGGGCCAATTGGCTTTATGCAATAAACTTCATATTATATCATATGTTACGTATGAGAGCCAAAAAATAACAATAACACGGATTTTCATCGACACGCTGAAAGCGGTGAATCTATTAAATACAAGGAAACAAAACATGCGTATTAGACTCACAAAAACACAGAAGCATTAGCATGCACAGGAAATAATAGCAGTTTAAAAGCAACAAATAGGGTTAACATACATGCAAATAATACAGTAAGCAGACAAAAAGGATGTCACATAAAGCGCACACATAAGCATAAGGATGTTAGTGTAGCGATGCACACTCTGCGGGAAGGAAAAAACGGCATGCTTTACGAGGGGAAATAACATAGCTGAGCGGCAAGAAATTGATTGTATATGCTACTTACGAAGAAATCCGCCTTTCTACAGACTCATACGTACGGGTACAAAATATCATAATCGTCGACCAATAAACCGCAAACTAAGCGGCGACATAACGTTTGACATGGTTGCTATCAGTGTAAGTGCCACACCCTCGAATGACCAATCTGCACGGGTCACGCCAAAAAGCATGCGGATTTTTCCCCACATGGGTACAACTAAAGTTATCACTAATTTACAAGGTGAAAACGGACTTTAAAACAAATAAAAAATAGAAAACGAAACCGGACAGGCTACACACTCCCCCTCCTTGAATTGTAGCAATTCAATACACCAAAAAAAAAACAAAAAACATACAGTAGTAGCGTCTTTATCGGAGGTAAATCCAAGAGTGTATACCCTCTCCTAAACAATATACATGCATGCATTTCTGATTGATATGTATGGTAAATTAATAAGACACATTTATTCATAGTTTGCCCCTTCGAGAACAACAATTTTTGTCAAAGGCCTGACTAGGGTTGAAGCATTCGTGCGAACCCTTACACTTCTTACTAGGTTGTCCCTACCATGGTATACATCTGTGACAATTCCCAAAGGCCAAGATCCCCTGGGTGCATTTACATCAACAATAAGTACTAAATCGTTAACATGAACATTAGGCATTTCTTTATTCCATTTCTGCCTCATTTGTAAATCTGGAAGATATTGCTTTAACCACCTTTTCCAGAATTGAGTAGAAATTTGTTGCACTTGACGCCAACGGCGCCTGTAAGCATCATAATCTTGAGACCTGCCCCAAGGAAAAGGATAATTACTACGAGCTAATAATAAGTGATTAGGAGTCAAGGGCCGGTCATCTAAGGGATCATCACTACATTTTGTTATGGGACGGCTATTTACAATGCTCTCTACTTCACATAAAACAGTATGTAATACTTCATCAGTAAGTCTATCATTAGAATAAAGTAATGCAAACAAAACCTTACGCACTGTTCTAATCATGCGTTCCCACACACCACCCCAATGAGACGCTAAGGGAGGGTTAAACGACCAGTCAACCATTTTACGCCTAGCTGCTACTACAACCTTCCGACGATCTAGCTGCTTAAGACTACGGGACAATTCTGCCCGAGCCCCAACCAAATTTGTGCCATTATCAGACCATACTTTAATTGGGTAACCTCTCCTAGATGCAAAACGTATAAAACCATTTATAAACGCGTCCGTTTCTAAACTCCACAAAACCTCCAAGTGAATAGCTCGAGTAGCAAAACACGTAAATACACATCCATATCTTTTAGCTGTAGAACGACCAAACCGAACAAACACCGGTCCAAAAAGATCGAGCCCGACGAAACTGAAAGGTGGTTTACCTGGTTCACACCGCTTTGGGGGCAAATCAGCCATTTTCTGAACTGGAGGTTTGCCATAAAGCTTCTTACAAATAACACACCTACGTTTCACAGCCTTTATAAGATTACGAGCATGTGTAATCCAAAAACGACTTCTAAGTTGGCTAAGTGTCCATTCAGTTCCTAAATGAGCGGTCCCATGGTAACTTTCAACAATAAGTTTTGACAATCTATGCTGATAGGGCAATATATAATGATGCCGAAACCGCTCGGCCACGGCAGCGTGTTTAAGCCGACCACCTACTACAAGTAAACCTCTATCCACACAAGGAGACAGCTTATATAGAGAACTAGAACGAGATACATTCTTACCAACTCGTAGAGCAGACAGCTCCTTACCATAAAACAGTTCCTGCAAATATTTGATAAGCCATTGCTCAGCCTCACCGAGCTCTTTAACAGTAACAAAACCCTCAACACAAGGCAGTTTACGGAGGTTCGCCTTAAATCGTAACAGATAACAAACTGCCTTCTTAACTCTGTAAAAATCAGAAAAATGCTCAATAATGCGTTCTAACGGATGAACCTGTATATGTTCAGCTTTCACAACAGCTGAAGTGCAACCTTTAACTTCATTATCATGCTCCAACAACGAAGATGGAATAGCCAATGAATCAGTCCAACTGGATTTATGCTTAGATAAGAAACCTGGACCACGAAACCATGAATCACGAAGATTTTTCAACTCACAACCCCTAGACAAAACATCAGCTGGGTTATCGATACCCCTAATGTGACGCCACTGACCTGGCTCACTAACTCGACGAATCAAGGACACTATATTGGCGACAAAGACTTTGAATCGCCTAGAATCACTTTGGATGTATGCTAGACATATCTGACTATCAGACCAAAAGGTTGAGTTGATTAGGGCTATGTCTAATTCATTTTTGATGACGTAATCAAGGTTGGCGGCCAAAACCGCAGCCATCAGTTCCAACCTTGGAATCGTTATAGATTTCAGTGGACAAAGCCGAGCCTTACTTGCTACCAGTGCAACATGTATACCTCCAAATTTATTGACGACACGGATATAAGAACAAGCTCCGTAGCCTACCTCACTGGCGTCACAGAAATGATGGAGTTCAGCCACTCCTTCGCTGAAAGCTCTAGGAGTAACACACCTAGGAAAACATACAGAAGAGACACAATTAAGAGATTTCAGCCAACAACGCCATTTAACAGCTAAGTCACGTGGTACAAACTCATCCCACTTAATACTAAGACGTGTAGCTTCTTGAAACAATATCCTACCTTGCATAGTAATTGGTGACAACAAACCTAATGGGTCATACAAGGAATTAAGCTGAGAGAGAATTTCCCTCTTAGTTATATTCTCAGACAATGAAAATTGCTTAACTACATAAGAAAGTGTATCATTATAAATATCCCATCTGATGCCTAGGGCTTTGCATTGAGCATTCTGGGTAATGTCACGTACTTCAGTCGCACGATGCTCAACCTCTATGGTTTTAATAACTTCTGCACTGTTGGCAACAAATTTAGTTAGATTAAATCCACCATTAAGAAGCGTTTTACGGCAACCATCAACCACATCCAAAGCTTCTGTTAATGTTTTAGTTGAATGTAATAGATCGTCAACGTAAAAGGACTTCAAAATAGCATGTTTGACAGAGTCAAATGTTGGGAAATCATTAACAGTTTTACGCAGAGCATACGTGCTGCTGCTAGCACACCAGATTCCTCCAAACAAATGTGACGTCATCCTAAATTCACAAACAGTAGAACCCAAAGGCCAAAGGAACCGTAAGGCATCTCTATCTTTAATAGGTATTTTGACTTGGTGGTACATTGATTCTATGTCCGCCATTATGGCATGTTCGTACTGGCGAAACCTTAGCAACACGTGCAAAAGTTTGTTGTTTAAATCCGGTCCCTGTAAACACTGATTGTTAAGACTAACGTCACTGAACTGAGCGGCACAATCAAAAACCACTCTCAGTTTACCTGGTTTAGATTCACTCACTACGGCATGGTGTGGTAGGTACCAAATGGCCCCTGGATTGCCGGAGTGATCAGTGGGTACTGGTTCGACATATCCATCAGTAATAAGTTTATTTATGTTTTCAGCATATTTGTCAAACATGTTATTTCTATGCAGACGTTTTAATAGTGACTTTAACCTCGCCATGGCATAAGCTTTGTTATTAGGCAAGTGTGGGCGTCCATCACGCCAAGGGACAGGGATAACATAATGACCATCTACATTCTGAATTTCCTCATCCCATAACTTCAGAACTTTACGGTCGTCAAAGGAAACAGAATCATTTTCATCAATTAGATCATTAGACCAAATATTTTCAATGTCAGTATTTAGTTGTACAAAATTTGAATTCACTTCTTTGGTGGCTCTCCCAGTTATGTGACCATTCAAAGTCCAGCCTAATGCAGTCAAAGTGGCATATGGATCTCGCTTATTTCGACCATTAATTCTCACATCTAACGGAATAAGGATATTGGAATTATCCATGCCAATAAGCAAATCAGCTTTAACATTAGGTGAAATGGGTTGTATGGGAAGGTCTTTAAGATGGGGATATTTAAGTAGGTCAATAGTATGTTTAGGGTAACGAACAGGTATGTTAGGTATGACTAGTACATTGTCTAAATCAAATGAGTTGTTACTATCGTTTGACATAATATTTACAGAAACCATACGTGATCGAATAGCATCATTAACGTATTCATATCAAAACTGACTGACGAACCTCCTAAATTAAGTTTGGTCGCCAGACATTCAGTGATAAAGGTGTTAGTAGAACCTGTATCCAAAAGAGCATATGTGACATGCTGGTTATTTACAATAACAGGCACAATAGGTAAATAGATAATAGATTCAGAATCATTCATATTAACATTACTATTTACATTTACAGGATTGTCAACAAATGGGGATTTTAAAGTAGTTTGTTGTCTATCAAGATGAATGAATTAAGTGTGTTTCATCCCACACCCTGGTACAGAACATGTTGACGGCTTTCGACAGTCCCGACTTGTGTGATTAGGCAAAAGACAATTGAAACAAAGCTTATTTTTGTTAACAATATCAAAACGAGAATTAGGAGACATGCTTTTGAAAGTTTCGCAATAAAACAGTCTGTGCATTTGTCCACAGACAACACATGGATGTTGAACACTTGTTAATGGGGAACTCTGAAAACCGGCTCCAGATGGCGTGGCGACAGTATTATAACTAGATGGTTTTACATTATCATTTCTGGCAGAGTCTGAACCATACACGGGATCACAGGCCTCCATGGCTAACTGTTTAATGAACTGAACAAATTCTCCAAAGGTTGGATAACGACCGAGGTCAGACTTAGTTTTTAGAGCTTTATCTCTCCAACGGGTACGTATGTATGGCCGACATCTTTGAAGAATATCGAGAATACTTTCTTGGGTACTGATTTCAGAAAGAAAGCCCATTTTACCAAGGGTAATTAAAGCAGTCGATAAATCATCTCCTAACTGCTGGAGATCAGTGGCCTTAGATATAGGTTTTCCACGTTTGAGATTGTTAATTATTCTTTGAGATACAAGATGGGACTCTCCAAAACGGGCCTTAAGAATATCCCGGGCTTGGGGATACCCGATGTCACCACCCAGTATGGCGCATCCACGAATAGCGGCCTTGGCTGGACCAGAGGTATACTGTAAAAGTCTAGTTAATTTAACCTGGTTGTCTACAACTTTACCATCAACCGCTTCATCGAAGACGGCAAAAAAGGACTGATAACTCAACGGATCACCGTCGAAAATTTCAAGCTCAACTTTAGGTATACTCATGAGATTGAATAAGTCTTCAAATGAAGCACTAGATAAAGGTTTTTGGTCATCTTCATAAGAGGCATGAGGTGATGAAGCAACTGACTTGAGCCATGCACGGGCTTCTTTGACGGCAGAGGAATACGATGATTGTACTTCAAAAAACCAAGCATCACTCTCCTCAAGAAGATCATCAGAGGAGAGATATTTATTATAATTATCATGGGAGGCCTCGAACTCTAGAAACGAATTAGATAATTGTTTTAATCTTGCCTCTACACCAGCACTATCTTCCTCTGCAACTAGTCGATTCAATGTACCTATATGGCGGGTAATGGCTGCCTTCCGTTGGCTTCGAACAACTCTAATTTGATCAATTTCAGAGGGAGATGGTGATGCCATGGCTTCTTCATTCACTGTTACGTATGAGAGCCAAAAAATAACAATAACACGGATTTTCATCGACACGCTGAAAGCGGTGAATCTATTAAATACAAGGAAACAAAACATGCGTATTAGACTCACAAAAACACAGAAGCATTAGCATGCACAGGAAATAATAGCAGTTTAAAAGCAACAAATAGGGTTAACATACATGCAAATAATACAGTAAGCAGACAAAAAGGATGTCACATAAAGCGCACACATAAGCATAAGGATGTTAGTGTAGCGATGCACACTCTGCGGGAAGGAAAAAACGGCATGCTTTACGAGGGGAAATAACATAGCTGAGCGGCAAGAAATTGATTGTATATGCTACTTACGAAGAAATCCGCCTTTCTACAGACTCATACGTACGGGTACAAAATATCATAATCGTCGACCAATAAACCGCAAACTAAGCGGCGACATAACGTTTGACATGGTTGCTATCAGTGTAAGTGCCACACCCTCGAATGACCAATCTGCACGGGTCACGCCAAAAAGCATGCGGATTTTTCCCCACATGGGTACAACTAAAGTTATCACTAATTTACAAGGTGAAAACGGACTTTAAAACAAATAAAAAATAGAAAACGAAACCGGACAGGCTACATCATATGTAATTCAAAGTATGGTTTAACGCACGAATTTCTGTATTTTTCACTGCAAGAAGATGGAAACTTTCTATTTTTGCCAATTTTGTCATTTTGTATTTAATTTTTAATGCGAAATTAAACATTTGATTTTTTTTCGTACCCGTAAGGTAAACAACCCCAAAGACTGGCCATTATGTCAAGCACTGCATTGATTTGAATCGTGTGAGAGATCTAACCGAACATAATTTACAGACAGGGCCTGAAACGAGGTTAATCCAACACTTAAGTTAACTGGTTGCTGACTTGTTCTTGTATTCGAGCTTTAGTTCCACTTATGATTTTAAACCCCCATCAAAGAATTTTCAAACCATAGCTTTACATACATATTGTGTCCACAATGTTTAATATTAGTGGTTTTACTAGCAGTAAATATCAGAAAGGCTACCCCGGCGAGTGAGCATATAAACGACACAATGGTAAACACTAGCTCTTTTGGATTATTCAATCTACTACAATTAACAGACACGCGTCTTTACTAACTATAGAAGTTTTATCAGTGCTTTGCAGACTCATTAAAACACCGAAATACGGTAGACCGTGTTTGAAACCACTGTAAGTATACATTAGATAGTTGACCACCCTCTCAGAATGTTTTTATTGTCTCAATTTCTGATCCCAGCCCCTGGGAGTGTGCTCAAAAGAGAGTTGAGCATTGAGTCTGAGTTGGGTACGGCACGTTTATAGTATACTGGGCCCAGTTTCACAAAGCGATCTTAATGATGTCTGGTCTTAATTTGATCTTAGTTAGGTAACCAACGCTAAAGGTATACGTTGCCATTGGTAATTAAGATCACACTTAGCTAAGATCGCTTTGTGAAGCTAGGCCCTGGGCCTAGTTTCACAAAGTGATCTTAGCTAGGTGTGTGAAGTTGGCTCGCAGTTCGCAGTTAACAGTTCAGAGGGGACTAGTCATTATTTATACTAATAAGCTAATATCTCTTTAAATATTGGACCTACACACTTCAAATTTTCACTAAGATATATCACTGGGATAGGGCTAGCCAATAGTGCAAAAATATTCACCTTCTCTACAGTCACCGAGGCTGAATAGTTACCTGAATAGTTAACAGCCGAGTGAACTGTTGTCTGGTCAATAAATCACGAAGTATTTTATCCAGAGTCTTCATATTGAGAAGGAATGCAAGATTTGCAGACGGTTGCGCATAGATATCAAAATAAATATCCACCATTCCTAGCCATTGACTGAATAGTTAACTGAATTGTAAACTGCTAACTGAACTGTTGTCTGGTCAATATCTAGAGAACTATTTCACCCATAGCCTCCATATTTAACACGGAAACATAACTCGCTACAGGCTACAAGTGTGTATCGAAATATCCACCTTCACTTGTCATAAGCCGAATTGTTAACTGAATTGTGAACTGCTAACTAAACTGTTGTCTGGTCAATATCTAGAGAAATATTTCACCCATAGCCTCCATATTTATCACCGAAACATAACTCGCTACAGGCTACAAGTGTGTATCGAATTCTACCCCTCCTGCATGTGCGTGCCGTGTGCAAATATACATGTTAAGTAGAGATGACTTTTCAAACAACATCGAGTCTGTAGTGCAACGTCGGCTGGTAGGTTTACCTCCCCCGGAAGAAGTGATCTTTTGCTTGTTATCATACAAAATGAAGGATTTAACCTGATAATGTTGTGAGTGCGGTTATATTCTGTCCTTTTATATTGAAAACTGGGCTGTCATGAACGTATACAGTCACCAAAGGGTTGATTTCACAACATTTCCCCCGACAGCGTCGTCAGCAACCCAGCCTGTCAAAGCGGTAGCCATAGTGACATTATGTCATTCTGCTTCAAAATATCTGGGTCAACCGTTGCACGTGACCAAAGCTTATCGTTGATTGGTTAAAAGTTCCCACTCTGTCCTGAGGGAGGGAAAAGGAACGGCAATCAACAACAGGTCACTTTTTCCTCATTTTGTCAATTATCGGGGTAGAATCGACTTTAATACCTTCGTCTTGGTGTTTATTGCATAACCCGATACCGCTGAACGTTGGTTCGCACCTCGTCATACCCCTCGAATGCTGCGCATTCTCGTGGTTTGACTCGGTACGAACCAAAGTTCAGCGGTATCGGGTTACGCAACAAACACCGCTACGGCGGTATTAAACCCTTAAATATTCACCTTCCCTAGACATAGGCCGAATTGTTAACTGAATTGTGAACTGCTAACTGAACTGTTGTCTTGCCAATATCTAGAGAAATATTCCCCCATAGCCTCCATATTTAACACGGAAACATAACTCGCTACAGGCTACAAGTGTGTATCGAAATATCCACCTTCACTAGTCATAAGCCGAATTGTTAACTGAATTGTGAACTGCTAACTGAACCGTTGTCTGGTCAATATCTAGAGAAATATTTCACCCATAGCCTCCATATTTAACACGGAAACATTGCTCGCTACAGGCTACAAGTGTGTATCGAGATATCCACCTTCCCTAGCCATAGGCCGAATTGTTAACTGAATTGTGAACTGCTAACTGAACCGTTGTCTGGTCAATATCTAGAGAAATATTTCACCCATAGCCTCCATATTTAACACGGAAACATTGCTCGCTACAGGCTACAAGTGTGTATCGAGATATCCACCTTCCCTAGCCATAGGCCGAATCCTTAACTGAATTGTGAACTGCTAACTGAACCGTTGTCTGGTCAATATCTAGAGAAATATTTCACCCATAGCCTCCATATTTAACACGGAAACATTGCTCGCTACAGGCTACAAGTGTGTATCGAGATATCCACCTTCCCTAGCCATAGGCCGAATTCTTAACTGAATTGTGAACTGCTAACTGAACCGTTGTCTGGTCAATATCTAGAGAAATATTTCACCCATAGCCTCCATATTTAACACGGAAACATTGCTCGCTACAGGCTACAAGTGTGTATCGAGATATCCACCTTCCCTAGCCATAGGCCGAATTCTTAACTGAATTGTGAACTGCTAACTGAACTGTTCATCGAAATAAGACAAGTTCTTTAGATGCTTTTAATCCACTGTTTAAGACAGGGCTATTTCTTCTAATACATAGAGTTCTCTAAACAGGATGTCTGACCAGTGATAAGATTTATCAATAAGTACGGTGTTAATAAGAATAAAGTCGCGAAGTGTAGGTGGACTAAGGTCATTTGTCGGGTAATGATTGTATGTTTTTCAAAAAATTAAATTCTTCACAATTAGAAACTTGATTCAAAATTTCACTGTTCTTGTTTGGACTGTTATGTTCTTTAATTCTTGTAATAAGACAATGGTCAGTTTTACCAATGTAGTCCGAGCCACATGCCGGGCACGAACATTTAGAAATAACTGAGCTTTTGTAATGTTTAGGAGTCGGAACTTTAGTGTTTGTAAAAAAGTTAATTTTGGTGGTCTGCCATTGGAAAACAAAGTTGACGGGTTTGATTAATAATTTACGAATTTTAGATACAGATTTACAGTTCAGTTCACAATTCAGTTAACAATTCGGCCTGTGACTAGGGAAGATGGATATTTCGATACACACTTGTAGCCTGTAGCGAGTTTTGTTTCCGTGTTAAATATGGAGGCTATGGGTGAAATATTTCTCTAGATATTGGCAAGACAACAGTTCAGTTAGCAGTTCACAATTCAGTTAACAATTCGGCCTATGACTAGGGAAAGTGGACATTTCGATACACACTTGTAACCTGTAGCAACCAATGTTTCCGTGTTAAATATGGAGGCTATGGGTGAAATATTTCTCTAGATATTGACCAGACAACAGTTCAGTTAGCAGTCCACAATTCAGTTAACAATTCGGCCTATGGCTAGGGAAAGTGGATATTTCGATACACTCTTGTAACCTGTAGCAACCAATGTTTCCGTGTTAAATATGGAGGCTATGGGTGAAATATTTCTCTAGATATTGACCAGACAACAGTTCAGTCGATATTTCGATACACACTTGTGACCTGTACCTAGTAATGTTTCCGTGTTAAATATGGAGGCTATGGGTGAGATATTTCTCTGGATATTGACCAGACAACAGTTCAGATAGCAGTTCACAATTCAGTTAACTATTCAGTCAATGGCTAGGAAAGGTGGATATTTATTTTGATATCTATGCGCAACCGTCTGCAAATATTGCATTTCTTCCAAATATGAAGGCTCTGGATAAAATACTTCTTGATTTATTGACCAGACAACAGTTAACTATTCAGCCTCGGTGACTGTAGAGAAGGTGAATATTTTTGCACTATTGGCTAGCCCTATCCCAGTGATATATCTTAGTGAAACTTTGAAGTGTGTAGGTCCAATATTTAAAGAGATATTAGCTTATTAGTATAAATAATGACTAGTCCCCCCTGAACTGTGAACTTTTAACTGCGAACTGCGAGCCAACTTCACACACCTATCTTAGCTAAGTGTGATCTTAACTACCATGGCAAGCAATGCTATAGGTGTACGTTGCCATTGGTAATTAGGATCAACTTAAGCTAAGATCGCTGTGTGAAACTGGTCCCTGGCCCCTAGTTTGGCTAATTAGTTTAGTTTTTCTGGCACATATTACGTGTGTTAGGTCATTGAGTTTTAAAAAAATATTGGCTGTTGGTCCGTGTTTCATGAAGCTTATTAATAGCCGTGACATACTATCCACACCTGATTCCTACACCGGCTGACCCGTTACTGTGAATACAACACTAGGGCGAACTCAATTTTAAGGTTTAATGCATTTCCAAAGCGACCCTCCATCGCGAATACACCATAACTGAACTTATTATAGCCGAGAAATCTTGGCTCTGCAGAATTTTTTTTCCGTGTTCCTCATACGGAAGAAAAAAAATTCGGCAGAGCCAAGATTTCTCGGCTAAACTTATTATTGATCGTCCTTTTGTTTGACATCATCTCTGTTCCATCTTAATCCCTCTTTCAGGGATGGGTGTCGGTAGGGTAAACGGTAATCTGAAATTACTAGTTTGAGTGGATATTATATATTTCCTTTCTACCGACGTACACTTTATTAAGAGCCATAAACTAAACTCCCAAACCCCCAAACCTATAGATCCTCTAATATTTTACCCCGTCAATTAGTTGACGTTTTAATCTATTTTATTAGACCGGAAGGTATATTATGTAAGAATTGCGTTTTTTTAGCCTATTTGTGATATCTGGGCCTATTCACCTTCCAACATACACGTATATGTAGATCAGAAAAAACTGTTTTCTTTGATGGAAGTTTCTATATGTAGTTTCTAATTGGTGTTCAGTGCTCTTTTGTTTTGGTCACGATGTCAGATTTTATAAAAGTAAATGCAATGCACCAAGAACACAGCGCAAAATCGATAGGCCAGCCAATCAAATGATTCTATGTACAGCTTTTTAGTCAGATGGTTTATTTCGCTTCTAAATGTCCAACAAAATCTTTATGAAAGAAGTAGAAGTAAACCCGATATCACGATAAGTGCTGCTCAGGAACTAAAAAAAATAGTTAAGTTATTAATTATTTTTTCACGTTTACTTCAGTATGCAAGAGTATGAGTATACTCAAATTATCAAATATTTCATTCTTTTCTCGTCCCTGACAACCGTCTCTGCATTGTTTGAGGTTCGATCCACTGTTTACTGTTGAAAACTTGAAATCCAATACTAAACATACGATCTCCTAAACGGATTATATTGTGATTTATCCGATGTTTAAATATTAAAGTCAAACAAAATATACTGAGAATTGAATAGCTTAAAGTGGCATGAGCTGTGGGGAAGTGGGGAAGTTTCGTTGAAACAAAATAGGGTAATTGTTCCTTAATATTATCAGGAAGTACAAAATATGAGCTTTTCACTGATACCAATCTTGCAGATGTATTTAAAAGCAACATAACCCCTTAAACTAACTCATACATCCCGACTATTGGAGATTACTAGTATGGGTTACTGGCTTTATCGAAAGTTTGTTTTTATTTTTGCGTCAATCATTTAGTTTTCCAAGGTACTACAAACGCTCAACTTCTCTTGATAATATGGATTTTCGAAAAAAAATGTCTTAATTTTGGCAGCTCGTGACACTTTAAGTAATTTAAGGAGATCAGTAAAAGAAAGGTAATTCTGAGCATACTGGATAAAGTGTGTTAAATATTTTAAGACAATCCTATTCTTTAGGACATTTACCTATTAATTTAACATTCGTCTTTTGTCTGGTTTTATGTTACAGGTGACCTGAATAAAGCTTTGGCAAGATGAAGGGTTCATTACTGTACAAACAAACCATGCTGTGGTCCGGGGTTACAGTGTCATTGAAGGAGGGGCAGACAAGTGTTTACAATTGAGATCAATTTATTGGTAGAGTCAAGGCAACGGATCAACACAGTACAGTATATATCACTGTAAGAGCGCGGCTTATTCCATATAGTCTGACTTCGTTCTAACCAACGCTCACGTCGATCCTTACCAGTCTTTCGTGAGATTTTTTACTCTTTTCAAAATGGTACGTTTCATTCCAGCAACATAGTTTTCAAAAGTATCGTTCGCATTGTTTGCATTCGCAAAATGGCTATGTTTAATTTTGCCAATTTGCTGTAGGCTCTATATATATGAGGTTAATTTCTCATTGTTGTCTTTCAGCGTGAATGTATCAGTATCCATGTCGGCCAAGCCGGTGTTCAGATGGGCAACGCCTGTTGGGAACTCTACTGTCTGGAACACGGAATCCAGCCGGACGGTCAGATGCCCTCCGACAAAACATTAGGCGGAGGAGACGATTCTTTTAACACCTTCTTCAGTGAGACTGGAGCCGGAAAACACGTTCCACGTGCGGTCTTCGTAGATCTGGAACCAACTGTTGTCGGTATGTAACTTAATCTTTTAATTAATTCTTTTTATATCAAAATTTATATGATAAAAATAAGGTAAAAATAAGACAATAATTATTCTTGATTGATTGATCAAGATTATTTCACTTATTTAGTGGGGGAGAAAACTGGGCCCGGAGGAAAGCCCCTACCTTCGGCGAGTATCTGGCAACTCTTCCACATAGACTATTTCTTTTCGGTTTTTATTGGTTCTAAGTGTAATTCGGACCTGCGCCGCATCGATGAAAAGTGGGTGTGGGACTGAGGGATGATCACTCTAACCCACTGGACCAACGAGGCGCCTTAAATAAAAATTATTCTGATGAGTATTTGCAAGCATGGAAGCAATGACAGGATCGTTTGCTAAATCTTAATTGTGAAAGAGTTAAAAATACACTAATTTGCGAAAAGTTTGGGGAATTGCTTGCTTTTATATATAGGGAGACTTTCCATTGATACTATTCTCGGAAATTTTGAATTTTGTAGATGCATGTTACTTTAAATCAAACTCAGGTAAACTGTTTTTTTTTTTACAAAATTGGTCTGTTTTTCTCGTAGATGAGGTGCGCACAGGGACATATCGTCAGTTGTTTCACCCAGAACAACTTGTGAGCGGCAAAGAGGATGCTGCCAACAATTATGCTCGGGGTCATTACACCATTGGTAAAGAGATAGTTGACCTGGTACTGGATCGTATCAGAAAGCTAGCTGATCAATGTACCGGACTCCAAGGGTTTCTCATCTTCCACAGTTTTGGTGGTGGTACCGGGTCTGGATTCACCTCCCTCCTGATGGAACGGCTTAGTGTGGATTATGGCAAGAAATCTAAACTGGAGTTTGCTGTCTATCCTGCACCTCAAATATCCACTGCTGTTGTTGAGCCTTACAACTCCATCCTGACCACTCACACCACCCTGGAACACTCCGACTGTGCCTTCATGGTGGACAACGAAGCCATCTACGATATCTGCAGACGTAACCTGGATATTGAAAGACCAACCTACACCAACTTGAACCGTCTGATTGGTCAGATCGTAAGCTCTATCACTGCTTCTCTACGATTCGACGGTGCCCTCAACGTCGACTTGACGGAGTTCCAGACCAATTTGGTACCATACCCTCGTATCCATTTCCCTCTGGCCACTTACGCTCCAGTCATTTCCGCTGAGAAGGCTTATCACGAGCAGTTGTCTGTAGCCGAAATAACCAATGCTGTCTTCGAACCCGCCAACCAGATGGTAAAATGTGATCCACGTCACGGTAAATACATGGCTTGCTGTATGTTGTACAGAGGTGATGTCGTCCCCAAAGATGTGAATGCCGCCATTGCTACCATCAAGACCAAGAGAACCATCCAGTTTGTTGATTGGTGCCCCACTGGTTTCAAGGTCGGTATCAACTACCAGCCACCAACTGTTGTCCCTGGTGGTGATCTGGCCAAGGTACAGAGGGCATTGTGTATGTTGAGCAACACCACCGCCATTGCTGAAGCCTGGGCCCGTCTTGACCACAAGTTTGATCTGATGTACGCTAAGCGTGCTTTCGTCCACTGGTATGTTGGAGAAGGTATGGAAGAGGGAGAGTTCTCTGAGGCTCGAGAGGATTTGGCCGCTCTGGAGAAAGATTATGAAGAGGTTGGAGTTGACTCAGTGGACGAGGGTGAAGAAGAAGGAGAAGAGGAATATTAGATCACCCAAACCAATTCGCGCGCAATAAAGCAGTTCAAATTTCAATTTGTGCGCATGTTAAAAACTCCCATTTAAAATGAAAGGATGGTGTAATCCTGTAATTCCTACAGATATTGTTTTCTTTTCTGTAACGAAGGGGCTACTTTTAATGTATATTTTTAGCGTAAAGTACAAAGGGGCTAGCTCTATAGAAGAGCTGCGCAACTGAAGAGCGGAAGGGGGAGGTCTGGTAGAGAACTAAGTTCTCACTGGGGACATTAGGTTTCGTGTCATGAGGAATTGAAAGTAATCTGTGACCCTGTTTTATTTTTGCCATAGATGAAAACATTTCTAATCACTTTCCTCTTTGTAAAATAACGAATAAATATTTTTTGCAAGCAGGTCAAAATTGTCTTTTTATTGTGATGATAAAGAAAAGAAATGGGCCTATGTGAGGATACCTATCGAATTTGCCTTTTATTGAATTGGCTAACAGAGCTGCCAAGATCTGTCGGTTGATTTTTGCCTGAGTATTCCCACACTTCCCGGAAAAGATGAGGAATTTATTCTCTTGGAAATTCGTCGGAACGTATTTGTATCTATCGATGGTATCAGAGCTTTCGGGCCCTCGGCGGACCCTGGGCCCCGGGTTTTTAGTTTCCGATGGTATTATGAAAAAAACGAAAATGAGTAAGCGTTCCTCCCGATAGTGTAAATTTTGTTTACAAGAAACATATTGAGGCCAAAAGATCGCGAAATCTCGAGGCTAGATCGCGAGATGTATCACCTCACGGTCTTGCTATCTCATCTCGCGATTTCGGGGTTTTGCCTTGCGATCAATCTTAAATTAGAAGTTACTCTTGTCCTGACGTCCAAATATAATCTCAATATTCGGCTTTTTTTTAAGGAAAAATCTATTGGAATTGGGTGGGAGAGTTCACATCGGAGGTCAATTGATCATGTGACTTTTAAGCATCCAGCAACAACATCTTGAAATTCAACCTGTCATTTTTCTCGCTTTTCTATTACTAACACTCCACTAGAGATGTAGTTTGTTACATCGAACCTTTCAAACATCAGCAACTATTTGAAACAACCCGTGGGGCCAATAACAGTGGCAAGTTCAAGGTGAATCGATTCGACAGGAAACATCGCCATCTTGCCTGAGTTCGTTAACATGCGACTACTTCGTGGAATTGACTATATATTGTCGTTACCCAAGCTGGCCTGTGGAAATGTCTGCTCCTTGCCAGTACGAGGTCTCTCTTGGCCACGTCTAAAGAAGATCTCGTAAGAATACGATAGATTGCGATCTTTAAATCTCGCCTCGTGATTTCGCTCTAAGCTGTAAAAGTCGACATCTAGAGATGGCCTCTATCGGCTGCCATATTTATGGCTGAAATTTTATCGTCTTTTACGACAAGCTCATAGCACAATTATGTGATTTTGCTCCCCACTGATATTAAAATATAAAATAAAGTCCACGCCAAACTGTGAGGTATCAAATCTAAACAAAAGTGGTTTGCGTACTTTACCACTCAAATGCCCTTGTATTCGTAAAACTAAACAGAAAGATAAAGTCGTGAAGTCATATAGAAATTATCATACACAATTACTAAAACTTTCTACTCTATTTCTACGCAATAAGATTCATCTCTGTCCAAAGGAACTACTTTTTTACGAGTAACCAATTGGTTTAATGCTTAAGATTCGCCAAAAGGGTCATGTTTCTTATCATTTTGAAATTAAAAATCGTCACGCGAATTTTTCATGAAATAGGTTTCTTCTTATTTCGTCTTGTTTTATGAAAATATGATTTTCTCGCTGTTCCTACATGTGTTATCTTTAGTATTTAGATCATTAGTACCAAATCACAAAGACAACTTGTACTACTTCGTACATCGTGGTATTTAACATACATGTAACTGAAACTGTAGTTTTCGTCAACAGTCAATGATCACAATGTTATACAAACATGTCTAAATAGCGTTTCTAGTCAAATAGATCGTTCCTTTTTCATTCTCTCTGTACCAGAGTGATCCGTCTTTTCAAAAGACATTTGACTGAATAAAATCTACATAAATAATGAATAATAAGTGCAAAGTTCGCAATTCTATCATCGAGGTCTCTTCATTACCACCGAGCTAGATGACGTCACATAGGTTTACGTAAAGCCCACTGGGTAAAACATGTACCTCAGTTCGCCATCATTTTTCAGGTGATGTCGTTAAGCTTCAGGCCTACTCCGAGATAACCCTCGGGTGTGTATTAAGGCAGGTTAGGAAATGTAGGCCTACTCCGAGATAACCCTCGGGTGTGTATTACTGCAGGTGAGAAAATGTAGGCCTACTCCGAGATAACCCTCGGGTGTGTAGTGCGGAAGGTGAGGAAATGTAGGCCTACTCTGAGATAACCCTCGGGTGTGTACTGCGCAGATGAGAAATGTAGGCCTACTCCGAGATAACCCTCGGGTGTGTATTACTGCAGGTGAGAAAATGTAGGCCTACTCCGAGATAACCCTCGGGTGTGTTCTGCGGCAGGCGAGGAAATGTTGGAATTTTCCGCTGGAATAATCGTAATAGATCCCATTTGACATCTCAATAGATAAAATCATTATTGTACAATAAAGACACAATTGATCTTGACGTGTTATATAATCCTTTAGTATGAGATCCGTGGCAGGAGTATATAATGAGTGGCTGTTGTGATTGAATTGCCCAAAGGTAGTCACAATGTACTATAATAACACATGCCCTCTGACACGAATGTATATTGTATTTATAGAGGATTAATCAGATCTATAATGCCTTTAAGTGTTTAAGGCACACTGTAATTGCCTACCCATGTCATATGACAGGTGGATCATAGAAAAATCTTATTTTCTAGGTATAACGACATATCCTAAATAAAGGAAGACATTGTCAGTGGATTACAACTTGTTGGATTATAAGGTATTCCTTTAATATTGTGCTATAAAGAGTTAACGACTTAACGACAACTTAATGAGGTTCTGTAAAAAAGCTTTTCCCAAAATAGAACATTTTTCCCCAGATTTTTTCACCATTTATAATGCGGAATAATTGGTAACACTTTTAACTATGGGATTCTGCAAAATTAAAGGCATATTCTCCGACGCAACTTTTCTGATATTTGTGAAGAAATCGAACTTACATGGGTTTGCTATGAATCCAATCAACAAAAAAATAAACATAGGGTATGTTATAACGGTCAAGTTATGTGTGAAATTTAAGAATAACATACAAAATGATGCCAAGACTTAAATTTTTGCAATTCTGTCTGTCTGGAAACAATACATTTTGTTTACTTTTCGGACACTATTTCGGTTCGTTTAGGCCACATACTGTATATATTTTCCTCATTCCAACGCCAATCATTTAGTTTTTCGATGGCATTCAAAGCCTTTTACTGTCGTGACAATCAGAAATTATGAAAAAAGTGTGAATTTTGGCAGCTCATGCCACTTTAACTGTATCGACAAAATATAAAAATAGTTGGGAACAATATTTTCTAGGGAAAGCCGCTATTTAAACATATGTGGGAAAGTACTTGAGTCCTTTCCTTTTACAGGACCCTTCGTAGCTCACTTCGACATGAGCCTCCAATCCCTGGGCCGGGGGTTCGAATATGTCTCTTTGTGGAACAAAAGCTATAGAACTTTCTGTCCGTCCTCCTTCCCTATGTGGAATGGTTGTCAGGTAGCCAGCAATGTCAAAAGTTTCCAACCCTCCCCTAAACTTGACAACGCCGCCCTACAAATGAAATGATCTATAGAGTGTGGCCTGAACTATCCAGCAACCTTGTCTAAGTATGATACCTGGCCATCTTGATAACTGTAGGGCACATGTTCTTGTTATTTGGCTGACTGTTTGATTGGTACTTAAAACCACACCCCGCTCACTTCAGTTAACCGAACAGCTTAAATTGATATATGAAGGGCTTGATACACCTTTATGATGTTTGAAGATGTATATTGGTATGTAGAACACGTTACCCACTGAGTCGGGGAGGCCGTTTTCTCAAGGGACACCTCATTTGAAACAGAAATGAGGAATAAATACCTGGCTATTGTGTAAGCGGTCAAGCTGTCACCACATGGTGTCGTGTGAGAAAGTACAGCACTCTTTGTCAATCCACTACCTTCCAGTCTTGCATCTGTCCGAACCTGTTACTTGCGAACTCTTAACGGATTATACAACAAGTGGAAGCGGATATCTTGAAGGATTATATCCGACCATCTTTGCAGTAAACCACCTACTTTCGACACTATTCGCTTGAATGATCAGTTAATATGCACTTATCCTGTGTATTGACTGTCATCCGCAGTACTCCATGGTTAAGAAGCCGGTTATATGGGAGTGTATTGTTTTATCAGTGGGCATCGCAACTACGTTACGGCCCATGACGCATACATGTATTTCCATCATAAGAAAAGTCAACAGTTATATTGGAGCAGTTTTAAACATTCCAAGCGTATCGCAAAAATAAATATGTTTGAAACCATTTAGTTTCAGCTACGAACAACTAATAAAATGTTTCTTTGGCAGCTAGGTCCGACCGATTATTTGCCAACTTGAGGCACTGTCCAGTTTGCTAAATAAAAAGATAACCAAAATTTAATGTTGACGTTTGGAATCTTAAACTGGCATGAGCTGCCTAATTTCATACATTTTCCATAATGTCTGATCGCCAAGACAATAAGAGGCTTCAACGACAAACTACCGGATTTAAACTGGAATAAGAAAATCAATTCAGTCTGTGGCCTATACGAACCGAAATAGTGTTCAAAATTTAAATAACTGGTCTGAATTTGTCCAAAAACAATATTTTAACACACGCTCTCAACACTATATAGTAGCACTAAAAAGCTTCTAATATACGCTCAGATATTAAGACATAGCTTGATAGTTTTTGATTTACTGTTACACAAGCTGGTAGAACAGTTTCCGTTATACTATGTGCAGATATATACCAAGAACATATTCAATGCCATATGCTAACAGCAGCAATGATTGGGAAATGTTTCCAACTGAATTTCTATAGAAACTTAGGACACAAAAGAAAGGAATGGCAAATATACTTAGAATTAATGTACACATTTTATTTTACAAAAGCACTAAGTGCGAGTAAAAAAAAACACCTGTAAAAATAGTTTTTCAGACTTCTGTATAAGATACAGCTTCATATAAAAATTGCTTTGTAAAATAGTTCATTGCTTTCAGTTGAAATCTTTGTGATCAATCTATACAAAACAAGAAACAATTTTTTTAGATTAAGTTCTTAAATATTTACAATTCATATGAATATTTATGTTTATCACAGACAGACAACGTTAAAATAAATAGCACCATTTTTGCTGATAAATAGAGAAATTCCACAGTCGGTATGACATCATCAGACATTATTGAATGCGCGGAAAAGTAAGAGGATAAAATGTGGAAAAGTTTGATATTTGAGCGTACATGTGTTAAGCAGATGTAGTTTTCGAGCTTTGAGAATAGAACGACACTGGACAGCTTTGGGAGAGTGGATCATTATCAAGCTTCGTGACTGATTGGGGTTGTTGATGGGGTTGATAGTCCTATTGGACAGATAGGGTCTGTACAGGGAGTTTGATGACATAACTGATAGTGGAATCTGCCGAGCCGGTCACGCCCAAAGAGCATTAACCCTTGATAGTGATATACATTAGGGAACGGGGACGTCCTACACAGAAGGCATTTTGGCAGAAAAGGATATTTGAGTCCACATATCAAACTCGATATCAAAGTCGACAAGATCAAGGTTATAAGAGGTGTCGTCTTTAATGTATTTGTGACATAAATACGTAGCGAGATGGTCGGAGTCCCGGAATTTCGATAAGATAGCTTCATGGTCATTCAAGGAAAACAAGTTGCTGGTTAGTTTACATGGGTGAAACATGTAACAATATGTGTCCTCCAGAAATAACCCTATAGTATATTTGGATGTAGTCAATAAAACACCAGCACGACAAGGATCCAAAGCCAGTTTTAAAAGTTTGGAAAGTTTCTGAAATGGGGACATCTGTACTGGCTCCTCTTTAACTTTCTTTTGAGACCTTCCACTAGGTCGGACCCGTCTGGATTTTGACACTCGGGAAAAACGTAAAGAAAATTCTCGCTCGCATACAGCTATTTTGTTAGGTAGTTCGTCAGCTCGTAAATCTGTGTGTCCGAATTTATCTTTTCCCAGATGGACAACCCGTGTGCTGTGGAGCTTGTCTCCTTGAAGCAACAACCTGTCGATCACTTCCGGGGTCCAAAGAGTAGGGGAGAATACTTTAGCCTGTAAAATTGCGCATAACGACGTAGCTGCGGTTTGTTTTCCAGGAAATTTTGCCCCTCTGATATCTTGAAGAGCAAATGTGCCGCGGACTGAAGTCAGTGGCTGACGCCCCTCACGTTCTAACCTCCTGGATTTGAATGGGTGCAGAATATCTTCCCATGATATCTTACGTTTCTTTACTGAAAACAAGAAAAGAAAATATTACTACATTGATTTACAAAAAAGACTACAAATAGTTCGGGTTATTATGGGTCCGAAAAAACAAAAACCTTCTTTAGTTTGCAACCAAAAATATCATTTCGTATGATCTTAAGTTCCACAGACTTCCCTGGATTGATTGATTGATTGATGTTTTACGCCGCACTCAAGATTATTTAACTTATATAGCGGCGCTGTCAGGTTTAGTGGGGGAGGAAATCGGGCTCATTGACCTGAGGAAACCCCAGAGTACCTGGCAACTCTTCCACATACGGCGACCGAGTGAAAAGGCTTATCTGGATCGAAGTTGAGTAATGGAATAATCTTTCTACCGCATCTTAAAAAGTGTGAGAAAATCTATGTACCCTTGTGAGATCGTGTCTCATGTGGGATTATGAATTCCAATGTTGCATTGTGTTACGGTCATAATTCCCTATGGCTATATGAAAAGTGCTTCTGTGGGGATCCAGTCCAATACAATCCAATCAAATCAAATATCTATAATCTATTACACAACATCAAACGAGCTGGGACCAGTATACGAGCAATAACCTTCTGATCGTATCAGTGACCACCCATCATAAAGGCCCCAGCTTTCCCAGGCGAAAACTATTAATAATACAAAAAAATATTTTTCATACAACCTCTTCGTATTTGGTATTATATTTTGTTTTATGTTATAAAGGCCCAAATTAAATGTTTTTCTTGTGTTTTGTCTAAGAGTAAACGATTTTTAAAGAGGTAAAAAGCTAAAATCTTTAATTAGTACTATTTGATTTGAATAAATTATTTACGGTTTTCAAGAAATAGCCACACAAACATTATTCGCTTCTTTTACTTTTTAGCAATGTCTCAGATTGTTTTTAAAAATACGTTAACATTTTAATACTGAAAGCAATCCTAACTGTTTATTTGTTCACCTGGGTTTTTCAAAAATAGTGATTTTCAACTTAAGCGATTAACAAGTATGGGCCAATTTACAAGTAAAATCTCACTTAAAATTTGGTTATTTTTCCAAGGTGTTACTTAAATCTTCATTGTGTGTATTCAACTGTGTAAATAGAACTTCCAACTCCATTAGATTTTTACACCTGTTAGCTAGGTGAGAACTCGCGAACAACATCTTTGTTACGTAATCACTGGTGGAATTATTAGTAGATTTGCACCTGTACAGGTGAGTTAGGGATAAGGCAGAAACAATTTCACCTGTCACTTCCTTGTGAAAACAATTCTGCGGCCTTTAGATTAGAAAGTAGAAACCGATACAAATCATTCAAGTTTGCTGAGCTGTTTGATAAAAATGTCACATTTTACAAAACTCAATACAAACAAATTTTCTAAAAGCTGTGTGTGAAAAATATGCCAAATCATGACAGAACGATGTTGGTCGATCAGACAAACAGTTGACACCGTCATTAGTCATAAGGTGGTCTAACAATAGATATATATTACCCAGGCGGGGTGGGTTGGGAACTGGCGTGGAAGGGTTGGGAACTGGCGTGGAAGGGGTGGGTGGGGGGGGGGGGGGTCGTTGTTACTGTTACTTGGTAACTATTTGATACCTCCAATTTATATGATCAGTTGTCTAATTGAGCGAATTGGGTATTGATTAGATAAAAATCATTTTATGGATTGATTGATGTTTTACGCCACACCGAATCAGGTTTGTTTCACTTGCAAGTAGGGTAGGAAATTGTACTCTTTGATTGAATCAAACCCTCGGCCTGTGGCAAGTACCAACAGACTTTATGGCGTTGTTATAGCACCGGAAAAAAATAGTGTGTACACATATGATTGTTAGTCTGCTTGGTTTTAGATTTTGACCTGCATTGAACGGCTAGATATTGTCACATCTGACATAGTTACTGTTAGTCCGTAAACATTAGAATAAATGAACATCTGACAAACTGACCACTTCAACAACTTCAAATTCATAACCCAGGTGCCGGGTGGAATATTTAAGGCCGTTCGTAGCTCGCGAGAATGAATTATAAAACATAGTTACCAGAAGATGGTGTTTCTGCCTCAAATGTGTATCGACGAGTAGATCGTTGTGAAGATTCGGGCGTCTTCGGTCGATTTTTCAGGCGCTGGCTTGTACCAGGTGTTCGTATAAACGTCCGTACATTTTCCCTTACAGGGGAAGATGCCAATTTCATCTGATGTTTAAGCCAGTCGCACAATTCCTTCATCTTGGAACAGATCGTCCGTCCTATACCTGAAGAATTTGACAGTTAACTTTGTTCTTCCTTTTCTATTTGATGTCGTTGTTGTTGCGTCTGGTAGTATCCGATATGATGTGTTACGTCTTGAGGTCAAGATATATATAGGCCTGGTCAATGTGAGGTATGGTTGACCAGTCGACCAATCGTCTTAAGTCATTTGACCACAGCGAGCCAACCCTGACACGTGGTTATACAGCCATGAGCTTGTCTGGGTCCGCACCCACTGGGCTACCAGCGGGTAAGCCAAGAAGGTTTAATATCAGTTACCGTCACAATCTCCCGGGGGTGGGGTTCACAGTACTTTCTTAAAACAAATGACACATCTCATAGCTTCATTTCCACTTTATCAGACAGAATGGCGCTTAATTATGGAAGGCCATTTTAACGTCAATATAACGGAGAACTTGGTTGATTGGAAACAATCTGTAAGTAATCTCTTAAAAACATTGATGGACCCCCGATGTCTTAAAACGTATCACCTCTTTAAGCTAAAGCCTTATATATTTGTCTAATAATAAACGAAGTCACCTGCAGAAACTGTGCATTATAGGCCCACAGCGTATCCTGCTTGTTGTATGGCCGCTGGTCAATTATTGATTTAATATTTTGTTGTGCAATTACATAGAGCGTTGGTCTACCCTGTTTTTATCGCAAGCCATGATTGTGCTATGCGTATCAAAAGTCTTTTTAAACAGTTGGTTGTATTTCTTTCCCTGAAAATAGGCTGGTTATCTTGCCTATACAAGAGCTTCAAACTATCAAAGGAGCCTTCTCCATCGTAGCTATTCTGACAAATGGGAAGAAAACGAAGTTACGCGAACTTTCTATAAAACCACTTAAACTCGGAGATCTCAGATCATTATATATATATCTGTCAGTCGCCAACCTAATGATGTTGATATAGACAATGCCTGTTCATCAATCCAGGCAGAAATAAATAAATATTGTTTAAACTAACCTAATGAAATATCATGGGTTTAGTTTATTACAACAACTTTTTAACACAATTAGAAACTTGTCTCCATGGTTATTTTAGACAAGATGATGTTCATTGTGCCCCGCGCGTGCTTTAGTGTTCATAAATATATATCCAGTTATATACATACAGATTTTGATAGATAAACAAATTGACCGAGAAAATGGGCGACCTAAGTTTAAAATGTCATGATCCACCATATTCAGATTGTCACGAGAAGCCGATCATTTGGAGTAACTTGAATACTATATACCGTACAATGTATTACAAAGTGTTCCGGCAAATTCTACTGACTAAGGCCAAGCTCCTGTCTGTCATCGACCTAATGAGATATCATAGGTTTACTTTATTACAACAACTCATGATTGGGTATAAAGGTCTAAATGATATACCTCTTTTTAACACAATTAGAAACTTGTCTCCGTGGTTATTTTTGACAAGAAGATTTTCTCTGTGCCCGTGTGTTTTAGTGTTCATAAAGCAAAGAAAAATCAATAGAAATATCGGTAAGGCGAAGCGAAAATACCCGGGATGTATACTACATTTCATGAATTAGTTGGTTAAAAAAGTACCTTTAAGTACATCTTCAAGATTTGTACAAGCGAAAAGTTCTTGTTTTATACTTTTTAATAAATATATAGGACGAGGAGCTATAACTCAATCGTTTTCAATGAAATTTTCCCTATATTTGAGAGCACATGGTATTATTCATATTTATCTTAGGATATAGTTACACGTTTAACAGCATTTTTAAGACCTTTTTGACATGGATGTTACCATTCCTTGATTATCATCCAGTCTCCATATTATGAAACCAATACATTGGATTTGACACTGATTGTGTTTATACAAGTTGATTTTAACCTAGTCATATAGTTATGTTCCCACGCGGGGTTGTTCAAGACACTAAATATAGTTATAGTGAATCCCTCAATAAGAATACCATGTTTGTGGTTTTAAGGGTGGATTAAACCCTTTTTACGATAACAATGTGCACATAATCCACAATAGCCGTCGTATGTGTTAGGACAAAAGTGAGTTATATGTCACCTCTTATAATCAACAAAAAGACCATATTAATTAAAATTGTCAGTATAGAATAAACTAACAGTTATTTCACTCATTCTCATTGGAATTCATTGAAACGTTATAAAAACAACGACTATCAATGTATATAGTTTTTTCTTGGTTAATTACCATCAACTGGCACTAAAACGTCTGAAAAAATGTGGTTTCTTGAGATCCATTCATGCTTTTCAATATAAAATTAGTTTTAAATTTTTTTAAATCCATTAGCTTTTTTTTTGAAAATGAAGACTATGTTTTTTAAAACAGTTATTGCACAAACAAGTCAGGAGACGGATTATTTTTGTTTAAGACATCAGTTTTATTTTTCCGCCATTTATCAATTTACATGTATATGTATTTAAAATCAGTTATATTCCTTATAGAAAACATAGGTCATTAGAAGAAAAGGCACACGTGTAGACACCGATTTCCCTGTCGTTATAAGATAAACCCTGCAATAAGCTGTTAATTGATGTTCAGCAGAATGGTAACCCGCCTAAAGGAAGTACTTGAGACTGTTAAAGAAACTACACCTATATCTCAAGTGGTTCACCTGTAATTCTGTCTCGGTCAAGGCCCGTCATGGCATTTATCCAGTGTAAAATCCAATATTTTAAAACTTTACTTCTGTAAAGGACTGCACATATTCCTACTAATCTCAACTACGTCGAAAGAGTTTTGGTGAATTGCACATACTTTTCTTATTTAAGTGAAATAAGCTGCAAAAAATTCGGGCTTTTTCCATAAGTTCCGTTTGTCAACATATGTTGGGAATTTTAAAGGGGCATGAGCTGCCGAAATTCACACTTTTTTCATAATTTCTGATCGTCACGACAGTAAGATGCTTTGAAGGCCATCGAAAAACTAAATGATTGGCGTTGGAATGAGGAAAATCCATACAGTATGTGCCCTGCACGAACCGAAAACGTGTTCGAAAAGTAGCAAAATTTAAATAACCGGGACGACCATTCATTCATTCTAAGTCAAAGTTAGTTCAAAACAATACTTTATCGTACATTTCTGAGACTAGAAGCACTAAAAAGCTTCTGAATTATACGTCTTGAGAAAAATAGCCGATAATTTCAACATTCTGTGTTTACGTCAAAATATCAACATTTTGGCAGCTCATGCCCCTTTAAGTACATCGAAAAACTAAACCTTTTCATCTAGGGACCAAATTCAAAATAGCTAGGATGCATGAATACATTTTAGGGTTTTTGTTGCCTATAGAACCACCTAAACATACATCTCAAAGAATGATGTCAACAGAAAACTCTTATCTTGTACCTCTTGGTCGAAATGTCGAAAAATTAACTAATTCTCTTTCAACGAACTTTTTCATATATTTGGCGACCCGTGCTTCTTTAAATGACAAGTCTCAACATTTTCAACATTTCCATAAGCACTTTTTAAAATCATCGTTAGCAATAGAACTTTCTTTTTGCTATCCACTTTTTCATCTAAAAATAGGAGGTTGGGTTTATCAAGGGAGGCTACTCTGGTTATATCTGGTAAGGAATTATGGGGTTTTATCTCCCTTGATTGTGTTTGTACAAGTAGTCATACATTTTTTCTCACGTTCTAGATCCATCAATTACCTTTATTAACATTTTTAAAATGTGATTTCTTGAGATGCACTCATTTTTTTCTTTGCGATAATATTTATATCAAATTAGTTTGAAAGTTATTTCAAATCCATTATTTTTGTTTAAAACTGTTAATTAACAAAATGGTCTGGAGACCTATTCTTTGCGTTAGAGATGTCCATTTAATTTCCCTTCCATGGTGCAATTTAGATCTGTTTAAAGTCGGTTATAATCCTTATAGAAAACAGAAGTCATTGGGAGAAAAGGTACACATTTAGACGCCGATTTCTAAGTCATTAACTTATAGGACAAACTTGTTCAGGAGACTGGTAACCTGCCGTAGGAAGTACTTGAGACAGTCAAAGAAAACTATGCATGTATATCTCAAGTGGCTCACCTGGAATTCTGTCTGTCATGTTTTTATCAACTGTACTGTGTGAAGTCCCGTGTACTAATTTTAAACGTTATGACTGTTAATTGTTGTGAAATAATTTTATTTGACACACAGGTAGACCTGTATGCACCCAAAGATAATTCTTAGTGTTTGTAAATACATGTTCTTCGAAAGGTTTGGAGGGAATTACATATAACATTGTTTGAATGACAAGCCTCAAAATAATGAAGTTGGTTAAATGGGCGTTTTTGCGATTTTTTGTTTTTTTCAAGGGAGGCTATTCTGATTTTTAGGGATTAGTAAATGATGTGGGTTTATCTCCCTTTTGTTATAAAGTTAAAGCAGACTCAACCCTTTTTCTCGTTCCTCTGCTATGTGTGAAACTTTAAGGCACTGTCTCCGCTAAAATCCAGAAAACTGTTTATCGTACATTAAAAAGGAAGACCGTTTCTGTATTTTCCCCAGTTAGAGAATGTTAGGAACTTTCAATTTTTTTTGGAATGGAACATTTGATTTGTTAGGTATCCGCATTGTAAACAAACTACCATTCCGGAGATGCACTTTTCACTGCAGTTCATTGCAATCAAAACGCTAGAGTAGACTGCCGGGTACTGAATGTGGTCCGATTTAGATATAGCCGAGAAATCTGGGCTCTGTGGAATTTATTTTCTTCTCCGTATCCATATAATACCAGTCGCCGTTAGACCGATAATAGGGGCTAGATTTAGACTGTAAAATAACAATATCACCTATACTAATAATGACTTTCTTGAATAATATCACTTGCTACATTGTATGACATGGATGATCAGGGTCGTTCAGTATAAAGTATCATCCGTTCCCTGAATTCACTTCTGCCTCCTAGAGTCTTAAATTTCCCTGCTATTGAGGACGTAACACTGTTTTGTGGTTGTTCAATTTTTAAACGTTAATCCCACTTTACGTCGGGAAAACATAAGCTCCAAACATAATCAAAGCTAGATATTAGTAATTATCTGAATTACCTTTGAAAAGAAATTTATTATTTTTGAAATGTAAATCTATATCGATTTTGGTTATCTTGAGAGAGTTGACCATTGAAATAATTGAAAGGAAAAACATGATGAAATCTGCCCAATTGTATTGTACTGAATCTACTACTGATTGAATTGCTTCTGCTCATCGTATCACATATTTATCTCTATTTTTGCCATGACTGTTGTCATTCCTTGATCATAATTGATTGGTTGGGTTATTCAGGCTTGACACTGATTGTGTTTGTACAAGTTTATATTAACTGTAGTCATATATTTATGTTCCCACGCCGAGTTGTTCAAGGCACATAATACGGATATGTGGTTTTAACTGCGGATTATTCCTTATGTAAGATAACAATGTGTACATAATCCACAATAGCCGCCGTGCCTGTAAGGGCAAAAGTGAGTTATATGTCACCTCTAATAATCAACAAAAAGAGCATACTAATTAGAATTGTCAGTACAGAATAAACTAACAGTTATTTCACACATTCTCCGGGATTCATTGATACATTATAAAAACATGTACCATGCAGTATCAATTAATTTATGGGGATTAGATCCGACATTTAACTTTAAAACGTCTTAAAGGGGCATGAGCTGCCAAAATGTTGATATTTTGACGTACACACAGAATGTTGAAATTATCGGCTATTTTTCTCAAGACGTATAATTCAGAAGCTTTTTAGTGCTTCTAGTCTCAAAAATGTACGATAAAGTATTGTTTTGAACTAACTTTGACTTAGAATGAATGAATGGTCGTCCCGGTATTTTAAATTTTGCTACTTTTCGAACACGTTTTCGGTTCGTACAGGGCACATACTGTATGGATTTTCCTCATTCCAACGCCAATCATTTAGTTTTTCACTGGCCTTCAAATCCTCTTACTGTCGTGACGATTAGAAATTATGAAAAAAGTGTGAATTTCGGCAGCTCATGCCACTTTAATAATCAGTATGCATTAGTTTTCATAATATTTTGCTTTCCTTTGAATACTAATACGAAATTCCAAATACGGGTTCTTTTCTTTAAAGTGGCATGAGCTGCCAAAATGTGGCTATTTCGATGTTAAAACAGAATGTTGAAATTATTGGCTATTTTGTTTACTTTTCGAACACGTTTCCAGTTCGTACAGGCCACATACTGTATGGATTTTCCTCATTCCAACGCCAATCATTTAGTTTTCGATGTCCTTCAAAGCCTCTGACTGTTGTGACGATCAGAAATTATGAAAAAAGTGTGAATTTTGGCAGGTCATGCCCCTTTAAGTCTGAAACTAACGAGTTTTATTGTGGGAAATTTGGAGTGGTCTCTGTCTGCCATTTTCTTCGATCTGTGGTGTAAACAAACGCGATCTTCAGCTCACATATATCCTGCATGGAAGAGGTATGCTGACAACTTTTTTTTTATTGTCTAATAAAACAACCTACAAAACTCATGACGTCTCATAGTTCTTTTCAACCTACTTCTTTAACAATATAGCACGTAAGGAATCTTTGAAACCCTAGCTTATATGTCGCCGTTGCCAGGTTTAGTGGAGGAGAAAACGGGATCCATTACCCAGAGGAAACCCCCTACCTTCTGTACCTGGTAACCCATCCACATAGAGCGGCCGAGTGAAAAATCCACTCAGAAATGTTTATTTGGTCTGCGTGTGATTCGAACCCGCGCCGCATTGATGTAAGGTCTGTGTCAATCTGACTAACATTGAGATGCTCATCTCGAATTTAGTCAGATTGGGGATGTGGGTGACTGTGGGACTGAGTTCCTTACTAACAAGAAATAATTAATCACCACGAAGTAGGTTTTTGTGAACAACATAAAATTGTGAACCATTGTCAGAAAGACTTGTTCATATATCTTTCAATTCCACAAAATACAACTATAGTTATGGATAACAATTTGTGCGTGGCATGGGTTAGGTATTCTTTTACACTGTACATAAATACACAGCTTTGAAAGTATCACTAATGGTTCGCTGGGTGAAGCAGACATTCTAACAATATGTTCAACTATGACCAGCGTTCGATTGCTTCCGGATGGTTTCGGTATGTCGCGGACAATCTGTACTTTTTATACGGTTAATCCCAATATTTTGGGTTGAATGAAAATGGTATAAATCAATAAAACGCTGAAATTATCCATAAAGTTATTTGTTTATGTATGTCCGGTAAACCATGTATTTGTGTAACACAAATCCCATCCTTTCGCAGTTTCGCAGTTTCGGTAGATATCTGGATTCCTCTAATGATTCAGTGATAACTTGAATTAGGGCGAAAGTTAACAAACAGAGTGTTTCTGAACCTTACATTATTACTGGGATACTACTGTTGGATTCAAATGATGATAAGACTAATTCTTACTTGGTGGATTCTTTTGTTGGCCGCCTCATTCAAAATGTCATGCCACTCAGACCAAATTAAAATTAACACAAAATAAGAGATTTCTGGATAACAACTTTTTATTTATTAATGTTGGTGTACGTTTCGGTATAGATACTAATACCGTTTTCAACCACATACATTTGGTTGAAAACGGTATTAGTATCTATACCGAAACGTACCATCATTAATAAATAAGAAGTTGTTATCCAGAAATCTCTTCTTTTGTATTCTATTACCGACTTCTAAATGCCTCTCAAACAACAAATAACAATTGAAAAATATCTGAGTAAATTTTTAACTCGGTCGCCGTATGTAGAAGTGTTAATTGCTAGATACTCTCCGGGCAATGTGCCCGGTTTCCTCCCTACTAAACGTGACAACGCCGCCTTACAAGTGAAATAATCTAGAGTGCGGCGTAAAACATCAACCAACCAACCAAAATGGCATGCAACCTATCACAGACGTTCGGGACAAACTTCAACTGTCTCCGCTCGCTTCCGGCTTTGACATGCCTCGGACAGTCTGTGCTTTTTATATGGCAGATCGACGTATTTTTGGGCTGAATACAAATGGCGAAAGGATGTTCATATCCAAACAGGTGAAAATAGAAAAAAAACCAAATGCTAAAATCAGACATAAAATTATTTGTTAGTGTATCTTATTTAGCCCACGAAGTCGCATCTTGACGAAGGGAGACGCAGACGCAGCTTTGGTGCTGGATTTCTAGAGGGTTTTGGGTTGTTACGTTATCATTGGGACACTTTTGTTGGGCCCCTAAGAGGATATGGGAATTGTTTGCTTCCCGGCTACCCTTTTGGTCGCTACGTGTGGCACCGGTCATTCAGCAGAATGGACCCCCCCCCCCCCCCCCCCCCCCCCCCAAAGAATCAAGTTATGTGTATTGGTCGCCACATTCAAAATAACCTGCAACCTTTCTCCGAAGTTATCGGAGTGCTCCCCGAGGACATTTCTCGTACATAAATCTCCGAAGTGATTCATTGACCAATGTTGTTCATGCTTAGCTGTGACTTGGCCATCAAAATGGCGGACTACGACCGGAAGTGACATCAAGTGCAAGTGATCTAAACATGCGCTGTAGACCAAGTGAAGCATCAGGATTAGTCCACCCTCAAGGGAATTAAAGATTTCCCTGGATATAGTTGCTCATGTTTGAGTGAGACGGCTGATATGCTGGGATTACTAATTTTGATTTTGGTAGGATGCATTGAATTAGTACTGTAGGGGCCTAGTGAAAAAATATTTTTAGGGAGGATTAAAGAAAGTGGCGGATTTAGCTATCTAACAAGTGGGTGATTTTGCCCATGACTTATCTCCTGAAACTGTTGCAATATGTGTGATTAAATACTTGAGCGATACTTAAGTTTGATATTGATTTTTATATTATGTTCCGTTTTGACTACACGAGACCCGGGACGGGGGAAGCTTCCGAGTTAAACGATCGACCCAAAAACCTTTTAAAAAACCGATAAGTTACATGTTTTAATGCGAATCTGTCTGAAAAGGATTTCTGAAAATATTTGGCAGGATTTCAATTGGGATAAGTCTCGTTATCTTGTACTAATAGGCCAAACATCATTAAAGAAAAATAATAAGTCTGGCGTTAAAAACAAAACAACCAATCTTGTTGATATACGTTGATCTTACACATATGTAGTAATATATTCCCGAAGTCAGTCAGGAAAAAGAACACAACGTGCTCTAAATGACACCGTAGATCATTTGCCTCTCGAAAATATGAGATTTATGAAATCTCATCTAACATTCGTGATAGAGTATATATTATGATCTGTGAACGTGAACGTGTCATCATATATATACATATCATAACGTGCACTACTTTTACATATAATATATGTAGCTTATTATTCAGAAACATATGGTACGATGGGACTATGTGCGTCAGTGCGTTTTTACAACAGCTCTTCTGACTTGAGTGAGAAAATAGAAGTTACACGATATTTATAGCAATCAGTAACAAAACACATGCATTGTCCGTATGAAGTTTTCCAGCTAGAACTAGGTTAAGCTTTTTCCTAACTTTCTTTTTGAGTCATTCAGTGACGACTTTTATACATGTTAACCGTTCAGGCGTTGCAGTTTAGTTGTTAACATTGAATGTAATACCTTCAATGCCGGAAGATTGTGTGGAGGATATTTTATGGTAGTGGTTACAGGTAGGATCGCATTTGATAAATAACTTAAGGGGCAGATATCGAGTTGCTTCAGTTATAATCAAAAGTAGTGTTTGCTTTTAAACATGAACTGAGCTCCATTGGTAGGTTGATACCAACCATATTTTCCGAATACATGATGAAGGAAACTTAAACCTACCAAGATGAACTTACTAGTAGTATTGGTGGACAGGGGACTCGGCCAACAAGGCTGTCTCTCAAATTCGGGAAAAAGTTCAATTAAGGCCTATAAATCAAAGCTTAACATTATAAATCTGTCATATTAGATTTAATTATAAACTTATTACTGTCGAGTCAAACAACCGATCTATCAAGTTACTAAAAAAAACATAAGTTGAGCAATAAATATCCCTGCCCAAGAATACCAAAAGGATGATTGATCCGGATAAATGTATTGATTGACCTTCCACCCAACCATCAAACCGCCCATCTACCCACTCAACCAGCCAATCAACCAGCCAAATGATAAAACAACCAGCAGACAAGTTATTAAGTATCTTATCAAAACGCTGACCTACTTTATCAACCACCTGTTCAACTACAGCCATCCAAATTATAAACCCGAACAAACTCACTGAAGTAGCAATTCATTATCTTATGTCAATCAACCTGGTCTAAACACAGACACACACATATACGTGAATCAATCAAGGCAACATGGATCAGTTTTAACGAGCCAATAAAACAGTTAATTAAGTAATCGATTAATAGAACAATATTTTAGCAAAACTTTTACAATATATCCGGCAAAGAATGTAAAAAATGAGCTCTTTGTCAAAATGCAAAAGTTAACTCGCATCACTTAGTCTACCATTTTTTTTTTAAAATAATAATTCTACCTTCCATAAGTTATGCTCAGACCAAATCAAAATTGACAAATTTCTGGGGGATTTTTCACGCCGCTGCCGTATGGTCTGGGGTTTCCTCCGGGCTTAAATCCCGATCGTCCACTAACCTGGCAATTCCGTCATAAATGTGAAATGAGCTTGAGTGTGGCGTTAAACATACGTCAATCTATAGGTTATACGGATTTGTTATCAATTACATTTGACTGTGTGCTTTTAGGTCCGAAAAGGATGATTTGAGTGGAGAAATAAGAGCTCTGATAAAATGGGAGAAGTTTCATCCAAGTAAGTGGACTTTTATTGATGGAATTCTCGTGTACTTCTACTGATGGTAAACAAACAAATACACGAGTGGCTGTGATAAATAAAGGATTCGGCGTCTTGGCAATTGGTGAATGAAGAGAGGAACAGCAAGCAAAGAATATAATAAATATTATCAATTAATCAGTCAATCAAAAGAAAAAACTAATCGAAAAATCAATCTATCAACCAATCATCCAATCAATCGACCAACATATCGATCAATCCACAAATCAATCATTGTATCTATCGATTGATTGATCGAGCTGTCAGTGACTTAACAATGCTAATTTCAGGCCGGGAAGTAAAGAAGAGACCTCACATGGAAAACAAAAGTCCCGTGAGGATGGACCAGTGCGGCTACTTTGTTGGAATATCTATGGACTCGAAAGTGAAAATCTAAGGGAGAGAACTCAAGCCGTCTGTAACATCATCAACGGGTAAGATGTTGAGCGCCATTTATAACACATTTTTTCTCTATTTTCTAAAGATCGGGGGTATGGTGACTTTTATTTGTTGAAAACACTTCTGTTTCATAAAAGCCAGTTATCGTCAAACGAAATGTGGATATTTTTATCTTATTTGAAATTTGGCAAGTGTTAAGTTAACATGGCCAAAACATGCATTTGCTTTTGATGCGTACTCACTAAATTTTCGTACTTTATTTTTTCAAACGAAGTAAAAAACCAGACGTCGTTTTCTTACAAGAAGTGATTTTCCAAACACTGCTGATGTTGAGAGGTGAATGTTCAGAGTACTTGGTATTATCAGCAGCGGAAGTTAATTATTTTACCGCCATTTTATTGAGAAAAGATACAGTGGAATTAATTGAAGAAAACGTCTACGCATTCCCCAAAAGCAGGATGTCAAGAAAGTTGCAAACAGCTAAGGTTAGAAAGAAAATTTATGCCCAGTTCAAAAAGATTTTTTTAAGTGAGTGGTGCATTTATGTCACGGCGTCTGATATATACATTTTGTTGGGTACTTTGTCATTTATAAACTGAAATAATTTCAATCACAACCTTTAATTTTGTATTGTGAGCATACATACGGCCATAAATGTGTCGGCGCCACCTAGTATGCGGTTTAAGTTAATCAGTTGAAGTTTTGTCAAAGTCAGTACCTTCTGATTGGACGCTAGCTCGCAAAATCGGTGTGTATGGTGCCTATAATCTAACACACACCCCCTGACGTTTGCAAGCTAGAATCACGCCTTTTTGGAAATCCATATGAGTGAACTGACAATTGGTTGGCAAAGCCCCGATTTCTCGGCCAATTAGACACATATTACTGTTTAAAAGATGGTCATTTTTTTACAGTGCCAAGTGCGTGGTGTGCCGTGTGTAATGATGACGTCACATCTGGAAAGTCTGGATCCTCACTCAGCAGAAAGAAAAAATCAGTTGAAGATTTCATTGGATGCCATGGTGAACTCTGACCCTAAATTTACTACCATATTTGGCGGAGATTTAAATTTAAGAGACGAAGAGGTACATACGTTTCTATTATTAAAGTTGTTTTATAATTCATTGATGTTTTTAAAAAAATGTTATATTATGATTCTGAGTAAAAACAAAGAGCTTTATGAAATCTGATTTAACAATTTTCATTTCGCTTCATTGGTATACGCATATCAATTTGTTCGGCCTGAGATATCTTATATGGGTGTTACATTTGTTTTACAGCTGGTTGATATTGGTGGCTTACCGGAAGGAATACACGACATATGGCAGTTGACCGGAAGTAAATCAGATTGTAAATATACCTGGGACTATTATCAAGGTGCTCAAGAACATGACAAACCCAAATCAAACTCTCAGTTTCGTTTTGACAGAATCTACCTACGACAAAACGAGGCCAGCAAATTATGGCCCACAGAATTTCATCTGATTGGCAAAGAGAAGATTCCGAAAAGTAATGACTTTCCCAGCGATCATTGGGGAATAATGATGTCATTTCATATCAAACGATGACGTATATGATATGATATAATTTTATTGTAAGAAACTGACTTAAAATCTAAATATTTCATTGCCATAATTTCTTATTATGATATAGCCGCCTCTATTGATCAGACTTTTCTATCTTGGGGCTGAACTATGGATGGTTTCATTTAATGCAAGCAAGACTAAATCCTTATTATACTCCAGACGACACCAGCCATCGGCTATTGTCATTCAAGTCATGGACATCAACCTACTTCCCCGGGCAACACACATACATTTAGATTTGACGTTCAATAAGCTTGGGAATTGGTCCAACCATAGAAAATTTGATAACCTCAGCCCATTCAATATCTATTTTAGATGAGTTAAATATCGCTTAAGCAGAAAAGCTTTAGAAACCATGTAAAAGACATGTATTCGACCTTCACTTGGATATGCTGACGTAGTCTGGGTCAGTCTAACAGTTTCAAGTAAATCATCTTGAAACTCCGGTCATTAGCGGTTTAACGAAAAGCGTAGCGACTTATTTGTGAAGGGACTAGATTCCTTACACTTAGCATGATTAATCGTCTGAATGTGTTCCACTTAGTAATTACAAATCCAACAAATTCTAATATAGAACAAAAATTACCCGTCCGCGTATCCTCCGTAAATAACTACACAACATTTATCTTCAGTTCGGGCTGCTCTGTGTACAACTTAAACATGGGTCTGTCTTCATCGAGTTTAATTGTCCTCATTTGGGTTGCTCAATGTACAACTTAAACCCGGGTTTGTTTTCATTGAGTTAAACTGTCTTCATTTGGGCTGCTCTATGTACAACTTAAACACGGGTCTTTTTTCATTGAGTAAAAAAGTTTCCATCTGAATTGCTTTATATTCAATTTGTTCTCCACCGAACAAGGCCTCTATGTAACTGAACTAAGCTTGGGTGAGACGCAATGCACCATTGCCTTGCTTTATTAAGCTGGCGTAAATTACGCCTGTCTTTTAAATATTTATTTGTTCATTAAATGTTTATGTTCCATAAGAAATTGTTAACTTTATATAATAATTGTGCCTTAAGTGCCAGGGTGTGGTATAAATTGCTTGTGACAAGGGGCGGTTACCATGATAAGGGAGGTAAATCCGACTAAATTTGGTAACATGCTCGAAAATGCAAAGATTATCTCCCCTGAACTGAAGTTTCTAAGTATGTATCTTTCTTACTATATGTATTAGTAAACTTCGTTTGTTCAGATTACGGCATCGCTATGTCAGAAAAAGTAACTTGTGAATTACGAGGCAATTGTAAAGAATCTTTTAAGAAATATACATTTCGTCTGCTTTTTAAAAGGGAGCGTTTTCTGACTGCTCATACCACTTTAACCCGTTTGCATATACAAATATTTATAGACTGTAGTACAATAGCAAATAAATGAATACATTAAAAAGCTTATTTAAACTATTTTGAAGTAAAACACTATAAACCTTCGATTAAGTCCGGAACGCTATTTTCTTTAGTTTAGCAATATGCGGTCATACTGTGCCATTTTATTGTTTCTTTTGTAAATTAAACTAAAGTTTTATGAATTAAAAGCTAAGAAGCTTTTCTAAACAGTTTGTCTTGTCATATAACTAGGCTGGATAAGAAAGAAAAGACAAAGCATAAGGTCTATGCTGTAAAAAGTCCATCACGGAGTCGTTTAGATTTCTTATTCAAGTCATCATTTTTTAGATAATTATCCAATACATACTTATTCAGGGAATGATAGTCTCGAGTAAGATAATTATAGGCCGATTGATGGGTCATTGTGTGATTTTAATACGACACTCTTCGTCTTCGCGATTTTTTGCTGTGAGAAATAGGCATACGTTGACAAATAAAGCAAACATTTCCAAGTATAGGTTTTAGTTACTGATGGTGTTGTCCCTGTAAGCATGAGCTGCCAGAATTCGCACTTTTTTCATAAACTCTGATTGTCGCAAAACGTTAGAATTATGAAAATCCGTCTGTGTTAAATGAAAAAGTGTTTGAAAACTAAACAAAAGTTAAATAATCGGGACGAACGTTCATTCATTTTGAGGCTAAGATAGTCCAAAACACAACTGTAACATACATTCGCTAGACTACTTTCACTAATAATCCTTTTAAATTGTATTTCTTGAGGAAAATAGCCGAAAATTTCGAGCTTTGGGATTAACGGGAAAATATCAACATTTTAAATTTATTGTCGCACTTTACCACGGTGTAGCGGCGTTAAGTTGACGTATTAATTACAGTGGCATGATATAGGGGTAACTTAGTTAAAAGGAATTAGCGCCCTGTTCGCCATTTTTGTCAAGAAGTATGAAATAGGACTTTTCTTTATAAATCAATCTTGGATATGTACGATAAGGTAGTTTAAAAAGTATCAAAGACTCGGAGAGGCTCTCAAACATCTCGGCTATTTTCGTTATTAGCATACAGTTTCGGTTCGTACCGTTAGGAACTGACTTTGCCGATATTTTGTTTTTATTTCAACGTCAATATTTTTGTTTTTCAAATTACTCCAAACGCTCAACTTCTCACAACGATCAACAGTGGCAGCTCAAGTCATCTTATGTAAACCTGTTAAGGAAAGATAAAAAGTAGAATGTTAACCGTGCTATTTTAACTTGCCATTAAGGCATATTGAATCGAACTCCAAGTATATGAAAAGAAACAAATGCTGGTGAAAACTAAACAAAGCTACATACTCCTAGGGTAATGTCAACTATCTGATGATGTAGCGTTTTAGGCCTCCACATATATGGCTCTAGAAAAAAGATTCAGACTAAACGGCCCTTCAGCTAGTGTTTTTTTTTTATTGTTACGCTTCATTTATTTTGAAAGAGCGAGAGAACATCAAACTGGTAGGAAAAGTTCAAGGACCCAAATAAAGTCAAGCATATAATATAACGTATAGGGCTCCTATTCAGTGTTCTCTTGGTGCCGTGGACCCACAATGCAACACGTGATGCCAAATCAGTTAGTTTTCTCAAACTAGTTTGATCGAAACAAGTTCAGAGTAAACTATTCCGCTGTAAGCTGTAATGATATGCCTTCCAAGTCCGATAACTATTGGGACTTTAACTTTCTACTTAGAGTGATCTCCCCTTACCATGTGTTTTGCATATAGGGGCCTATATGTTATAATAACTAGATAGGCTAAGCGCTATGCGCTGCGCAGTAGAAAACGGCACCTAGCAAGATAGTGGACTATAACATTAACGTTACAATTCAGAACGAGGTTAACGCTTGAAAAACATTTCTTGTCGTTGTTGTTGCACGATAGTCAAGACATAGGTCCTACAAATGTCACTTTTACACGTTTGTCATGAATTTCATACAGCACCTACAGCTTGAAATTTATTCCATTCTCGAACAAATGGCAGAAAAGTTCACATTAGCAGAAAACACTTGGTAACGCAAGTCAAAAATCACCTAGCACGATAGCAACTTAGTTGCCGGAAGTCGCTTGTCATTAGCCTATCTAGTTATTATAAGATATCTATGGTGTTTTGTAAATCAGTCTGTAGCGGCCATTTTGTTTGTTGTTTTCTACCGGACTTAATAATGACACATAAGCACCACTGTGGATTAAGAATATGCGAAATATTCAAAGCTAAATTTCCTCTTCCGATAACGCCTCACCCAATATGCGGTTTTACTCACCCCATAAAGTTTTACAACTACAAATGCGCCGATACGGGCGAAAGGTCTGCTCAGTACTAGCAATTGCGGTAATATAACCAGGTAGCCTACCTTCGGCAGATCTTACGATAAGTTGGCTTGTTATTATCTTGTAACGGTTTCCTTAGCGCCTAAAATTTTTAAGATAACAATGTGTACATAATCCACAATAACCGTCGTATGTGTTAGGACAAAAGTGAGTTATATGTCACCTCTTATAATCAACGAAAAGAGCATGCTAATTAAAATTGTCAGTATAGAATAAACTAACAGTTATTTCACACATTTTCATAGGAATTCATTGAAACATTATAAAAACAACGACTATCAGTGTAAATAGTTCTTTCTTGGTTAATTACCATCAACTAGCACTAAAACGTTTGAAAAAATGTGGTTTCTTGAGATCCATTCATGCTTTTCAATTTAAAATTAGTTTTAAAATTTTTCAAATCCATAATTTTTTTTGAAAACGAAGACTGTTTTTTTAAACTGTTTGCACAAAATAGTCAGGGGGCCGATTATTTTTGTTTAACACATCAGTTTTATTTTCCCGCCATGTATCAATTTATATATATGTAAAATCAGTTATATTCCTTATAGAAAACATAGGTCATTAGAAGAAAAGGCACACGTGAAGACACCGATTTCCCTGTCGTTATAAGATAAACCCCTTCTGCAATAAGCTGTTAATTGATGTTCAGCAGAATGGTAACCCGCCTAAAGGAAGTACTTGAGACTGTGAAAGAAACTACACCTATATCTCAAGTGGTTCACCTGTAATTCTGTCTGGGCCAAGGCCCGTCATGGCATTTATCCACTATATAGTGTAAGATCCAATATTTTAAAATGTTACCATTGCCTAGGACTGCACATGGGCTTACTTCCACCTCAAAATTATTCCTACTAATCTCAACGACGTCGAAAGGCTTTTGGTGAATTGCAAATAAGCTGCAAAAATTCGAACCTTTTCCATAAATTCCGATTTTCAACAGATGTTGGGAATTTTAAGTACATTGAAAAACTAAACTTTTGCATATAGAAATAGAATAAGGGACCGAATTCAAAACAGCTATGATGCATGAATACATTGTAGGGATTTTGTTGCCTATAAAACCACCTAAACATACATCTCAAAGAATGATGTCAACAGAAAACTCGTATTTTGTACTTCTTGATAAAAATGTCGAAAAGTTAACTAATTCAGTTTCAACGAAATTTTTCCTATTTTGGCAACCCATGCCTCTTTAAATGACAAGTCTCAACATTTTCAGCATTCCCATAAGCACTTTTTACAATCATCGTTAGCAATAGAACTTTCTTTTTGCTATCCACTTTTTCATCTAAAAATAGGAGGTTGGGTTTATCAAGGGAGGCTACTCTGGTTAGATCTGGTAAGGAATTGTGGGGTTTTATCTCCCTTGATTGTGTTTGTACAAGTTGTCATACATTTTTTCTCACGTTCTAGATCCATGAATTAACTTTATTAACATTTTTAGTATGTGATTTCTTGAGATCCACTCATTTTTTTCTTTCCGATAATAACAATATCAACATAGTTTAAAAGTTATTTCAAATCCATTATTTTTGTTTAAAACTGTTAATGCACAAAATGGTCAGGAGAACTATTCTTTTCCTTAAAGATGTCCATTTAATTTCCTTTCCTTGTTACAATTTAGATCTATTTTAAGTCGGTAATATTCCTCATAGAAAACATGTCATTGGGTGAAAAGGCAGACGTTTAGACATCGATTTCCAAGTGATTTATCATTAGCTTATAGGACAAACTTGTTCATGAAACTGGTAACCTGCCTGAGGAAGTACTTGAGACAGCCAAAGAAAACTATGCATGTATATCTCAAGTGGCTCACCTGAAATTCCGTCTGCCATTGTTTTTATCAACTATATAGTGTGAAGTCCAGTGTACTAATTTTAAGCGTTATGACTGTTAATGGTTGTTAAATAATTTTATTTGACACACAGGTAGACTTGCCTGCACCCAAAGATAATTCTTAGTGTTTGTAAATACATGTTCTTCGAAAGGTTTGGAGTGAATTACATATAGCATTGTTTGAATGACAAACCCCAAAACAATGAAGTTGGTTAAATGGGCGTTTTTTTTTTGTACAAGGGAGACTATTCTGATTTTAGGGATAAGTAAATGATGTGGTTTTATCTCCCTTTTGTTATAAAGTTAAAGCAGACTCTTCTCGTTCCTCTGCTATGTGCAAAACTTTAAGGCACTCTCTCTGCTAAAATCCAGAAAACTGTTTACTGTACACTGAAAAGGAAGACCATTTCTGTATTTTCCCCAGTTAGTGAATGTTAGGAACTTTCATTTTTTTCCAAAATTTCAAAGTTTTGACATCATTTAGTATTTTTTATTGGAATGGATCATTTGATTTGTTAGGGATCCGCATTGTAAACCAACTACCATTCCAGAGATGCACTTTTATGAGCGGTTCATTGCAATCAAAAAGCTAGACTAGACTGGCGGTTTCTGAACGTGGTCCGATTTAGATATAGCCGAGAAATCTGGGCTCTGTCGAATTTATTTTTCTTTGTATTCCTCAAAGGTGACCAGACACAGCCATAATTATAATACCAGTCGCCGTTAGACCGATAATCTGGGCTAGATTTAGACAGTGAAATAACAATATCACCTATACTGGTATTGTGAGATATTGCGACCATAATGACGTTCATGAATAATATCGCTTAATATCACTTGCTACATTGTATGACATGGATGATCAGGGTCGTTCAGTATAAAGTATCATCCGTTCCCTGAATTCACTTCTGCCTCCTAGAGTCTTAAACTTCCCTGCTATTGAGGACGTAACACTGTTTTGTGGTTGTTCAATTTTTAAACGTTAATCCCACTTTACAGCTAAATTTTTAACGAACGTTATTTTGACACTATTTGAATACTCCGTTTGTTTTATTGCAATGAACCCTGACTAAAAATACGGCCGTTAGTAGAAAAAATATAGTAAGTTGGAGCCAGAAACCCGGACTATATTATAGTTGGCTCATAATCAAAAATGATAAACTTACTAGGTGTGACTAAAAGAAATAAAGCGAATTGTGTCAATCCCAAATCCGTCGGGAAAACATAAGATCCAAACATAATCAAAGCTAGATATTAGTAATTATCTGAATTACCTTTGAAAAGAAATTTATTATTTTTGAAATGTAAATCTATATCGATTTTGGTTATCTTGAGAGAGATGATCATTGAAATAATTGGAAGGAAAACCATAATGAAATCTGCCCAATTGTATTGTACTGAATCTACTACTGATTGAATTGCTTCTGCTCAACTTATCACATATTTATCTCTATTTTTGCCATGACTGTTGTCATTCCTTGATCATAATTCATTGGTTTGGTTTTTCCGACTTGACACTGATTGTGTTTGTACAAGTTTATATTAACTGTAGTCATATATTTATGTTCCCACGCCGGGCTGTTCAAGACACATAATACGGATATGTGGTTTTAACTGCGGATTATTCCTTATGTAAGATAACAATGTGTACATAATCCACAATAGCCGTCGTATGTGTTCGGACAAAAGTGAGTTATATGTCACCTCTAATAATCAACAAAAAGGGCATACTAATTAAAACTATCAGTATAGAATAAACTAACAGTTATTTCACACATTCTCAGGGATTCATTGAGACATTATAAAAACAAGTACCATGCAGTATCAATTAATTTATGGTGATTAGATCTGACATTTAACTTTAAAACGTCTTAATAATCATTATGCAATAGTTTTCATATTATATTGCTTTCCTTTGAATACTAATACGAAATTATTTATTTTTTCCAAATACGGGTTCTTTTCTTAAGTCTGAAACTAACGAGTTGCATTGTGGGAAATTTGGAGTGGTCTCTGTCTGCCATTTTCTTCGATCTGTGGTGTAAACAAACGCGATCTTCAGCTCACATATATTCTTTTATATATGATCTTAACTACAGTTATGGATAACAATTTGTGCGTGACAAGTTAGGTATTTTTACACTGTACACAAATACACAGCTTGAACGTATCACTAATGGTTCGCTGAGTGAAACAGGCATTCTAACAACATGTTCAACTATGACCCCCGTTCGATTGCTTCCGGGTGGTTTCGGCATGTCTCGGACAATCTGTAGTTTTTATACGGTAAATCCCGATATTTTTGGGTTGAATAAAAATGGTATATGGATTCCTTTAATGATTCAGTTATAACTTGTATTAGGGCGAAAGTTAACAAACAGAGTGTTTCTGATCCTTACATTATTACTGGGATACCATTGTTGGATTCAAATGAGGATAAGACAAATTCTAACTTCGCGGATTCTTTTGTTGGCCGCCTCATTCAAAATGTCATGCCGCTCCGACCAAATAAAAATTGAAAAATGCCTGAGTGGATTTTTCACTCGGTCGCCGTATGTAGAAGAGTTGCCACACTGTAAACCTTTCACCGTAAATTTTACGGTAAAAGACTGGCAGCTGGGGATGCCAACCTATACCGTAAAATTATACGGTGACCGTATTTCTGTTTACGGTAACCGTATAATTAACGGTATTTCACCGTAAAATTATACGGTGACCGTATTTCTGTTTACGGTAACCGTATAATTAACGGTATTTCACCGTAAAATTATACGGTGACCGTATTTCTGTTTACGGTAACCGTATAATTACCGGTATTTCACCGTAAAATTATACGGTGACCGTATTTCTGTTTACGGTAACCGTATAATTAACGGTATTTCACCGTAAAATTATACGTTGACCGTATTTCCTATTACGGTTACCGTATAATTGCCATAATTCCACTGTAAAATTATACGGGAACCATATTTCTGTCTATGGTGGCGGACCGTACAGTGACTGCATTTTAGTTTACAGTGACCATATGAATATTCAACACAATTTCGCATTAAAATTGTTGGGTGCCCATGCACACATATTCTTTCTACGGTCACCATATATTCAGTCAGGTTCAATATGGTCTCCATTCCGCAGCAATACAGATCCCGGCTAACTGTATGAGGCATGTTGGAATAAAACTGTTTCTCCAGCCTGACTTTTCAAATAACTGTAAACTGCCGGAGTTCGGACTGGAACTAATTTTCTACAGAATACAGGATACCAAAGTCCAGTTTAAAAGTGACAATACAGCATTGTTCACCCACAACTAATAGGACCTGGGTAAAATATACCTATCAGTGAAATTAGTCATGAAATTGAAATAGCTGGATATATGTACCTGCGTATATGACGAGGCACATGGTTAGCTGGATTAACATTCAGACACTAACTTAGCTTGAAGTAATAACACCAAATTCAAGAGGTACTCAAAATGTATTCCATTTCAAAGATAAACAAATTTCATACAGATATACATGTACTGGCTGATATCTACAGAGATTCTAGTGGGGTACGCAAGCCGTTTACATCTAAAAGCGGTTATACGCCCCCTTCTTACATGTATGACCCAGAAATAAGCATAAGTCGTGACTCTGTATCAAGGAAGTTTGATGTTTTAACTAATCCTAGAAACCAACATAACCTCACTCATTCAGAATGTCTTGCCTTAAGTAAGCTAAGGAGAAATCCAAACATAGTTATTAAACCTGCTGATAAAGGTTCGGCAACAGTTATTATGTCTAAACAGGATTATATTGAAGAGATAGAACGGCAGCTAAGCAACCCTCACCATTACAAAAAACTTGATAAGGAAATTTGGCCTGAAAATGTTAGGAAGTTTAATAAAATTCTTGTTTCTCTTCAAGATAAAGGCTTACTTAATGAAAAACAGTATCGCTATTTGGAATCTGATCATAACTCTAGAAACAGGGTCTTCTATATTCTTCCGAAAATTCACAAACCCATTGAAAAATGGCCCAAGCCTACAATGCCCCCTGGGCGTCCTATTATCTCAGATTGTGGCAGTGAAAGTTATAGAATATCAGAGCTAATTGATTACTATCTAAAACCTATAGCGAATCGGCATCCTAGCTTTATCAAAAACACGGATGATTTATTGGCCAAATTGTCTGAGAAATCCATCCCACAAGATGTGATTTTGGTCACTCTGGATGTGGAGTCTATGTATACAAACATTGACATAGATTTGGGGCTTAAATTCATAAAATCAGCATTCCAAAGATATCCTGACCACCGTCGTCCGGATAAAGACATTTTAGAATTGCTGGAACTTAGCTTAAAAGTTAACGATTTTGAATTCAATGGGGAGATCTTTCAGCAAATTAAAGGGTGTGCTATGGGGAAACGTTTTAGTCCTAACTTTGCCTCTATTTTTATGGCTGAGTGGGAGAGTGATATTCTTCACAAATGTCACAAACAACCTTTTATTTACCTTCGGTATCTGGATGACATTTTTATCATTTGGCAGCATACGTTGGAAGACCTTCATATTTTCATTGATACTCTTAATTCTCACGACTCAAGCATTAAGTTACAGCCTACTATTGATCAAAATTCTGTGGATTTTTTGGATGTAACTATTTACAAGGGTCATACATATCATACTACTGGGCATCTAGATTACAAAGTATTCTTCAAACCTACTGACACTCATCAGCTGCTACATGCTGGGTCATACCATCCTCCTCACACTTTCAAGGGAGTCATTAAGTCTCAGATTTTTAGATTCTATAGAAACTGTAGTTCTTCAGATTTCTTTAACCAGGCTTGTTCTGTTCTTTTTAAAGCTCTCCTCCCTAGGAGGTATTCTTTTAGATTACTCCGAAGGATCAAATCTAACACAGTAAGACAAATCATGTTTCCCCCTTCAGCCCCCGAAACGCTTACCTCCCCTTCACGGGTGTACCATTACCGTCCAACATTTCTCTCAGGTACATCAATGAAATGCCTTAAGACGCGATGCAAACTCGATATATACGTACCCGATCGCGGAACCTTTTTCGGAGAACAATCTCGCGACAAATATCAAATGGCAGAGAATCTTAATTGCAACTCCTCTAATATCGTGTATGTTATCACATGTAAAAAATGTCGCAAACAGTATGTTGGAGAAACTCAGAATTCTCTACGACAAAGAGCAGCCAACCATTTATCTAGTATTAGACTTAAACATGATGTACCTGTGGCACAACATTTCAATACTCTAGGTCATTCGGTCAAGGACCATTTTGAAATCATGCCTATTGAGAAAATCCCTTTTCTCACTTCCGCTGCAGATACCAAGCACAAACGTTTGGAAAGGGAAAGTTTTTGGATTCAAACATTACAAACTATTTATCCTTTGGGTTTGAACTTGGACCCAGGAAGATGTCGTGAAAAAACTATAATACCATTTGTCTTTCAGTATAACAAAGCTAGCATCGCTATGGCCAAGATTATAGTAGAATCGCGACCTTCTCGACCTTCGCGTGCTTGGCGGGGTCGCGAAAGGCGCAAGGGTCGCGAAGGTCGCCAACCACGCGAAGGTCGAGAAGGTCGCGAAGGTCGTCAACCACGCGAAGGTCGCCAACCAAGCGAAGGTCGCCAACCACGCGAAGGTCGCCAACTAGTGAATTGTTGAGTGGACTTGATGTATAGCCTAGCTTATGCGTGATTGGCGACCCTCGCGACCTTCGCGACCCTCGCGACCTTCGCGACCCTCGCGACCTTCGCGACCCTCGCGACCTTCGCGACCCTCGCGACCCTCGCGACCTTCGCGACCCTCGCGCCCTTCGCGACCTTCTCGACCCCGCCAAGCACGCGAAGGTCGAGAAGGTCGCTATTCGGGATTGCAAAAAAAATACTATCTTTTTATTAGCGTGTTTCGCGACCTTGGCGTGTTTGGCGACCCCGCCAAGGTCGAGAAAGTCGCGAATGATATAGAATCGCGACCTTCTCGCCCCCGCCAGCCTCGCCAAGGTAGCGAAGGACGCAAATGAAATATTAAAAAAAAATACTATTTTTTTATTAAGTTGATTAGCGTGGTTGGCGTGGTTGGCGAGTTTGGCGGGGTAGAGAAAGTCGCGAATCAATTGCTTTGGCGAGTCTGGCGGGGTCGCGAAGCTCGAGAATAAAATGTCCGTATTCGGCTTCCATAATTTATAGCAATCAGTAACAAAACACATGCATTGTCCGTATGAAGTTTTCCAGATAGAACTAGGTTAAGCTTTTTCCTAACGTTCTTTTTGAGTCATTCAGTGACGACGTTTATACATGTTAACCGTTCAGGCGTTGTAGTTTTGTTGTTAACATTGAATGTAATACCTTCAATGCCGGAAGATTGTGTGGAGGATATTTTATGGTAGTGGTTACAGGTAGGATCGCATTTGATAAATAACTTAAGGGACAGATATCAGGAGGCTTCAGTTATAATCAAAGGTAATGTTTGCTTTACCGATCTATCAAGCTACCTCCATTGGTAGGTTGAGACCAACCATATTTTCCGAATACATGTTGAAGGAAACTTAAACCTAACAAGATGAACTTACTAGTGGTATTGATGGACAGGAAACTCGGCCAACAAGGCTGTCTCTCGAATCCAGGAAAAAGCTCAATTAAGGCATATAAATCAAAGCTTAATATTATAAATCTGTCATATTAGATTTAATAATAAACTTATTACTGTCGAGTCAAACAACCGATCTATCAAGTTACTAAAAAAACATAAGTTGAGCAATAAATATCCCTGCCCAAGAATACCAAAACGATGATTGATCCGGATAAATGTATTGATTGACCTTCCACCCAACCATCAAACCGCCCATTTACCCACTCAACCAGCCAATCAACCAGCCAAATGATAAAACAACCAGCAGACAAGTTATTAAGTATCTTATCAAAACGCTGACCTACTTTATCAACCACCTGTTCAACTACAGCCATCCAAATTATAAACCCGAGCAAACTCACTGAAGTAGCAATTCATTATCTTATGTCAATCAACCTGGTCTAAACACAGACACACACATATACGTGAATGAATCAAGGCAACATGCATCAGTTTTAACGAGCCAATAAAACAGTCAATTAATTAAGTAATCGATTAATAGAACTATATTTTAGCAAAACTCTTACAATATATCCGGCAAAGAATGTAAAAAATGAGCTCTTTGTCAAAATGCAAAAGTTAACTCGCATCACTTAGTCTACCATTTTTAGAAAAAATAATAATTCTACATCCCATAAGTTATACTCAGACCAAATAGAAATTGACAAATTTCTGGGAGGATTTTCACGCCGCTGCCGTATGGTCTGGGATTTCCTCCGGGCTTAAATCCAGATCCGCCCCTCCTCCACTAACCTGGCAATTCCGTCATAAATGTGAAATGAGCTTGAGTGTGCCGTTAAACATACGTCAATTTATAGGTTATAAGGATTTGTTATCAATTATATTTGACTGTGTGCTTTTAGGTCCGAAAATCACGATTTGACTGGAGAAATATGAGCTCTGATAAAATGGGAGAAGTTTCATCCAAGTAAGTGGAAGTTTATTGATGGAATTCTCGTGTACTTCTACTGATGGTAAACAAACAAATACACGAGTGACTGTGATAAATAAAGGATTCGGTGTTTTGGCAATTGATGAATGAAGAGAGGAACAGCATGCAAATAATATAATAAATATTATCAATTGATCAATCCATAAAAAAACTTAAATCACAAAATCAATCTATCAACCAATCATCCAATCAATCGACCAACATATCGATCAATCCACAAATCAATCATTTTATCTATCGATTGATTGATCGAGCTGTCAGTGACTTAACAATGCTAATTTCAGGCCGGGAAGTAAAGAAGAGACCTCACATGGAAAACAAAAGTCCCGTGAGGATGGACCAGTGCGGTTACTTTGTTGGAATATCTATGGACTCGAAAGTGAAAATCTAAGGGAGAGAACTCAAGCCGTCTGTAACATCATCAACGGGTAAGATGTTGAGCGCCATTTATAACACATTTTTTCTCTTTTTTCTCAAGATCGGGGGTGTGGTGTCTTTTATTTGTTGAAAACACTTCTGTTTCATATTAGCCAGTCCTTGTCAAACAAAATGTGGATATTTTTTATCTTATTTGAAATTTGGCAAGTGTTAACATGGCCAAAAACATGCATTTGCTTTTGATGCGTACTCACTAAATTTTCGTACTTTATTTTTTTCAAACGAAGTAAGAAACCAGACGTCGTTTTCTTACAAGAAGTGATTTTCCAAACACTGCTGATGTTGAGAGGTGAATGTTCAGAGTACTTGGTATTATCAGCAGCGGAAGTTAATTATTTTACCGCCATTTTATTGAGAAAAGATACAGTGGAATTAATTGAAGAAAACGTCTACGCATTCCCCAAAAGCAAGATGTCAAGAAAGTTGCAAACAGCTAAGGTTAGAAAGAAAATTTATGCCCAGTTCAAAAAGAATTTTTTTAAGTGAGTGGTGCATTTATGTCACGGTGTCTAATAAACACAAATGTGTGTTTTCATATATACATTTATGTCACGGTGTCTGATAAACACAAATGTGACGTTTGCAAACTAGAGCCCGAATCACACCTTTTTGGAAATTGATATGAGTGAACTGACGATTTGTTGGCAAAGCCCCGATTTCTCGGCAAATTGGACACATATTACCACAATGGTACATGCAGTGTTCAGATTCATGTTCATCTCCTCTGTTTAAAAGATCGTCATTTTTTTACAGTGTCAAGTGCGTGGTGTGCCGTGTGTAATGATGACGTCACATCTGGAAAGTCTGGATCCTCACTCAGCAGAAAGAAAAAATCAGTTGAAGATTTCATTGGATGCCATGGTGAACTCTGACCCTAAATTTACTACCATATTTGGAGGAGATTTAAATTTAAGAGACGAAGAGGTACATATGTTTCTATTATTAAAGTTGTTTTATAATTCATTGATGTATATTAAAAAAAATGTCTATATTACGATTCTGAGTAAAAACAAAGAGCTTTATGAAATCTGAATTAACAATTTTCATTTCGCTACATTGGTAAACGCATATCAAAAATTGTTTGTTTGACCTGAGATATCTTATATGGATGTTCCATTTGTTTTACAGCTGGTTGATATTGGTGGCTTACCGGAAGGAATACACGACATATGGCAGTTGACCGGAAGTAAATCAGATTGTAAATATACCTGGGGCTATTATCAAGGTGCTCAAGAACATGATAAACCCAAATCAAACTCCCAATTTCGTTTGGACAGAATCTACCTACGACAAAACGAGGCCAGCAAATTGTGGCCCACAGAATTTCATCTGATTGGCAAAGAGAGGATTCCGAAAAGTAATGACTTTCCCAGCGATCATTGGGGAATAATGATGTCATTTCATATCAAACGATGACGTATATGATATAATTTTGTCGTAAGAAACTGACTTAAAATCTAAATATTTCACTGGCATAATTTCTTATGGACTATTTTACGTGTCAGTTGTGCAAGTCTTGGACTCATTTATACTTTTTACCGACGACCCACTTGCCTTTACATTCTTTCTGACAATTTGCTTCATCCAGATATAGCCGCTTCTATTGATCAGGACTTGCAGACTATTCTATCTTGGGGCTGGACGATGGGAGGTTTCATTTAATGCAAGCAAGGCTAAATCCTTATTATACTCCAGACGTCAACAACCATCGGCTTTTGTCATTCAAGTCATGGGCATCAACCTAATTCCCTGTGCAACACACAGACATTTAGATTTGACGTTTAATAAGCTTGGGAATCGGTCCAACCATAGAAAATTTGATTACCTCAGCCCATACAATATCTCTTTTTAGATGAGTTAAATATCGCTTAAGCAGAAAAGCTTTAAAAACCATGTACACAATAATATTTACTCGACCTTCACTTGGATATGCTGACATAGTCTGGGTCAGTCTAACAGAGTTTCATGTAAATTATCTTGAAACTCTGCAAAATGATTACCTCCGGTCATTAGCGGTTTAACGAAAAGCGTAGCGACTTATTTGTGAAGGGACTAGATTCCTTACACTTAGCATGATTAATCGTCTGAATGTGTTCCACTTAGTAATTACAAATCCAACAAATTCTAATCTAGAACAAAAATTACCCGTCCGCGTATCCTCCGTAAATAACTACACAACAATTGTCTTCAGTTTGGGTTGGTCTGTGTACAACTTAAAACCCGGATTTGTTTTCATTGAGTTTATTTGTCTTCATTTGGGTTGCTCAATGTACAACTTAAACCCGGGTTTGTTTTCATTGAGTTAAATTGTCTTCGTTTGTGCTGCTCTATGTACAACTTAAACACGGGTCTTTTTTCATTGAGTAAAAAAGTTTCCATCTGAATTGCTTTATATTCAATTTGTTCTCCACCGAACAAGGCCTCTGTGTAACTGAACTAAGCTTGGGTGAGACGCAATGCACCATTGCCTTGCTTTATTAAGCTGGCGTAAATTACACCTGTCTTTTAAATATTTATTTGTTCATTAAATGTTTATGTTCCATAAAAAATTGTTAACTTAATATAATAATTGTGCCTTAAGTGCCAGGGTGTGGTATAAATTGCTTGTGACAAGGGGCGGTTACCATGATAAGGGAGGTAAATCCGACGAAATTTGGTAACATGCTCGAAAATGCAAAGATTATCTCCCCTGAACTGCAGTTTCTAAGTATGTATCTTTCTTATTATATGTATTAGCAGAAGTCTATGAATGTGGAAGTGTGAAGCGTTCCATTACATAGTGTTGAGGGCATTGGCGCCGTTTGACCCAGAGGTCACCATACACAGAGCCCTCTCTCGGTTAGTCAGAAAGCGTGGCTTTTCTTCACTTTCTCATATGAACTATTATGGGATGCATAAGAAAAAACATGGCGAACATTTTATTTATGATACCAGTACTTGATGGAGCAAAAGTTAAAGTTTCCGAAGAACTTCATAAAGTTGAAAATGAGACAAGAAGACTTGTTTGGAACGATTTGAGTCCAAATGGAGATATCAGAGTCGCATGTTCGGTAAAGCTTTTATAAAAACCAATGCATTCTCCGAACTGCGGTTACTGGAATTGCCGATAGATGCAGTAAGTGGAGAATGAATTTATTTTCTGATTTGAAATTGCGCAATCGTTGACAATTTCAAAATCTACCGCGCATAAACGTCACATAATGTAGTATAAGCAGGCTGAAAGCGCCAGTGCCCTGAATATGGGGTAATGCGACATTTCACACTTCCCTGTTCATAGACTTCTGGTATTAGTCAGTAAACTTCGTTTGTTCAGATTACGGCATCGCTATGTCAGAAAACAAAGTAACTTGTAAATTACGAGACAATTGTTAAGAATCTTTTAAGAAATATACATTTCCTCTGCTTTTTAAAAGGGAACATTTTTTGACTGCTCATACCACTTTAAACCGTTTGCATATACAAATATGTATAGACTGTAGTACAATAGCAAATAAATGAATACATTAAAAAGCTTATTTAAACTACTTTGAAGTAAAACATTATAAACCTTCGATTAAGTCCGGAACGCTATTTTTTTTAGTTTAACAATATGCGGTCATACTGTGCCATTTTATTTTTCTTTTGTAAATTAAACTAAAGTTTTATGAATTAAAAGCTAAGAAGCTTTTCTAAACAGTTTGTCTTGCCATAGAATTCGACTGGATAAGAAAGAAAAGCCATAACATAAGGTCTATGTCGTTAAAAGTCCATCCCTGGTGTTTTACGGAGTCGTTTAGATTTCTTATTCAAGTCATCATTTTTTAGATAATTATCCAATACATACTTAATCAGGGAATGATAGTCTCGAGTAAGATAATTATAGGCCCATTGATGGGTCATTGTGTGATTTTAATACGACAGTCTTCGTCTTCGCGATGCTTTGCTGTGAGAAATAGGCCTACGTTGACAAATAAATCAAAGATTTCCAAGTATAGGTTTTAGTTACTGATGGTATTTAGTCCCTGTAAGCCTTTTTCTGTGTCTAAGTGACATGAGCTGCCAGAATTTGCACTTTTTTTTCATAAACTCTGATTGTCGCAAAACGTTAGAATTATGAAAATTCGTCAGTGTTAAATGAAAAAGTGTTTGAAAACTAAACAAAAGTTAAATAATCGGGACGAACGTTCATTCATTTTGAGGCTAAGATAGTCCAAAACACAACTGTAACATACATTCGCTAGACTACTTTCACTAATAATCCTTTTAAATTGTATTTCTTGAGGAAAATAGCCGAGAATTTCGAACTTTGGGATTAACGGGAAAATATCAACATTTTAAATTTATTGTCGCGACTTTACCACGGTGTAGCGGCGTTAAGTTGACGTGTTAATTACAGTGGCATGATATAGGGGTAACTTAGTTAAAAGGAATTAGCGCACTGTTCGCCATTTTTGTCAAGAAGTATGAAATAAGACTTTTCTTTATAAATCAGTCTTGGATATGTACGATAAGGTAGTTTTATAAGTATCAAAGACTCGAAAATGCACTCAAACATCTCGGCTATTTGTGTTATTAGCGTACAGTTTCGGTTCGTACCGCTAGGAACTGACTTTGCCGATATTTATTTTGTATTTATTTATAAACACTAAACAGACGGGCACAGGGAAAATCTTCTTGTCTAAAATAACCATGGAGACAAGTTTCTAAATGTGTTAAAAAGAGGTATATCATTTAGACCTTTATACCCCATCATAAATTGTTGTAATAAAGTAAACCTTTGATATTTTATTAGGTTGACGACTGACAGGAGCTTGGCCTTAGTCAGTAGAATTTTCTGGAACACTTTGTATTACATTGACAATTCTTACGTATCTTAAGCTATGGTAAGAATATCGTCAAACTATATATTTTTTTTATTTCAACGTCAATATTTTAGTTTTTCAAATTACTCCAAACGCTCAACTTCACAAAGATCAACAGTTATGAAAAAACCCAAAATTTTGGCAGCTCAATTTATCTTATGTCAACCTGTTAAGGAAAGATAAAAAGTAGAATGTTAACCGTGATATTTTAACTTGCCATTAAGGCATATTGAATCGAACTCCAAGTATATGAAAAGAGACAAATACTGGTGAAAACTAAACAAAGCTTTATACTCCTAGGGTAATGTCAACTGTCTGATGATGTAGCGTTTTAGGCCTCCACATATATGGCTCTAGAAAAAAGATTCAGACTAAACGGCCCTTCAGCTAGTGTTTTTTTTAGTGTTACGCTTCATTTATTTTAAAAGAGCGAGAGAACATCAAACTGGTAGGTAAAGGACCCAAGTAAAGTCAAGCATATAAAATAACGTATAGGGCTCCTATTCAGTGGTCTCTTGATGCCGTAGACCCACAATGCAACACGTGATGCCAAATCAGTTAGTTTTCTCAAACTAGTTTGATCGAAACAAGTTCAGAGTAAACTATTCTGCTGTAAGCTGTAATGATATGCCTTCCAAGTCCGATAACTATTGTTACTTTAACTTTCTACTTAGAGTGATCTCCCCTTACCATGTGTTTTGCCATAGATATGTTATAACTAGATCGGCTAAGCGCTATGCACTGTGCAGTAGAAAACGTCACAAAAGTCTGTCACCTAGCAAGGTGGTGGACTATAACATTAACGTTACAATTCAGAACGAGGTTAACGCTTGAAAAACATTTCTTGTCGTTGTTGTTGCACGATAGTCAAGACATAGGTCCTACTAAAGCAACTTTTACACGTTTGTCATGATGGGCAAGGAATTTCATACAGCACAGCACCTACCGCTTGGAATTTATTCCTTTTTCGAACAAATGGCAGAAAAGTTCACTTTAGACTAGAAAACAAGTTGGTAACGCAAGTCAAAAATTACCTAGCGCGATGGCAACTTAGTTGCCGGAAGTCGCTTGTCATTAGCCATTCTAGTTATTATAAGATATCTATGGTGTTTCCGATAAACCCCTCATATTTGCATATTGCGGTTTTACTCACCCCACATATTTCCGTATTGGGTCACTAACAGAATGTGTATTGAATTTGTCCCTCAGACGGTTGTCTGATTGATAGCTTTTCACTTAGCGAAAGTTTTATCCGCCGATACGGGCGAAAGGTCAACTCACTACTGGCAACTACGATACTCTAACCAGGTAACCTACGTTCGGCAGATCTTACGATAAGTTGGCTTGTTATTATCTGGTAACGGTTTCCTTGGCGTCCAAATTTATAGCCATGCACATCGATATATTCTGTTTGTATTGTTGATTATGTGGACTCACTTTAGCAGACGCCATGCTGTTTACATAGTGTAGCGGCGTGTATTCAGGGACAAGTAACTCTAGGCAACCTGATACGAACTCGTCCGCCTGATACGGAAAAATACCACGTCTCCACGTGACGAAAACGTAAAATCAAATGCAAGTATTTTGTCTGATGCGGGGTAAAGATACTTACAGAATCTATTTGTTATAACGAAATGTCATTAATTAAAGTACGTCAATCTTGGAAATTAACTTTCGCGATGATCTTGATGTGGCGTTGAATAGAAAATCCAAAAGTCAGAGAACCTAAAGCACGTAAATAATTATGGCGTTATATGCCTTAATTCTTCTCCACTATTTATAACGCCGTAAATAAGTTGTCCGCTAATGCTACATATACGCAAAGAAAAAAGTTAAGCACCCCCCTTGAAAGTCTGCACCAACCGATAAAATCATTGGTGTAGGGAGATTGTTGGCAGACTGATATTGCAGAAACGATTGGGATCATAAAGGCCAACATTCTGGCGATAGAAAATCACCATTTATGGTAATATTAGTTACACAGTCTGTGTGTGACCCAATACGGAAATATATGGGGTCAGTAAAATCGGTTTTACTCACCCCATATTATATGTTATTAATCGAGTGTTTTCGTATTGCCTTGGTATTGGCCTGAGGGTGGTCGTATTGGCCCGAGGCCGCAGGCCGAGGGTCAATACCACCACCCGAAGGCCAATACCAAGGCAATACGTAAACACTCGATTCATAATATTTTTATTAATAGAGTGTGGAAGTTATTTCCATTCTTTTGTTGGATGCCTTAAACAAATTGACGTCCGACCTTGTTTTTCTTTCCGTGTTTTTTTTTCCTGGATAAGTAGAGAAGTTTCTTCCTCTTGAGCTGTACTAAAACGGCAATCGGATTCTCTTACAGTAGGTTTTTCTTGTAACTTTAATATCCTGTCAATAAGAGCTTGTACAACGCACTCTGGTGTAGACATTTTGATATCAACATTTGTCGTCTGTTTCTGTCAAACTGTGAGACGTCACATGTTAATTGCGTCTTTCATCCGCACTCCGTGAACTCGGCCAATATGACTTGAACTCGGCCAATACAGCCCTACGGTTAATATGAAATTGATTCTTCTTCCGATATTACCCAGCCGCGATGGTCGTATTCGAGTAATAACTTGCACGGTCAATTAATAAATGTCTGGTTGCTAGTTTTTGACTTAGCGAAGGTGTTTACAACTCAGCCGATACGCGCAATACCGATACGGCGATAGTTCTACTCATTTCTGGCCACTAGACTAACCAGGTAACCTACATTCAGCAGATCTTGGCATAAGTACGCTTGTTATTTTCTGATAAAGGTTTCCACAGCGTCTAAAACTATTGCCATGCACATCGATATGTTCTGTTGGTATTTTTAATTATGTCGACACACTTTAGCAGACGTGCACATTGCTGTCGCAGCGTGTATTCAGGGGCAAGTAACTCTAGGTAAGGTGATACGAACTCGGTCTGCCTGATACGGAAAAATATCACGTCTCCACGTGATCGATGACGTCCAATCAAATGCAAGTATTTAGTCTGATGAGGGATAATAAGCTATACAATTTATTCAGGATATCGTTAGCAATAGTGTATTTTAACAAAATAAAAAGATGCTTGTAAGTATGAAACTTCAGAGTCCATCTGCCTTCACAGGGCGTACACAACTGCGTCTCATCCATCCAGTGAGACGTCGAATCTGTTGAAGGGGTAACTGCCGCCAATACCGATGTAATGCGGCTTCCAATTCCTGCAGATTTTGTTCAGGAGGATCTTGGGCTTGAATGTTTCCTCGCTCCAAACCCCAATCTATCTTCCAGCATACACATTTGACCCTAGTATTATTGGTCGATTAATGTTGAATTATCATAAATATATATTCTAGAAATCATACAGTAAGTATTTACCTGGAAATACTTAGTTACTGCTTTGAACAGTTTACCTTATCATATAAAACCATCATCTCTTCTGCCCTATGTTAAAATGACGTATTTAAACAAATACCTTTTGATTGAATCATTCATGTAATTAATATTTGACGTTTTAACAATTTAAAAATAACTTTGCGGATTTAAAAAAAACAATCCATTAATTATTTTCTTACTTATTTATTATTGATAACCTTAAATTATTAAAGGCCCACTTGCCGCCGTATCCTGTTTGACATTTGTTAAAGGAGGGGAAATCTCTAGAAATACATAGGGATTATCGTCGATAACAACCTTCAAAGTACTTAAAACATTTTACGTCAATTACCTCCAGTGACCCTCAAGCTGATAAAAACAAACAGAAGTATGTCCTTTCAGTGGCTTATCTGTGTAGCCATTTTTCCGTTTTAGGATGACGTGATGTTGGTGTAGCTATTTTTAGATCAATAATGACGTATTTTTACCGCTCTCTAATGTATAATGATAGATTTAGGTAAAAAAAAAAATGGCGACAAACTTGAAGCGGGAAGATTGTCTCCGAATATATAGGTCAGTATGCAACCGCGCGCCATTGCTTAGCCACCCATTGGCTAAATTGCATCACACCTACATTGGACAGTTGTTTTAGACTAAATAAACTCAACTCTTTCCATCTAAACTAGTCTATAGCTTAGATTTTCTTTCCTTTTAAGAAAACCAGTTTGAACGAGCTTACTCCAGCTAAAACCACAAACATTAAATATAACACACATAAAGCATGTCCAATTAGGTTTAGAATATATAATGAGGGCGAAAAACAAAAGAAGAATCGAAGCTCGATTACAACAACAACAACAATCAGTGTAGGTTAACTTAAGAGTTGGATTACCCTCATTCAAGCGTTTTTGTCTGTGGTTTGCACTCGGCAGGCTTTTATAGTCCCTCTTACTCGATCGTTAGTAGTCTATGTATTTCTTAGATAAAGTTCGTAAAATCACTGTGTCGTTAGATCGCCCACACGACTCAAGACATCAGGGCACTTGTGTGCATGCTCGGGTTCGAGGTTTGTTTACATTGCAGGGTACCTGAAAAATCTGTTTTTCAATTTCAAATTAAAATTACTAAATGGTGCCAAAACTTTCAATTTCTGGTAAAAATAGAAAGTCCCTAACTTCATCTGTCTGGGAAAAATACAAAAAAACGTCCACTGTTTTTAATGTAAACAGTATTCTGGATTTTCGCGGCAAGTGTGCCTTTAACTGAATTGCTCATTTTGTAATTTCTCAGTACTGGTACTGAACATATTCTGTTTTGTTAAAAACGCATCGAGAAATACGAATGGAGTTATTTATTCACACTTTAATTGCAGGACGTTGTGCTATTTTCTCGGTAAGTTAAATACGGCGTTATAACGCCTTAAATAGTGTAGAAGAATTACACTATTGAAACGCCGTAAAATTAAACCGAAGATTTACGGCGTTATAACGCCGTTAAGTAGGGCGTTATTTCACCGTAATATTGAACCTAAGACTAAAGGCGTTAAAACGCCGTAATTATTTGTTCCTTTTGCGGAAATCTACGGTGGCTGATTTAATTCTTCGACTCAATATTACGGTCTGGGTGGATTTTTCCTTGGGGCATCCTCGAGGCATCCTCGAGGTCGGGGCATTTCCTCGGGTCATTGAACCCGGTTCCCTTCCATACTAAACCTGGCAACGCCGCCATATAAGTGAAATAACTTTGAGTACTGCATAAAACACCAATCAATCAATAGTACGGTGTTGTAAAGCCAATTCAGCCACCGTAACCTCCTGAGAATACCTCGCCTTTTTCAATATGATCCCTATCCTTCGTGGTGGCTGCCCCAAGTTCTTTATTCCAAGCAACAGCTCGGTTACCCGAGTCAAAATTGGTTGACAAAGTTCGTGAATCTATTCAGTGCTGAACTTAAAGGATTTATGAACAGAGTTTTAAAGCTAGTTTGCGTTTGTATATGGACTAAATTAATATTTGAAAAACGCAAGTTGAAACGAAACAACCTTCGCGTTAGTTCCCTAGTAGTCAAAAAGGAGTAAGGGATTTACTTGCGTGAAATACCCTCTGATAGACTGCAGGTCATTTTGAATGTGGCGACCAAAAAGGTAGCCACGAATAGGCACTGTCAACGGAGATCGTGTATTACGTCATTACTCTGAAGTTACATACACAACAGAGGTAATTTTTGACGTCATGTGTCACTCAGCTTATTAACTCGTAACCATCCTGCGGCGGTAAATGTAACATTGAATTTTGTATGTTCTGCGCCCGAAATATAATTTTCTTTTTGCTCAGTACTTGTTCTACAACACACAAAACGTAAATGTGAAAATATTGCCCAAAGCTGTTCAGAATACCTTAAATTAATCTAAAATAATAACTAATTACTGGGGACAGGTTTATGTAAGCGTGAACTGTGCGACAGGTCTTAGGCTTATATCCTACTGATCTTATACTTAACAGTATGTATTTCAGTCAATTTAATCCCTTGAAAACGCATAATCCGCATAGCTACACAAGAGCATTGCCAATTACGATTTTTTCTAAAGCTGGAATTATTTGATCTCACTGAATGGTTTGATAAACTAGACTTAAGTCACCACTGAGAGAAAAGATGAGGGATGATTGTTTAAGCTTCGATATTTTTTTGATGAACCGTCAGTACAGATTTCTCATGTATATACTCATCTAAAAAAGGGCAGCCGGTGGTTACAAAACAATGGACAGATATAAAAGAACAGTTCAAGTTTAAAGGGAAAGAAAGTTTTAACGTTAGACTAGTTTAGATCGAAAGAGTAGAGTCCATTTAGTCTAAACAACTGTCCAATGTATGTTTTATCCCCTCATAAGCGAATAATTGAATTTTGAATGTGTCGTTACAATAGAGATAAGCTCCATAGGCCACTCACAAGGCCGCCACAATTTTTCCATTAGTTTTATCCAATCATTGTTGAATAAAATTTAAGTGCGTTATAGAGTAGTCATATGATGCAACTTAGCCAATGGCTTGGCTAAGAAATAACGCGCAGTTGCAAGACTGACCTACATATTTTGAACCAATTTTCCCACTTCAAGTTTGTCGCCATGTTTTTTACCTTAATCTACCATTATACATTAGAGAGCGGTAGCATCATCATTGATCTAAACATATCTCCTGCAAGATCACATTACCTTAAAACGGAATATGTGGCGACACAGATAAGCCACTGCAAAGAAATTGACTCGAGATAGTTTAGTAGCCACATTGTTTTGTTTTTCTCCATACCATTTATATATTAATAAGGTACACCTTGTACACCTATAAAATTAAACTTTACAGCGCAGTTCTCGTAATTCTTAACTATAAAACTTACAGAAATATAAGGCCTAAATATCTTTGATATCAACTTGGACATAACACGGAACACGACAAAGAGAGACGAAAACAGAAAGCTTCTTGGCACAAATTCGATAACAGCAAAATGAATGGTTAAGATCTGGGAGAGCACATTCCCATGGCATGTGTTGCCGTTTCTGCACCCGTAGTCATTTAAGATAAACAGATTTGTTTGAATTAAATGGACCCCAATTCGAATAAGATATTACTATCAAAGCAATAGAGCGACTTTAGCCGTGATTGCTTAACATCGCTTAGGGCCCAAGGGTATTTAAAAAAAAAACACCGAATGTCGTTCGTCAAACCATAACAGACTTACAGGCTCCATATTTTGACAAACATGTTCAAATGTCGTTTTTGTTCTGGTTTACTGATTAAAGGGGCATGAGCTGCCAAAATGTTGATATTTTGACGTTGATACAGAATGTTTAAATTATCGGCTATTTTTCCTAAGACGTATAATTCAAAGACTTTTTAGTGCACCTAATCTCGGGAATGTACGTTAAAGTATTGTTTTTAGCTAACTTTTGCTTAGAATGAATGAATGGTCGTCCCGGTTATTTAAATTTTGTTTACTTTTCGAACACGTTTTCGGTTCGTACAGGCCACATACTGTATGGATTTTCCTCATTCCAACGCCAATCATTGAGTTTTTCGATGGCCTGAAAAACCTCTTACTGTCGGGACGATCAGAAATTATGAAAAAAGTGTGAATTTCGGCAGCTCATGCCACTTTAAGATAAATAACGGTCGTTTATCACAGATGAGTATTCAGAAGTGACAAGTATGTTCCATGTTACTTGTAACCTGGAAGCCTTACAACAGAGAACGGTCAGATTTACACTCACATTTTCAAGAATGCTAAGACCTAACAGACTGGGAATTTGCCCCCCAGTTTGTTCTAAATAATGGCAAAGGTCTACATGATATACCTCTTTTTAACACAATTACAAACGTGTCTCCGTGGTTATTTTAGACAAAAAGATTGTCCCTGTGCCCGTGTGTTTTAGTGTTCATAAATATAAATAGACGGCTCCGGGGCATGTTTCACAAAGCGGTGTAGCGTAGGTTTTCACGTAACTGCCATAGCAACCCATACTGTAGAGATATGTTAGTATGAAAGTTACGCAAAAAATACTAAAGAATTAACTTTGTTAAGATAATTATTTGTATATTTGTTAATAGTTTTGAAATTTTGTTTATTATCATAAATCCATTTTACCATAACCCGCCATCCCCATATGTTGCTAGTTGTAGGTTATGAGATGGAGTTTATAACCTTGTTGTTTGCTGGTTGTGGGTTGTAAGATAGAGTTAATAACCTTGTTATTTGCTAGAAGTAGGTTATGAGATGGAGTTTATAACCTTGTTGTTTGCTAGTTGTAGGTTATGAGATGGAGTTTATAACCTTGTTGTTTGCTAGAAGTAGGCTATGAGATGGAGTTTATAACCTTGTTGTTTGCTAGAAGTAGGTTATGAGATGGAGTTTATAATCTTGTTGTTTGCTAGAAGTAGGTTATGAGATGGAGTTTATAACCTTGTTGTTTGCTAGAAGTAGGTTATAAGATGGAGTTTATAACCTTGTTATTTGCTAGAAGTAGGTTATGAGATGGAGTTTATAACCTTGTTGTTTGTAGTTTGTAAGATAGAGTTTAAAACCTTGTTGTTTGCTAGAATCAGGTTATGAGATGGAGTTTATAACCTTGGTGTTTGTTTGTTGGTTGTAGGTTATGTGATGGAGTTTATAACCTTGTTGTTTGTTTGTTGTAGGATATGAGATGGAGTTCATAACCTTGTTGTTTGCTAGTTGTAGGTTATGAGATGGAGTTTATAACCTTGTTGTTTGCTGGTTGTAAGATGGAGTATATAACCTTGTTGTTTGTTGGTTGTAGGTTATGAGATGGAGTTTATAACCTTGCTGTTTGCTGGTTGTAGGTTATGGCCGTTTTGTTTGTTGGTTGTAGGTTATGAGATGGAGTTTATAACATTGTTGTTTGTTTGTTGGCTGTAGGATATGAGATGGAGTTCATAACCTTGTTGTTTGCTAGTTGTAGGTTATGAGATGGAGTTTATAACCTTGTTGTTTGCTGGTTGTAAGATGAAGTATATAACCTTGTTGTTTGTTGGTTGTAGGTTATGAGATGGAGTTTATAACCTTGTTGTTTACTGGTTGTAGGTTATGGCCGTTTTGTTTGTTGGTTGTAGGTTATGAGATGGAGTTTATAACATTGTTGTTTGTTTGTTGGTTGTAGGATATGAGATGGAGTTCATAACCTTGTTGTTTGCTAGTTGTAGGTTATGAGATGGCGTTTATAACCTTGTTGTTTGCTGGTTGTAAGATGGAGTATATAACCTTGTTGTTTGTTGGTTGTAGGTTATGAGATAAAGTTTAGAACCTTGTTGTTTGCTGGTTGTAGGTTATGGCCGTTTTGTTTGATGGTTGTAGGTTATGAGATGGAGTTTATAACATTGTTGTTTGTTTGTTGGTTGTAGGTTATGAGATGGACTTTATAACCCTGTTGTTTGTTGGTTGTAGGTTGTGAGGTGGAGTTTATAACCTTGTTGTTTCCTGGTTGTGAGATCGAGTTTATGGTTGTTTTGTTTGTTGTTTGTTACATAGTTTTGTCTGTACCGGAGGTGGGAGGGGGTGGAGGAAGCAACATTTATGGGGTTCAATCTCAGCCCACCGATGTTCTTGCCATAGTTAAGATGCGTAACCATTGTCAATGTAATACAAAGTGTTCCAGGAAATTCTACGGACCAAGGCTAAGCTCCTGTCAGTCGTCAACCTAATGAAATATCATAGGTTTGGTTTGTTACAACAAATTATGGGGTATAAAGGTCTAAATGATATACCTCTTTTTAACACAATTACAAACTTGTCCCCATGGTTATTTTAGACAAGAAGATTTTCCCTGTGGCCGTGTGTTTTAGTGATCACAAATATATTTGTGTCTGATGCTCTTCTCTCTTCTCTCTTTGTATATTGATACATTAGAAATACCATCTTATCAATGTATAAATATCTGTATCTTTTCCACACTGTCACTTTTTCCTCAAGATGACAAATATACCTTTGTCGAAATATTGACATTGTTAATATACGTTTGTTGAATTTATTCAGGGTTACTTTGGTATTGCACATGTTATTTTCCTATTGAACATGTTGCTGCATTTTAGTATTGTGCATATAACTGTTTTTTTCGTATTCTACATGTTACTGTCTATTCGTATTCTACATGTTTCTGTCTATTCGTATTTTACATGTTATTGTATTTTCGTATTGTACGTGTTATTGTATTTTCGTATTGTACGTCACTGCGTGGGGCTGAGTTTTTTCTTCTATCGACTGTTTTCTTATTTTCTAATTTACCATACATTATCATTATCTTCACGGGACTACCAAACGAAGGCACATATCCATCAAGATAAGTGCATTTATTTAACATTGCAAATTCTAGAATTTTTAAAAGTTTTAAATCATACTTTTAAAGAAGACGGAAAGATAATCTTGGATACGCTCGGCTGCACAACAAAACTAACTACGTGAACTCATTTATATTGACAATACAGGACTAAAAAACTTCGGCTATTTTTGTCAGTCTATTCGTGACCTGGAGCGTCAAGATGACAATGAACAGCATATATAGCACGATATAATACGTATATCTTCTATGAAAAATCATTCAAACATATCTTAGCAGAACCACCCGTTTATAGCAATAACAAAACTACATCGTATGCGTATTCTAGCACATTGTTCATTTTATACATTCTTTTTGAGTTCTACCAACAAAAATGCACGGTTGACTTTTGAAAAAATACACAAAATGAAAATCTTCTTGTCTAAAATAACCATGGAGACAAGTTTCCAATTGTGTTAAAAAGAGGTATATCATTTAGACCTTTATAGCCAAACACAAATTGTTGTAATAAACTAAACCTATGATATTTCATTAGGTTGATGACAGGAGCTTGGCCATAGTCAGTAGAATTTGCTGGAACACTTTGTAATGCATTGACAATGCTTACGCATCTTAAGCTATATGGCAAGAATATCAACAGACTGAGATTAAGCCCCATATGATCATGGGAAAAGACAGTGAAAATGTTAGTTCCCCCCAGAAAAACCTAGGTAAAAGACAGACAGGAGAGTTAAGTCCTGACCAGTATATCTTTCAAACACTTGTTAGTTTAATAAGCAACGACTGGCCTTTGGGTCAGAGGTCGAGCAATTTTACTTTGAAGTAGTTTGTATTCTTCTACTATAATCTTGGCCATAGCTATGCTGGCCTTATTATACTGAAACACAAATGGCATTATAGTTTTTTCACGATATCTGCCCAGGTCCAAGTCCAAACCCAAAGAATATATAGTTTGTAATGTTTGAATCCAAAAACTTTCTTTTTCCAAACGTCTGTGCTTGGTAGCTGCAGCGGAAGTGAGAAAATGAATTTTCACAATAGGCATGATATGAAAATGATCCTTGACCGATTAACCTAGAGTATTGAAATGTTGTGCCACGGGCAGATCATGCTTGCGACACGTGATAACATACATGATATTAGAGGAGTCGCAATTCAGATTCTCTGCCATTCGGTATTTGTTGCGAGATAGTTCTCTGAAAAAGTTCCACAATCTGGCACGTATACATCGAGTTTGGATTTATTAGTTAGCAACGTTTGGGTCTTGATACTTAGACCGTTTTCAAGCTATGTTAAACGATCAAGACCGAAACGTTGCTAACTAATAAATGAAGAAGTTGATATCCATATGCGAGCCTTCTCTATGAATTCTTTTGATTGATAAAATGTTTCCTTGGAAAAAGATGTAGGTTTTATTTATAAGAGCGTATGTGCACTGACTTCATTTTAGTTATCCACGTTAATCTGCTTGTAAAGTTCAATCCTGTAACCCCTTTTTATGGAAAACTAACTGATTAAAGTAGCTGAGGTCAGTGAGACAAAACGTTTGATTATTCTATTGTCGTGTAAGGCCTGAAGTTCTTACTGAAATGTATGTCATATCGGGACCAGTTAAGTGGGTAGTCATTAGATGTTAGTCCAAACTGAGAGTATGTCCTAAAAAATCAAACTATTTGGAAGGTACATTTAATGGGCGTCAGGGCTTACAAATAAATCTGGCTTTGAATTCGTCCAGGTACCTGACTTAAGAATCAGGTGATATCAAGTATTTTTTACAAGTTTTCACGCATGAAATCCTCCACTTTTTGACCAGCATAGTCAGTTTGAAGCTAAACACTCAAAGGGCTGATGTAAATTCACAGCCTATCGCTTTTTGATAACCTGATGGAGATGCAGGGCTGTAACATCCCAATTAAGCTTATAATTACAAGATGTTTCTGTTTTTGTTTGTGAATACTCCCTAAACCTCTGGATAAGGGCGGTTGTTATGCAATTTCCTTGCATATCAGATTAAAAGATACATCATGTCTTTATTAGTCCCATGAAAAAACAACAAGTAAAACCAGAGATGATGACATATTATGATAATCTTTATTTATCTTTAGAAAGCCTAATAAACGACATATGACGATGCATTCATTTAATGACATCCAGTCTAAACGTCTACGTGTAATTCCACCGTCATGCTTCGTTCGTTCATAAGACAATATGTCACATTGTGACAAACATATTCCTGAGCGTTGCAATTCTAACCAAAGAAACTGGGACGCCGAAAACACAAAAGAACAAGTCCCGCCCATTTGATGACGAAGTTAGTATAAAAGTGAGTTTAGAGCAGAGATCGACACAGGTGTCGTTGATTTCTGTCCATTCTCCGTCTTGTCAACTAGGGTCTTCATCAATCTTAACAAAATGGTAAGCCACACATTTTCTTAACTGATATTATGAGATAAGCAACATCTTTACGGTATTCTAATTGCTACCGCGTTTTTGATTATTTGACAGTGATTTTTCAAAGCCCATTAAACCTTTAAGGAGCTTTGTTGTAGAAAATATGACTTTTTGTGAATTATACCTATAAAAGGGATGTGTTAATTTCATTGATTAGCTAAATGAAAATAGAGGAATACCGCGGGGAGATTTTCATGCGCTGAACAAATTTTAATCAAATGCTTTGTAAAATAGACGATTACATAAAAACCTTTTTTATTATTTTGTGTAGCCTCTCGGACTTCCATCTGGCCAATATCTTGGTGAGTATTCAAGACAATTTGTTTCAGATTTTTTTTTTAAACGATTCACATATATCTATTCCAAATCGTGCTCTTGATCAGTTATGTATCTCTTTTAAATATTGGGGTTTCAAATGCGATTGTTGGATGCTAAATTCTAATATCACAATTAATTTGATAATCTACCTTGGCAGGGTTTATGTGGTTACCGTACTTGTATATCACCAAATTCCCTGGTAACATGATTTGTGGTTCATTCGTTATGCCATTATTTAACACATGTTTCCTTCGATTGCAGGATTTTTGGCCTATTTTAATAAAGTGTCTGTAAACGGCAGAGTTGGACAGAATGAGTTGAGAGCTATTCTGGAACGGGCTGGCCGAAACCCAGAAGAAAGTGAAATTAGCGAAGTCATTAGCAGCGTCAGCACTGATGGTAAGTAGTGCAGGTTTGTAACCAATGGACGTTGTCACAGGATATTTAAATGTTGCTTATATGTACTTCTGGAATACTATCGGCAGGGGACTCAGTGCATAGATTGTTTTGATTCACTCGTTTCTTGAAAATTAGAATTAAACCCTAAACACTTTATCAACAAAAAAAAAAACGTGTAAAAATGAGGGTTGAGATCATAATTTGCATATGTTCTATTTCAAAGGTAAACCATTTGGACGCTTCATTCGAGACGCTTTCATAGAAAGAATTAGAGACGGTTTATATTTGAAGCTCGTTCTTTTATGGTTATTGCCTTTGCATCATTCGTGTGTAAATTTGTATAGCAAGAATAATCATTACATATCGCCTTTAACTTTTTTTTTACTATTTTTCCTCTTTCCAGGAGGTGGAATTTCTTTCCAGGCTTTCATCGATTACGTCCGTACCTTCCAACAATTGCGTAACGTTGACTCTGAATACAGAGAGGCTTTCAGAATCTACGATCGTTCTGGAAGTGGACGTCTTACTCAGGAAGATGTAACGTATGTCTTCGGTAAACTCCGCGTGGACGTTGATGTCCCAGCTCTCTTCAAGATCGCTGATGCTGACCAAAACGGAACTATTGAATACGGAGGTAAGACTAGCTGGATTTGCACTGAGTGTGTAAAGAACACGTCAAGGAATATCTAATTTTGACAGATTTTGCAATTTGCCTTCTCACTGTGCGATTTGTAGTACCGACTTGTAGCATGCGATTTAAATGGATGATTTGATTGGTTGACAAATTGGTTGACAAATCCTACCGTCCAATTAAAATCATCTATTTCAATCACATCTTACAAGCCGGTACGACAAATCGCACAGCGAGAATGTGCCTTTATGGGTAGGGGCATGTATGATTCGGCTTCGAAATCTAAGAAGTTGTGCAGTACCTAATCTAAAACATAAAGTGTGTTGATGGATTGACCAATATGTTAGTCCAATTCCTCTTCATCCAACCAACAGTCGCCACTTAAGTGAGATAATGAAGCGTTCTCCATATAAAACAAACAATCATCCTATTAAGCAAATTCATAATCTACATAAGAAATGGTTATCTCGATTTGGAGATGAGTGGTTTCCAATTACACATGCGTATCATTCCGAAAGAAGTAATGTTAAAACTTGATCTATGTGTTTGATTTCATTTCAGAATTTGTGGATTTGATGAACAAGACCATGTAAATAAGACGAATCTTTGACAGCGGATGGATGCTCTATTTTCTTTTCTTTACCTCACTAGCAACGTTTCAGATTTTTTTATTTTTAACTGTTGAGATCTGCATCAGGGGCAGCGGGTTTTCGACAAGTAAATGTTTAAATATCTGTCACATTTCTTTTTCTACTTAAGCGGCAATAAATAAGAACTTTGGCCAAAATGTGATGAGTTTTTTTCATTAATTTGTTATTTACTTACAAGTAAACGAGGTGCCAAATATCGGTAATAAATTTAAGCTAAGGGAAATAAAGATAGGTTCAACTGTGAATATACCATGGATCTCCCTGGATTGTTCGGACCCATTCGAGGATTGGGTGTTAGATTGGTTTGTTTCTTTCCTCATCGTTTATTGACGTTTATTGCCCTACAATACTACAGCAGCCAGGTGAAAGCAAACATAGAGTAAAGGCCTACCTGCCAAAGTCATTTATTTAAACCCAGGCTAATTGCGCTCACTTTACGGCCTTCTCAAATAATTTATATGCGATTATTCAACTCAGATCACGTTTTCGCACACCCACATTTCCCTCCAAGGTGCCCTTGTAATTCAAGTTAAGTTTCAATCGCTCTGTGATACATTAAACTTAGGTTTAAATTGAGAGCTCTAAAAGTTGACTTTCTTTTGGTGGCTCCTTGGTCTTCCATCGATGGTTTGTGGGTTACTTGCTTGAGTTGGTTTTTGTGGCGTGTGAGTTTGCGGGTTAGAATTCGCCTCTCTCCAAAGAAAAAAGAGTGGTTTTCCACTTGATCGCCCTATGCGGAACGTTTTGACTGAAGGGCATGAGTTTCACCTGGACAAAACGCAAGGTTTCCTCCCCACTAAGCCTTACTTCGACGAGATATAAATAGTATTCTTGAGTGGTGCTTAAACATCAGTCATTCACCCAGAGATAGAAACGGAAACGGGTATCAAGAGACCGAGATATCATACATGGAACGATAGTGTCTTCAAGGTTTGTGGTCAAACATGCCACAGGAGAACTTTGGAGATGATAAAAGATACCGCTTGCAAATCGAAAACATGTGAGTTATATGAAAAACAACAACAAAATCATTGTACAGAAGTGTCCCAGCACATGAATATTGATTTTCTTGATTTTAGTCACAACATATTCCTCATCCGTCGCTAATTTAGTAAAATCTGACTGAGGTATTCACTTCACTGGATCGTCTTATATTGAACAGCTACCATGCCCTTGTCGAGGATCAGGGTTTTTTTCGCCGGGCAGAACCCTATTTCCTCGCCCACTGACCTTTGTAAGGCCACCAAATAAGTGAAATAGTGAAGTGAAATCACTAAAGTCCAGCATAAAAAAATAAATTTATCAATCAATTAAACCATTTATCCATTCGAATACATATTTTGTTGATATCTGGTTCTGAGATTCCCTGAGGCACAACTCACAAAATCTAACACATGAGGGAGGTGCATTATGATGGAAGAAGTGACCATGACCGTAGCTATTTATTCACCGAATAATACCAGATGGAATAAGCAGAATGAATTGAAATACACATGGAACCCGATATATTTAAGTTGGAGTATCAAGGCCAATCATCCTGGTATCATCACAAACAAACTTACTTCGTGGTGATGCCTTAAATATTTCTTATTGGTTTTAATGCTGTTTCAAAACGCATTGCATTTCAGTTAATACCAAGACTTGTACACCTTGTGAAAATGGGTTTGAGGAAAGAGACTAGCAGTTGGGCGGGCTACAGCGGATATTTTGTTATTACACAGGAAATTAGATGTCCTTGGCGAATAATTGATACGACCAAATAGTGCAAGGAGGACCGGGGGATGGGGTAGTCCAGAATTCTGACTCCAATATGATTATTTTTTAATACTGACGGCCGTATTTTGGAGCCAGGGCACATTGCAATCAAAACGCCGGAGTAGACTGCCCGCATTTGAACGGACAGTTTGTGGTCAGATTTAGACATAAATAACAATATGTCTTACTCAAATAGTGTCAAAACGACGTTCATGAATAATTTAGCTTTCTGTAAAGTGATTCTGACACCTGCAAAACAGCTCAACAGTGTTACGTCATCAATGGTGGGGGAAGTTTGAGACTCAAGAAGGCATTTTCTGATAGAATTACATTTTCTGAAAGACCCTGCTCGTCGATATCAGATACTGTGTAGATAGCTAAATTGTTCACGAACGCGATTATGGCTGTTTTGACAAAATTTGAGTAGGTTATATTGCTAGTTAGCTGTCTAAATTGGACCACATACTGCTTTTGCTTGCAATGAACTCGCCCATCAGAGCAACAAAAAAAAAGTGTTAAAGTCAGAAAGCCGGAGGTCCTAGTATTTTTTTTGGGCGAAGATTGATTGCTTAAGGGATACACAGCCTAAGATTGTTGTGATTCTCGGTTGATTTTCAGATCAGTAGAAGATTAGGAAGTGATCAAACTTTGATGTAGCGCTCCAAGTCGACTTTCTGCCAAAAATGTGCATTTAAAGAGCCATTCAGGGATTTCCCGGCTGTTGTTTTGTGCCTTGTAGCCAGTATACAAAAAGTCGAGAATGCACCACACGCGCAGCCATAAAGGGCAGTGTCGCGCAGCTACCACAAAAAAAAATAAAACTCGCTACCCAGCTGTTCGTGGGTGATAGGAAAGTTACCAATGGCCATCTGGAAACATCATCTTTATATATAACAATACACATTTTTATGATCGTCGTTTCCCTGGTTCCGGATATGTAAGTGACGAAAGTGGGTTAGTAAATGACTCTAAATCGGATCTTGGCTTGTGTTCCCTTATAAATCCATTTAAAGTAACAATATAAGTGAAAGTATAGTGCGCTGATTTCAATTTCTGGGTTTCATAAGGGGTGGGGGGAGTTGGTCAGAAGAAAACAAGCGTAATATAAGAGTGTATAAGTCTGCTCCCACCAATCGGCAGTTCATTTATTTATATCCTATTCAGCTTCGATAGAAAAAAGTTTGGAGTTTATATCCACAAATAGAGCCCTGATTATAAACGTTATGAACGTATTAACGGACACTGCTTCATAGCAGTCTGTTACTTATACTCGATTTGCCAATCGCGACCGAACAGACGAAGAGACAACACGAAAATCTGATGGCGTAAGTTTTTATTTTTGCCACTTCTGTACAAGAAAGATGTTATTCACTTGTAATTGTCAAAAACCCGCTGCCCCTGTTGCTGATTTCTAAACAATTAACAAAGCGAACAGTTACATAGAAAAAGAGAAAGAAAAAAAAAACATCCATCCGCTGTTTAAAACATCTCTAAGGCCTCTGTAGTTTAGTACTTAAAAGCTTTTGTTCATCAGATCAACAAATTCTGAAAGAAAACAAAAACATTGATTTATGACACAGTAACGTACAATGTAAAGACCACGAAACCCTATTAACTGTATAACTAAATATGTTTGGTCGTGTAATAGTCGCTCTGTATTGTCCTTCTGTTCCGAAAAAAATAACCTATAACATGTAGATGCCCAGCCCAGTTTTGTTTAATAGTTAATTGCTTTAGTTTAACATAAGTTCAAATTTCAAGCTTACCTCCGTATTCAATAGTTCCATTCTTATCGGCATCAGCAACTTTGAAGAGAGCATCGACATCAACGTCAACCCTCAATTTCTTGAAGACGTAAGCCACATCCTCTTGGCTGAGACGTCCAGCTCCAGAACGATCGTAGATTCTGAAAGCCTCCCTGTATTCAGAGTCAACGTTACGCAATTGTTGGAAGGTACGGACGTAATCAATGAAAGCCTGGAAGTTGATTCCACGGGCTGAAAGAGAGGAATATTGAACATATTTAAGAACACTTGAACACTCCTATGTATTTTGATACATGATTGCTTCTGTATAGAGACCCGCCCCCAACCCCACCTGCCCCCCCCCCCCCACCCCCGCCACCACCACCTAAAAAAATAATAATGATAACACTGATCACATGGAACACAACATTCATATTAGAGCACAGCAGCAGCATTGATAAAACGAAAAGAATATCATTTTTTAAAATGACTGCGAATATACATTCTTGCTAAAGGATAAAAGTAACAGTTAACTCCTAAGATTAGCATGTGTGTAATATCACAGGTTAAATGTATGCATACATGTAAGTCTATTCATCCCAGTTGAAAGTAAATGCAAATAAACTAAAAAGCGTACAGATTAGCATAGTTAATGAAGCGTAGCCAGGGGGTTTCGTCTTGTCGTCCACTCCATTAAACATGTAAACTTGCTTCAGTAGCACACAAAAGACAACAGATATTCATCGAGGTCATCCAAGCATGCAATCTTTTCTTTTACGTGTTTTCTTGAAAAGAGAACGCTTGGATTTTGCTGAATCGTATTACCTAGTTTGTTATGTAGTTTATGAGACTACCTCCTTCACATTTTAGGTCACTTCTGGAGCTACATTTTGTGTATTTTTACTGAATAATTATTTTTACTATTTTTAGGTACAAGATGGTAATTTGAAAATTGTGCCTAAACAAGTAAATGTCCAGAGAAACTGAGATGAATTCATATGCTTTAATTCTTTATTAAAAAGCCATACAGAAAATGTTTTTGTCTACCTACTATAAAACAATAGGCATATACTATAAAACAACGAGATGCCTTTTGAAAGCTTGCAATTTCAGATAAATTTCCTTGTTAAAAGACGGTAAATGAAAGATCGAGAGGACATAGTTTCTTTCAACCGATAACCCATCGTGTGATAAAATAATCTTGAGTGCGGCGTAAAACATTAAACATAATGAATCATTAAATATTCAAGTATAAATAGAATGAACTTACAATCAACACTGACACTGGCAATGACCTGTTGAATCTCACTTTCTGATGGATCACGGCCTGCTCTCTCCAGTATGGCTCTCAACTCATTGCTTCCGATGACTCCGTCAACGGATACCCTGTTGAAATAGGCGAGGAAGCCTATAGCAAGAAAGAAAGTTCAAAATCAAAAGGTTTGAAATCAAACTATAAGTCTTGGAATTGTAATCTGAATATAATGAGCAACCTATAGACAGATATGGCCACACTTTGACTTTTCAATAAAACAACTTTATGTTTTCCCCTTTCTACAAGCTATTTCTATATGGATATGATAATTGGTTTGATAAAGATGGAGAATCTCTATCGATAAGATGCAGACAAACACATGGAACACATAAGTAAAATGTGAGAATTATCGTTAGCTCAGATTATATAGAAGATAGAGCGGCTAAATCATCGATGTTTACTCGTAACTCTCCCCAAACTACTGGGTGCTTATAAGAGGTATAATGGTCTATAGACCATCAGCCCCCACCCACACCCCGCCCACCCGCACACATGAGCGTGATGTTATGAAGAGTTCAAAAGTTAACGAAACAAAAGACATGTATTAACGTCTTACCCAAATATTGTCCAGATGGAAGTCCGAGAGGCTGTAAAGAAAAAAGAAGGTTTGTTATTATTTTTTGTACATTGTTAATAGGTTTTGTGAGATTCCTCGGTGTATTTTGTTTCGTGTCCCTTAGAATGAAAGTAGGAACGACGAAATCGGGAATAGAAAATTCGTAGAATTGTTACGAAGCTTGCACCCCCTCTGACAACATCAATTTCCAAGGTTCGAAAACTACTCAGATCTTTTCCTTTTATCATTGAATTATATTTTGATCCATCAAAGCGCAATTGTTACCCGGTTGCATCGACGAGACATAAACCCCGAAATACTAATGGTCGCCAACAATAGGCGGTAATCTAAAAGCAAAGACTGCTCGATAATTCATTTAATAGAAAGATTATTATTAAGTGCTTTAAGCAAAAATAAATTTTACTATCTAACGTTCCATACCCACTGCCAAACATGAAGCACACGGACACTAAAAAAACGAAAATAAAAGGCAAAGACTCACCATGTTGAAATGATTGAGGGACCTTTAAAGTCAAAATGCGGAGGATGGACAGATAGTTTGAGATGGTCTGTACCTGGGGCTTAGTTTCTTTGACTTTTATATGAAGGCCTATCTACGTCATTGCTTATTGTATTGTAGTTGAAAAACTAGACCTGTTTGCCATCAATCTATAATAGGCAGTGTTTGAGTAAATGCATGAGTTAACATATTTCCCCGGGCAAAGCTACTGGCTTACAAAGTCACACATCACTGCTTCAAACTAAATATATTTTGTTTCTTTTGACACCATGTTGAAAGTATACGTTTGCAAATTTACAAATGGCTGTCATCAGTTTTGGGTGAAAACCTTCGTTGGTTTGCAATTAATTAAATAAGTTTTTTTCTCCTTATTCTTAATGTACCATAAAAAGAAGGACGCGGTCGACATTCAGATTTGAAATATTATTTGGGCAGCTCTAAAATAAGACTAAACCTTGACCCTGTATCGTATTTGATGGATTTGACAATCCAATGCACACTTGCGCGAAGCGTTGAATTTCATTTTGAGTTGAGAAGTTCATTCCCCTATTAAAATCATATTTCAGACGCATCCATGTTAAATTGTCCTCTCAGTAAACGTATATGTCAAGTCCGAACTTTGGGACCATTTTAAATGAAAAGAGAATAGACCGCAGAACTGATAACTCAACAAACAGTCCTAAACCTAAATGTGTATTTGTTCTATACATTGACGAATTTTACTAAAGTTAAGATGTTGTTATAGATGGTACACACAAACTTCAGCCAAACTGAACTGCCTCGAGAGAACAATGCAATAAGTTATATATTACGCTGTTACAAATCAGATAAGAAATGACAGTCTTTGGACGTCAAAGTTGCGTGACGGTTACTGTTGTCAAAGTGTAATGAGGGCTTCATGAGAAAGTTACATAAACCTTTCTAAAAAAACTCTTGCTGAAAGAAATCTGTCCAACTTTTGAATTGTTCTAAGCTGTAATGAGCCACAGCCAAAAAGAGAACACCCGTTTACAATTTATTTAAAACAAGGGCCAATTCATTTTAGATCAATTCCTATTCAGGTAACAGCATTTTCGCAATTTGTATGACCTTTTCATAATGTTAAATCTGAACAACTATAGATTCAGATGTTGTTCTATGACATTGAATGTTTTGATCCGGTTTGAGTGGATTTCTATATCTTTATATTGTCTGTACTTATTTCAGATGTGTGTTCATTTATTAACATGAGTTCTGCATATACACTATTCGTGACTTTTGATTATAGTTATGAATCCAGCTCGAGTTATGGTATAAGCTAGTCTCATGTAAATGCATTTCACAAAGTCTGTTTAAGATGTTATGCTATCATATTTCCGAAAAATAGTATACAGAAAATTGTTACAAATAAAGGGAAAATGAGCTTTTCGCTCGATAACTTAAATCGCTCGTTTGCTTAAGTTTCTTCTTAATATATTTGTATTGGAAATGATAGTCTCAAAAACACAATTTGCTGAAAATAGTTTATTTACGTTTAAGGGGGGGGGGGGGGCTCCGTGGCTCAGTAGGTAGAGCGTTGGACGCCCAAGCCGAACAGCCTTCCACCAATGGGTCGCGGGTTCGAATCCCACTCAGTCCCCAAAAAATTTGAAACTTTTCTGACTGGGATGGTTGCCAGATACAATCGGAAGGTCGTGGATTTCCTCCGGGCATAGAGCCCGGTTTCCTCCAACAATAAGTAAAACACCAACCAATCAATCAATCTGATGTTTAGACTACATATCACATATAAAACCGTGTACCTATATTTTCTATCAAATAGTCACTCTGTCGTGCCCAGTGCCTCTATGAATCTGAAGCGAAGAAATAATACGTCAGGACAGAATCCGATTGACAACTCCAGGAAATCCAATCTTTCAGCTTCTTTAATAGATACAACCTTAAACTAAAACTTAAGATCAAAGATGTAAATGTTTTAAAAAACTAATGAATCTTATAGAATACGGAGAAAATAATACAAATCTATATTAATATGAAAAAATTGATTGTTAAAGATTATGATGATAATTTGGTTTCTATATTATGTCTTCGATGATTTTAATTTTCTTAAAAGCGTTGTTTCTTAAGATGTGAGAATTGTTTATTTAGACATGTCTAGTTATTTTTACGATATGTGCATCACTTTTTAAAACAGAAATATCAACTTGTATATTCGCTTAAAAATAAAAATTTTGTTTTTGTTGGTGAAGTATAAAAATTAGTGATGAGTTGAACATGTGCCGAAAGTGAAATCAGTTATAAATACAGCGACATCTTATTGCTAAGGGTTCTCATTGTAACCACATATAAAAAGCAAACATATTTAATGCGCTAATAAGGTATCACGATGAGGTAAGTTTTGTTAAAAACACGATGGAATTTTGGACGATGTGTTTATCAAGTCCTACCCATTGGAGTTAGCTTTACGACCTTGTAGAGAGACTTTTGATTTACTTCTGGGTGATGTGACACTTATTTCTCACTAGAATGCTAAGTTTAAAGAGAGTCGTAAAAAATGGTTAGATGTTAATGCTATGCAGGTATAGAATGGGTTTATACCTGTTCCACGATCCGCATTTACTCAAACTCTTTCTACATATTAAAGTCAAAATTCACACTTTTTTCATAATTTCTGATCATCACGACAGTAAGAGGCTTTGGAGGCCATCGAAAAACTAAACGATTGACGTTGGAATGAGGAAAATCCATACAGCATATGGCCTGTACGAACCGAAAAACGAGTTCGAAAAGTATTTAAATAACCGGGACGACCATTCATTCTAAGCCAAAGTTAGTTCAAAACTATAATTTGTCGTACATTTTCGAGACTAGAAGCACTAAAAAGCTTCTGAATTGTACGTCTTGAGAAAAATAGCCAATAATTTCAATATTCTATTTTAAGGTCATAATATCAACATTTTGGCTACTCATGCCACTTTAATGAGTATCTGTTCGGCAAAAGGCAGAGACGCTTACGCCTTAATAAATAATAAAGATTCGGATTAATATTTATTAATATTTGATGCCGTCATTAGCATTAGATTTCTAAGAAAAGTAAACACTGTTGCGTAATACAATGTGTGAAGCATCCCATTTTTAAGAGATTTCGGTCAAGGTTATCCTCTAACTAAGCCTGTAATCTCGCTACATAAATCAACACTGTAACTTCATTACTAACCGAGCCCAGTGTACTTTTAGCATCAACTCGGAGACACGCGAGTTGTTATCAAGCTTTTAAAGTATAGGCTTTTGTTTCAGTTGTGAAAGTCTTCACATAACCAACGTTTCAACAAGTTAAAAGTATTTGATACATATAAAACTCACAGAGAGGTAGGCATTCCGTCTTTAACTGATAAATCGAGGGCCACGTTGAATCCTACTATGCAAAACGAATCTGATTATTTTCTGGTTTTCTCTTACTCGACTCGACAGATTGTTATTCTAGTAAACCAATGGCCAAGTAGCCTTTAAAGTATAATGATCTTGAAATGTCTGACGCTCCTCATGTTTAGGCTGTCTTTATAAACTTAAAATGTACAGAGACGACGCACACGTGAAGTCCAACGTACATCATTCAATTAAAAAAATGTCTATCGAACAAAACACCGTTCAGTTAACTAGTATTCATATATGGACTTTTGTGAGTTGTTACTTAGACACCCTTATCGTAGTATACATGTCTCTAAGTAATTTCAACATAACGCTTTTAAGTTACAATTTTGAAAGAACACATTTGAGCTGGTACTTTTGCTCTTGGCTTTAACTGCCTTTGTTCTGTACTCATCAACAATAGACTGAGTGCTGTATATACGAATGGTTTAAATTGATATTGCAGGTGTTTGAGTGTTTTAAAATCTACTATCACTTTGCAGAAATTAATCATCATTGTAAAACATGCACTAGATGTTCAGTGTACCTGCCATTTTCTCATCGGTCCTGATTTATACATATTAATTTTTAAAACATGTACAAAACGATTCCATCCAGTCAGAAAAGGGGTATTACATAGCAGAGAACTATTGCCTTTCTATTTAACTGCAACCTTTGACCTTACATGCCAAAATCTAAAACAAATCCATTGTGTGTCCGTTGCATAAAATGCACGATTCAGAAATTCGAACCACAGCGTGTTAATTTGTAGACCAGAACATTGCTGGACGGAGAACGGACGTGACGTCAAGTGAAAGTGATCTATAATTTGTCACTTCAAAACAAGCCTTCCATCGATGAGTCACGGGCTCGAATTACGGTCAGTAGAACTAAAAAAACTCGATCACTCTGTGAAATTTGCTTCAAGGTAGCTGTCGAGTTTCCTCTGGTCAAAGAGTCCGTTTTCATTTTCCATAAAACCGATAAAGTTATAAGTGAAATAGTCTTAAGCGTAGCGCAAAACTTCAATCCACCGATTCATCCCTATATGTTGGTGACTGACAATCCTTCAATGAGGCTTTATATATTTATTTACTGTAAACTGCTGACTCAACACAAGGGCGTAGACACGTTTAGGAATTTGGGGGGCTGAATTACTATCCCAGCTCAATAGGCGAGGGTCCAGGGGCCGCCAAGGCCCCGGAAGCTCCGCTGTCCTAGATCGCCAGAGGGGCGTTCTGGGATAATAACAGGGCATAAATATGAGGATCCAACTATTTATCGAACGGAAGGATTTTCCTGGTGTTTTTGCCATTTTCCAGGGTTATTCGGTAATTTTTCTGATTATGTATCTAAGGAAACTCTCCTTGGATGGCGCCTGCCTACATGAAGGATGGATCAGAAGACGTGTCCTCACAATGTGACCACAGCAAACAACATGGAACCATGTTAGAATATCCCCGCAAAAGTCGTGAAGCTCACAAATGCCACCAACGAGAGAAGTTTCAGTACTCTCAGAAGATTGAAAACCTGTTTGCGCACTACGACAACACAATCAAGACTCAACTGGCTGATGATCTTGCATGTGCACAAAGACCGGACTGATGCCATCCCGTTGAAGGACGTTGCCAATGAATTTGTCTCCCGGAGCCACGGCAGGCCGAACATGTTTGGGAGATTCGAGTGATTCGAGTGATTTTCGCTATCATTGTGATTATTACAAATGATGTTGTGTCATAACTTTGAACTCCTGGCTTTTCCTTGTTTTTTGGGGTTTTTTTGCTGCCAATATTTGAGGGGGCTGAAGCCCCCCAAGTCCCCCCCCCCCCTTGTCTACGCCTATGCAACATAAGTGTTTTTGTAACTTATTTGAGTCATTGCAGGCTTTCTGTTTGTAAAAATGTATCTTATGGAAGCAGACTGTGCTGCCATCATGGGAAAACAAGGTGAATTATTGTAACGATTATTCCACGCATGTCTTTAAAATACCAGGTGTACGTCACAGGTAGGGCATGTAACTTTGGACAGAAATAGCTTTGAGCAGCTCTGGAAATAAAATTTACGAAACATTATCTTTGTCGTGGACCAAACCTGGTACATCAGAGCAATGCTGTAGCTGTTGTCACTATCAGCTTTTAATATTTTATATTAATCACTACCGTGATAAAGAGAAAATCAACGGAAATCTGATCTTGGCGAAAGCTCTTATTTATTGCCACTTCTATACACAAAAAACGTTGCTGATCTTTTCGCATATCTTCAGTATAAAAACCCGCTGCCCCTGTTGCAGATTTTCAACCAAGACAAACAAATCGACAAAAAAAAATAACTAATAAAAAAATCAACCATCCGCTGTCAGCATATTCAGGGTCTTCAATCATGTACGACATTGCAGCCCAAGAACCATCGCCTGTACTTAGAGCTGCTTGTTCATGAGGTCTACAAATTCTGAAAAATATATGACAGGGGTCAATAAACGGTTCTTCAAAAATGAATATTGATTAGGTTACTCTTTGCTGTCTTTTGACTTTCTGCTGAAGGGAATAACTGAAAAGAACATAATAGCAAAGAAACTCCGAATAAATTAATAAATAAATTTATTTCAATTTTTGTTTGTTCAATTTAAAAGGTGCATATTGATAATCTCAATATTTTGACAATGGTATATTTGCCACCTTCAAGTAATTCAGATGGATATAACATCACTGTTTATTAATGTTTTCAGTTATGTCTCGCTTGAGTGGCAATGTTAAAGATTGTCCAAATAGGGAATGCAAGCAATTGATAAGGAAAACAGAAGGGATCATTGTGAAGAAAGCTTACGCTAGTAAACCCTACATTTTTCATGTTAAGCATTTGGAAAAAAGTCAACCACATCAAAAGAAAACACAGATTGAAGTATAAGCGCGAACAATTTTTTTCCATTATTTTACTTAGAACCTAAGAGAGGTTTACGAGATATTTTACATCTCCAATACATACCTCCGTATTCAATAGTTCCGTTTTGGTCAGCATCAGCGATCTTGAAGAGAGCTGGGACATCAACGTCCACACGGAGTTTCTTAAACACATAGGCCACATCCTCTTGAGTTAGACGGCCAGCTCCAGAACGATCGTAGATTCTGAAAGCCTCTCTGTATTCAGATTCAACATTACGCAATTGTTGGAAGGAGCGAACGTAATCAATGAAAGCCTGGAAGTTGATTCCATTGCCTAGAAAACAAAGTACAAAAATTAAGCCTTTTTTGTATAGGACAACCTGCTATTTTTTAAAGACGTCAGATTTTTTCAGTAAAAAGCAGGTAACAGGTAACAATATAACGATATAATCTAGAAGTGTATTTACAAAACTAGAAAGTCGCCCATTAATATGTGGACATATTTTAGACCAGAAGGCCATATTTTAGAACTTAGAATAACGTTAATATGCAGGTTTATTTCGGTTTAAAGAAGTGTCGCATACACGAGAAGTCAATCGGTCCAGATATGCCATTTAGACAAATATAGTTCCATTGTGTATGAACGCTGAACAAAAATTCACCAAACTATATCCGTACATATACTGCATATAGCCAAAATCATAGTCGACTAGGCCAGCAATTCTAGACCTAGCAATAGGTAAAAATGTTAATGACGTCACTCGAAGAGGCGGGGGGGGGGGGGTGACTTTGCACTGACCGCTTTGATTCAAACCGTTGCAGTGACAAACTTGATTGCACACACACTTATCAGTGCAGAAATGTTTCAGACCGCCATATTTTTTTCCTCACGGTGGCATAATTAAGCAATCGACGTTATTTCTTTAAAGAAGATGTATCAACTTATTTTAACAAGTAAGTGTTAACTTACCATCGGTGCTGACACTGCCCATGATTGCCTGGATCTCCTCATCTGTAGGATCTCGACCAGCACATTCCAAGATTGCTCTCAGTTCATTTTTCCCAACGCGACCTTTCACTGACACACGGTTGAAATAGGACAGGAAGCCTGTAACAGAAATACGAGATTGATTGATTGATTGATTGTTTGTTTTTTTACGCCGCGCTCAAGATTATTTCACTTACATGGCGGTGTTGCCAGTTTTATTGTGGAAGGAAACCGGGCCCGGATGAAACCAACGATTTTCCGCTGGTAACTGGCAACCATCCCACATAGGTCGTTCGAGTGAAAACCCAGTCAGAAAATTTTCCTTAACAGAGTGGGATTTCGAACCCGCGACCCATTGGTGGAAGGCTGTTCGGATTGAGCGTCCAACGCTCTACCTACCGAGCCACGGGGGCCCCTGAAATACGATAAGTGTACTTCAAAGATGAAATTAAATGAACGGAAAGATACAAGATCACGAAAAGGAAATAAATGACAAAGAAAGCTTACCCAAATATTGTCCGGCTGGCATTCCAAGAGGCTGTTGATAGATTAAAAAATACTATATTAATCTCTTTTCTTGTGTCGTTCTCTAAGAATAACTTGGATTACTAGAGACAGAACCAGTTTATGATATAGGATATACACTGTTAACTAGACCTTCGAAGAATACCGCTCAGAAAAATGAATTATCACCATGTTTACCCTCGATCATCATATACAAAAATACGGAACTTATCTTACATATCTTACATATTTGATGCCGGAGTCTGTATCAAATCTCCCAACGGCATTTAGAAGTTGAAAGGTTACAATAAGGCGAAGAATTACTTAAAGGAGATATGAACAAGATTTAAAGCTGGTTTGTGCTTGTTTGTTGACTAAATATATATGTGAAAATTATCAGTTGAAACGAAACAACCTTCGCGTTAGTTCCCTGGTAGTCAAAAAACGAACGGGGAGAAAATATGCATATTTTCCGTATTTTTCGTATTTGCTCGGAAAAATGACGTCATACACGACCTTTGATGTGTACAAACTGCCACGAAGACGTACTGAGACAACAGAAATCGTGTATTACGTCATCGCTCTGAGGGTACGTACACAACGGAGGTTGTGTTTGACGTCATAAGTCTCTGAGATAATTAACTTTCGTAAGCATTGTAGATTGGTAAACGTAGCTTGAATTTTGTATGTGCTGCGACCGAAATTTAATTTTCTTTTTGGTCAGACTTTTAAAGTACATGTTCTACAACACACCTAACGCAAATTAGAGAATATTTCCAAAAGCTGTTCATAAATCCTTTAAGGATAACAACTTCTTGGTTTATTGGGTGACAGTCGGAGTCTGTAACTTGATAACTTATAAGGAAACTGCTATCGCACCATGGGAAAATAATTCGCAAACGTTAGCTTTAACATCTGATACAGGCTGGATGCAGATATGGATTCTATAGGCATAGATGAATCAAATTAACTGCCAAACATTGAATGCACCAAGTAATACCCTTAATTCGCTCTAAGTTTATTCTTAAGTATCTATAGTCAATATGATCTGTGGGTTGTAACTTTATCGAAAAACAATCAATGGTGGTCAATATAAAAATTACCTTTTGCGGCATGTGCAATAAATATACATTAATTTTAGACCTTCGTGGATTCTAAAAAGTGCTTTTACATACATTTCTGCAACGGATATTGCTTGCCTAGCTCGAATTCTCAATTCTTGAGAAAAATAGTCTACAATTTACAAAATTGGTTTTAACAAAAAATATCGACTTTTCGGCCGCTCACTTTAAATTGTATTACAAGAGTCTGTACTCACCATGATGACGTATGGCTGATTTCCCTTTAGCAGACTGACGGATGGGTACACTTTTCGCTATTACACTGCCTTTTAAATTAAGTTGTTGGCCAGTGGGAGGGGCTTCAAGATATCGATCTGCGCCATGCCCACTCCAAAAGGGCATGATTGATTGGTAAACCTGTTTAGCATGTGTTTAATTGGTCTTGCCATTCGCCCAAAATAGAAATTTGCAAAGCATAGTTTATTATAATGGGGATGACAGCCAGATTGCAGTTGTTGTTGATACAGAACAAAATCTATTCCCCAAAAATTTCTGACAAACCCTGGATGTCTTAACTATATTTATAGACACTAAAACACATGGGCACAGGGAAAACCTTCTTGACTAAAATAACCACGGAGACAAGATTCTAGTTATGTTAAAAGAGGGTATATCATTTAGACCTTTATACCCAGTCATAGGTTGTAATAAACCAAATCCCATGATATTTCATTGGGTTGAAGATAGTCAGTACATTTGTTTTTGAAATACCGTGTTATATATTGAAAACAATAAGCCGAAATTGGTGCCTTTACTGCAAATCGTGCAAATCATTAGTGAATGTTTATTTTCCTTTAAACATTAAACCCATTCTGGTGATGGGATTCGGAGGCAAAGCCAGAAGCAGAAGGGGGGATGTGTTCGTGTTAATATGCGTCGAACAGCAATCTTTATCAGTGATTTCTAACTACCTTGAGCCTGAAAATGCCGACATTAATTTGGACCCGCAGCTTTAATGCAACAAAAAAGCTATACAAAATGATTTTGATTTAGAACTGAGCATGTTTGCAAAGGGTCGTTTACTTTTAACAAATACTGGATTTAAATTGATGGGTAAAGTTGTATATGTGTTAATGACGTCAAGCCTCTTACAGAATACAATTGAGTAAGTCGACTATGAAGCTATGAAGTCTCCATACCTCACATAACCCGTATCACAGTAAACACAACTGACGTAGTAAACACGTTTTTTAGAAATCCAAGGACCAGACATCTTTATAGAGATAACTATCAGAGCGAATCAGCCTGTTCTCTCTCATAGCTCACAAACTGTGCCTTGGGGTTTGAATTTTTATTTAATGTGACGTTCGGCCTTAATAGATTAGTGCGTCTGTCCCAAATACATTTTTGCAGATTTCACAAACGAAATAGCCCAAATTTATTCAAATACAAGGGAAAACCGTCTGTGGAAAACGGCTGACTAAAACGTTGATGGTTTTAATACATTATTAACCTAAATATCTGGTAAAAACGTAAACCTTTGACCTGTCCATCATGTCACACCATCACAAGTATTTTAAAGAAGGGAGGAAAGGAACAAAACCTCAAGGTCATTTTTCTGTCAACCAGAACGAGATAATAAAAAGCTATACAACCAGCACTGTGGGGAGATTGAAATACTCCTATCATGTCAGTTTAAATCGGCTCGCTCTGCTGACCAACCAAAAAAAATAGCTCGGAATCTTGCTGTGAGCTGACCGTCATTAAGCAATTTTCTTCATTTCGGGGCTAAATTGTCAAGTTTTCAAAACTGTGTATCGCGTTTATACTGCGCGGAGTTCGTACTAAAATGTTTCTGTATATTATCCCAATGGGATATTTGTGAACAAATGTCGCAGTGATTTAATATATTTACTGCTTTTATGCCAATACGTGTCTGTAATTACAAAGTTTTTTTATTCACGGTTGGTTTTCCCCACGTTTTTCTTTATTAACTTGGATTGGTTATCCTAAAGCTAAATCACATAGGACAACGCGTACTACATTGTACATAATGATGTATATGTATGAGCTTTCGAGAGTAGCTACTATCTTCATCAGATATTATATCAGTTGTTATATCTGATGATGCAAGTAGCTACTCTCGAAAGTTCAAAAATATACACCATCATGTACAATATTGTTCTAGGTGTTCTATGTGTTTTGGCTTTCTTAACTTACATAATGCCTTTTCACCAACCCAAACCAATGTGGCCACAAACCCAAAATCAATGTGCGCCTAAATATAACAGAAGTTGTAAATCCAGAAAGAGTTTGTTTACTTTCAACTTCTATATGCCCCCTCAAACAAGCCAAACCAATGTGTTTTGATTATTAGGGAGTATTCTAAAAACAGCAAGTATATAATATTACCATTATCTTTGTAGGGAGAGGGGCATAACCAGAAAAATTATTCTATTTGTTCATTTTAAACCTACAAAATCGTTTACCAAATGAATCCATGATGTTGTATTCTTCATTTGCATTGCACCTTAAAGGTTGGTCCAAAAAAAACTTAAATAAAAGAAAGGCTACTGTTAACAAATCTCCTCAACTCTCAATAAGATACGAGTAGCATAAACAAAGATGCGTTGATTGCTTCGTGGAGGCCTATTTTATACAAAATCGCAGACCTGTGTGCATTTCATCTGGTTGTTTATAATGAACAAAGTTGGCTAATATCTATCAAGGCATCACAAATCTTGTAAAGTATAACTATCAGCGATCCATTTTATTTATCCCACCTTCAAATCATATCGGTTGTCCTCTGCCGGGCGTGAATTGCAATATATGTTGAAAACATATTGTTTTCAAAGTCTTTTTTTCAAGGCTTGTCCCAAGATTTTTTTATCTACTAACTTATGCTGTTTTAGTCCATGTTGTGCATCCCAACTGTCTCTCCTAATATTGCGACCTACTGTAGAGAGTCTACACATTTATGCAAATGTTGACATTTGATAATATATCTTAGAGCTATCAGGGATGTTTTTAAAATGAAGTCATTTATGTACGTGGTGTATTAATCTCCGAGCTGTGAACTCAGTGCACGTTAACTGTCACGCCAGCAAGATAACTATTTCCTCATTTCTCGCCATATCTCGCTCTGATCGAGTGTCAGATACATGCCGGCAGAATGGTAAGTGGTCACTAGTTTCTGGTTCACAAGTTTAACAGCAACCTAACGTATCACTATTTTCAAAAAGAGACACATTAAAATTGATTAGCCGTATAAACTAGAGATCTAAACGTAAATATCTCCCTTAACTCTCGCTTGCTAGTAAGCTCACGGTATGATGTAAAGACAGTCTTGCGACAACTTTGCATCGTGTCATATATTGATTCCAAGGTTTTGGTTAAACCGGCTTTTATAATTGACTGACTAAAGCAAATAAAAACGCGACGGCTGTGATTTGTGAAGATATCAAAAATGTACGGTAAATGATTGCCAAAAGAAGGAATATTACTCCGTACAAAGGGAGATAATCCTTAACAACTATTTGGTTGATGACATACAGTTTTTTACTTTTTACTTCGAATTCAGCTGAGAATTGAAAGTACATTTTTTTTTATGAAAGAAGAATTGAAATTGAGTATTAGTTCAGATTGTAGTGAATGAGCAAGCGATAGTTTACAAAGGTCTTATTGTTTGTTTTATAAAGGAGTTGGGCCCTGAAGGAAATCTTTTTACATTTAAATATTTTTCCATTGCCCCATGGTACACCATGCAAACTAAACAAGCATTGCTCCATGTAAATGCTACAAATCAAGTTTGGTATGTGCTTCATATTCTGCGTGAAATTTCGAATAACTTGTCTCCCCATGTTAACGTATCACAGGTGTCTGTTTCTTCCTAAATTTCAATTCACTGAAGAGTCTGACGAGGTATTGTGAGAGAAATGCATGTTTATATCTTTCTCATGAGGGAGTTATACGCCGTTTTAAACATCATAAGATTTTCTTTTCATTTTGAGAGACTATGCTTTTTGGAGACAAGCATTAGTAGCATGTAAGGTTTTAGTGGGAATTTATTCATGGGTTATTGAAATTTGTAGCTTATGAATTTTAATGTTTAATTCCAGACTGACAGATTAGAAGGAGCACAATACTTAGGTATGTATATGTCATTGTTGAAAAGTTGTACCAGGTCATTCTAATGTTTAAACAACACACTTTTCCAGTCCAGGTCAGTGTCATTATTCAACCAGAAAGAATATATTCTTTGATTGCCTGCTTGTACAGGGTCGTCACGGACACTTACCTGTCCATTAAAAACCTGTTTTCCGATAACTTCACGGTTGGTTGCAGGTTAGGAACTTTTCCCGAATGTTAAGCGTGTGCTAAATAACAATTTGAAATTGACTAAAATAAACGTGTTATACATTTATACCATCAGAATTTATAGTGTTTACTATTGGCTATGGTCTTCAAGCCAGTACAAAAGTAAATGCACAGTTTTGCTTCAGCTCTGCAACAACACTGTAAAAAAATGTTTGTAGAACTACAAGAAAAACTGTTGTATTTCATCACAGGAGAATGTGCTGCAAACGTTTTACCTCTGAGTGAGTAAAATATAGAAAATAAAAACAAAAACTGATTATGAAAAATATAGAAATTAACAGCTAAAATACAAATGTTAAAACACACAGAAATGTCCAACTCTATCTACCATAATACGAAGCTCTCCTACTTGTAAATTTGTATCATCTGACATTTGTTCACAAGTACTACCAATCATGAGATTACCAAATCTTTCAACAGGAGGTTAACGTTTTAATGTCAAAAATGTTCACACTTTCTGTCAAAAAATAAAATGGAATTCATAGATTTAAATAAATCCTCCTAGCGCATAATTTGTCCAGGTTTTCTACAATCATAACGCGGTCTCGATGTCACAATCGGTAGAATGATAGTCGCTCTCGCTGACATACACGGTCCATCCATGGGTCAAGGTTACGGATCTCACTCATTGCATAGAAAACTGGAAATAATTCTGATCGTTGTATGGAAGGGTTGCCAGTACTTCCCGAAGGCATGGAGTTTCTTCCGGACAAAAGCCCGGTTTCTTTCCCCACTTAACCTGTCAACTATACGTGAAATAATCTTTAGAGAGGCGTAAACGTCAACCAAACTGCATCTGTAGCTAACATAACATGTTTATCAATTGCAAATATTTTTGCTTCCAGGCTTTCTTGCCTATTTTAACAGACACTCTGTGAATGGTATTATTGGACCAAACGAGTTAACAGCCATATTAGAGCGGGCCGGGAGAGATCCGAGTCCGAGTGAGATACGACAGATAATCAATGAAACCAGTACTGACTGTAAGAAAACTCCAGTTATTGGAGAATGAAAAAAATTGTACGCATCGTACTAGCAGCTTCTTTGTGCTTTTTGTTTCAATCGGAAAATGTATTAAACAGCCATTTGTTATATGATTAATGCCTATATCAAATTAAATCTGAAAGAGTATTGATACAGTGCACTTTGTAAGCCTGATTTAAAAAGCATAACCCATACTGTTATTAATTTATCTATTACATTTTTACTGGGAAAAGAAGCTGTCGCACTCTGAGTGGTTTATTAAACATTTGAATATACCTTGTTGTTGCAGCAAGGGGGATCACTCTGCAAGCATTCCTTCAAAACCTGAGATTATTTCAACAGCTTCGAAATACCGACTCCGAATACAGGGAAGCGTTTCGCCTCTATGATAGACGGGGACACGGACGACTTTATAAGGACGACTTGGAGTACGTGTTCAATAAGTTGAATGTATCAGTGGATATAGATGCTCTTTATAAGGCAGTCGATCTGGACAAGTCAGGAACTATTGAATACAGTGGTGAGGAAAATGTTGCTTTATTTTTGCCTTTTTACAACAAAACTGCCCGACGTCAATTTCATCAACTAGGGTGCAAAATAAAAAAAATTATACTAAGAAATCCAACGTGAAATAGTTTTGGTGGTAATAGAATGTGACCAATGACCCCATCTATGTTGTTAGACTGCTTGTGATATGTAAAACCCACGAATAAACCTTCTTCTTTGGCTTTCCTTTACATATACGAAACAACTTACGTCAACCCCGCTTTGGTGACATATCTTTTTGTTTGATGGGTATTATATTGCGTTAATTTATTCCCGCCAGCCCCCCCCCCCCCCCCACACACACCTCCCCTCTCCCGACACACACACGCAAGCACACACACAAAAATGGCATACAGTTCAACGGCTCTGATTCATTTTTTTTTTCAGAATTCGTCATGGCCATGAAAAAGGTGTTTTGAGATGTATATTCTATACAAGAAAATTGAGCTGACTGAGCCCATACAAGATAATGTAGAAATCTCTTGTCCATTAATTAATGCAGTGTTACAAGTTTAACATAGTGTTACAATTTGAGTTGATATAATGAACACGAATATTTTGACAAAGCTTTTAGTGTTTAACCATGTAAACTGCCAAAGTGGCCGTTTTCTATCACTCTATTGAGTGGCGTCACAATTTATTTCGAACCGAGAGGTCAAATGTCATTGAGACGGGTCTTTGGGTGTCTCCCTGTAAACATGATCACGTCGTACAATCAATGAGACGGGTCCTTGTAACCACAATCACATCGTACAATCATTGGGACGGGTCCTTGTAACCACGATCACATCCTACAATCATTGGGACAGGTCCTTGTAACCACGATCACATCCTACAATCATTGGGACAGGTCCTTGTAACCACGACCACATCCTACAATCATTGGGACAGGTCCTTGTAACCACGACCACATCCTACAATCATTGGGACAGGTCCTTGTAACCACGACCACATCGTACAATCATTGGGACAGGTCCTTGTAACCACGACCACATCGTACAATCATTGGGACAGGTCGTTGTAACCCCGATCACATTGTGCAATAATTAAGACGGGTCCTTATAACCACGATCACATCCTACAATCATTGGGACGGGTCCTTGTAACCACGATCACATCCTACAATCACTGGGACGGGTCCTTGTAACCACGATTACATCGTACAATCATTGGGACAGGTCCTTGTAACCACGATCCCATCCTACAATCATTGGGACAGGTCGTTGTAACCCCGATCACATCGTACAATCATTGGGACAGGTCCTTGTAACCACGATCCCATCCTACAATCATTGGGACAGGTCGTTGTAACCCCGATCACATCGTGCAATAATTAAGACGGGTCCTTATAACCACGATCACATCCTACAATCATTGGGACGGGTCCTTGTAACCACGATCACATCCTACAATCACTGGGACGGGTCCTTGTAACACGATCCCATCCTACAATCATTGGGACAGGTCCTTGTAACCACGATCCCATCCTACAATCATTGGGACGGGTCCTTGCAACCACGATCACATCGTACAATCATTGGGACGGGTCCTTGTCACCACGATCACATTGTACAATCATTGGGACAGGTCCTTGTAACCACAATCACATCGTACAATCATTGGGACGGGTCCATGTAACCACGATCACATCGTACAATCATTGGGACGGGTCCTTGTAACCACGATTACATCGTACAATCATTGGGACAGGTCCTTGTAACCACGATCCCATCCTACAATCATTGGGACAGGTCGTTGTAACCCCGATCACATCCTACAATCATTGGGACGGGTCCTTGCAACCACGATCACATCGTACAATCATTGGGACGGTTCCTTGTAACCACAATCACATCGTACAATCATTGGGACGGATCCTTGCAACCACGATCACATCGTACACTCATTGGGACGGGTCCTTGTAACCACAATCCCATCGTACAAACATTGGGACGGATCCTTGTCACCACGATCACATCGTACAATCATTGGGACAGGTCCTTGTAACCACGATTACATCCTACAAGCATTGGGACGGTTCCTTGTAACCACAATCACATCATACAATCATTGGGACGGGTCCTTGTAACCACGATTATATCGTACAATCATTCGGACGGGTCCATGTAACCACAATCACATCGTACAATCATTGGGACGGGTCCATGTAACCACGATTATATCGTACAATCATTCGGACGGGTCCATGTAACCACAATCACATCGTACATTCATTGGGACGGGTCCATGTAACCACGATCACATTGTACAATCATTGAGACGGATCCTTGTAACCACAATCACATCGTACAATCATTGAGACAGGTCCTTGTAACCACGATTACATCCTACAAGCATTGGGACGGTTCCTTGTAACCACAATCACATCCTACAATCATTGGGACGGGTCCTTGTAACCACGATCACATCGTACAATCATTGAGACGGGTCCATGTAACCACAATCACATTGTACAATCATTGGGACGGGTCCATGTAACCACGATCACATTGTACAATCATTGAGACGGATCCTTGTAACCACAATCACATCGTACAATCATTGGGACAGGTCCTTGTAACCACGATCACATCGTACATGTACAATCATTGGGACGGATCCTTGTAACCATGATCACATCGTACAATCACTGTGACGGCTCCTTGTAACCACGATCACATCGTACAATCATTGGGACGGGTCATTGTAACCATGATCACATCGTACAATCACTGGGACGGGTCCTTGTAACCACGATCATATCGTACAATCATTGGGACGGGTCATTGTAACCATGATCACACCGTACAATCACTGGGACGGGTCCTTGCAACCACGATCACATCGTACAATCATTGGGACGGGTCCTTGTAACCACGATCACATCGTACAATCATTGGGACGAGTCCTTGTCACCATGATCACATCGTACAATCATTGGGACAGGTCCTTGTAACCACGATCACATCGTACAATCATTGGGACGGGTCCTTGTAACCACAATCCCATCGTACAATCATTGGGACGGATCCTTGTCACCACGATCACATCGTACAATCATTGGGAAAGGTCCTTGTAACCACGATTATATCCTACAAGCATTGGGACGGTTCCTTGTAACCACAATCACATCATACAATCATTGGGACGGGTCCTTGTAACCACGATTATATCGTACAATCATTCGGACGGGTCCATGTAACCACAATCACATCGTACAATCATTGGGACGGGTCCATGTAACCACGATCACATTGTACAATCATTGAGACGGATCCTTGTAACCACAATCACATCCTACAATCATTGGGACGGGTCCTTGTAACCACGATCACATCGTACAATCATTGGGACGGGTCCTTGTAACCACAATCACATCGTACAATCATTGGGACGGGTCATTGTAACCACAATCACATCGTACAATCATTGGGACGGATCCTTGTAACCACAATCACATCCTACAATCATTGGGACGGGTCCTTGTAACCACGATCACATTGTACAATCATTGGGACGGGTCCTTGTAACCACAAACACATCATACAATCATTGGGACGGGTCCATGTAACAACGATCACATTGTACAATCATTGGGACGGGTCCATGTAACCACGATCACATTGTACAATCATTGAGACCGGTCCATGTAACAACGATCACATTGTACAATCATTGAGACGGATCCTTGTAACCACAATCACATTGTACAATCATTGGGACGGGTCCATGTAACAACGATCACATCGTACAATCATTGGGACGGGTCATTGTAACCACAATCACATCGTACAATCATTGAGACCGGTCCAAGTAACAACGATCACATTGTACAATCATTGAGACGGATCCTTGTAACCACAATCACATCGTACAATCATTGGGACAGGTCCTTGTAACCACGATCATATCGTACATGTACAATCATTGGGACGGGTCCTTGTAACCACGATCACATCGTACAATCATTGGGATGGGTCATTGTAACCATGATCACATCGTACAATCACTGGGACGGGTCCTTGTAACCACGATCATATCGTACAATCATTGGGACGGGTCATTGTAACCATGATCACACCGTACAATCACTGGGACGGGTCCTTGTAACCAGGATCACATCGTACATGTACAATCATTGGGACGGATCCTTGTAACCATGATCACATCGTACAATCACTGAGACGGGTCATTGTAACCATGATCACATCGTACAATCACTGGGACGGGTCATTGTAACCATGATCACATCGTACAATCACTGAGACGGGTCATTGTAACCAGGATCACATCGTACATGTACAATCATTGGGACGGATCCTTGTAACCACGATCGCATCGTACAATCATTGGGACGGGTCATTGTAACCATGATCACATCGTACAATCACTGGAACGGGTCCTTGTAACCACGATCACATCGTACAATCATTGGGACGGGTCATTGTAACCATGATCACATCGTACAATCACTGGGACGGGTCCTTGTAACCACGATCACATCGTACAATCAATGGGACGGGTCCTTGTAACCACAATCACATCGTACAATCATTGGGACGGGTCCATGTAACCACGATTACATCGTACAATCATTGGGACGGGTCCTTGTAACCACGATTACATCGTACAATCATTGGGACGGGCCCTTGTAACCACGATTACATCGTACAATCATTGGGACGGGTCCTTGTAACCACGATTACATCGTACAATCATTGGAACGGGTCCTTGTAACCACAATCACATCGTACAATCATTGGGACGGGTCCTTGTAACCACGATTACATCGTACAACCATTGGGACGGGTCCTTGTAACCACGATTACATCGTACAATTATTGGCCAAAGTCGCTTATAAATTTCCGGTTATTAATTTTCAACGCCCATTGACATTTGACCCCATGGGTTTAATTATATTTTGATGCCCCTCGATATATTGGTTATATGTTGATGAAAACAATGATTAGCATGGGACATCTGTCAAATTATTAATGTTAATGGTATCAACTCAAATGTTGCTTCACTAAATGGTTAAAAAAGAGATTTTACTGAAAAACAGATTTTTAATTAGCTCCCAAACGTAAGACAAATCAAATGAAACGGACAATAGTTTGAGGCAATGGCTATAAGGACATTCTAATAAGCATCATGAAAAGATATTGTAATGTACAAAATAGTCCGAATAAAGAACTGCTAATAGTGTCTCAGACATTGGATTAAAACCTGCAGTCGAGCAGCTCAACACTTGAGTTCAGATCTAGAAACTTAGTTTAAAGCTTGAGAAAGTTTCGAGTTTTTTTATCATATTCTCTGTATATACTAAAAGAACTACTTATTCTTAATTCAACTGCATCTTTGAACTTGTCAGTAGAAATAGATACGTTGTATTTTCCATTTAAGAGAGGATTCATCGGATGTGCAGGAGGGATCAATTGAATAATTTCCACTAAATCACAAAGTGTCAACGTGACTTCATTTATTAAAGTGGCATGAGCTGCCAAAATTCACACTTTTTTTATAATTTCTGATCGCCACGACAGTAAGAGGCTTTGGAGGCCATCAAAAAAATAAATGATTGGCGTTGGAATGACGGAAATCCATAACGTCTACGGCCTTTACGAACCGAAATAGTGTCAGAAAATTAAACAAAATTGATATAACCGGGACTACCATTCATTCATTCTAAGCCAAAGTTATTTATTCATTTATCGTTCTTTCTCGAGACTAGAAACACTAAAAAGCTTTTGAATTATACGTCTTGAGAAAAATAGCCAATAATTTCAACATTCTGTTTTAACGTCAAAATATCAACATTTTGACAGCTCATGTCAATTTAAAACAAGAAACTGCTAAGTGAGCTCCAGGCCATTTTCTTTGAGATTGATCATTAAGAAGATGAGGCCATTTTCTTTCGGGGACATCATGAAGAAAATAAGACAAGTTAAATGAATAAATTCAATTAAATGATATTATCTGAAAGACTAAAATGTTAAAAATAAAGCAAAATTAAACTGCATACCCTTTTAAGGCAATGTGTAGTGTGTATGATATACTTTGCAATTTGTTGAATTATTTAACTTAAATACCGTACAGAGAGTGAACAATTTGACGGCCCTTTCATTTCGTTAGCGATACCTACGAAATGTCTTTGCTGATTGTCTTTTCATTTTTTTTTTCGGTGAAATGATCACAGTGTAAACGAAACGGCGGAAAAAAATATATAGCCTACTGTTAAAGACTTAAAAACAAATATAGAAATAAACTGCTGTCAACATTTTTTTTTAATTATTGGTATACTTCTTGCAGAAAACTCTTTCGGACCTCATTGGACAAGTGTTTTATTTTCTGATATCTTCCAGAGTCAGCCATAAAACACTTACTTGTATAAAGCCAATGTCTAAACAGTTTACCAGACTGAAACGCTTGTTTCAAAGTGCTTCACAATAAAACGGACGAACATTGTCCAAAAGGAGCAGAGTTAGAGAAAGATTCTATTGTGACCGCTATGATTGAATTTCATGCAGATGCCTTTTTCGCAAAATCTCCACCATTTTAGCATGCAGAAGTTATTTGACCTATCTAGGTTGTTTGGAATGTACTGGTTAAAGTTGCCTAAAGTGTTCCGTGGAGAAATTGTTTGGCTTCTGAAAATAGGACAGACGTTACTTGGTTTACTTCGACACTGCTGAAACCTGAAATTAAAATATACCATGCCCATTGGTGTTTTCTATACTAAAATGTCCCTTGGTACACAAGGAACATCCCTAACATAATTATTTAGTAAACAGCAATGTAAGGGATTATGTACTTACTGAAACAATTGATAACCAAACTATACAAATAGCTCAAACTCTATACAATGAGTTGAAATCTGCAAATAAATAAAAAGATACGTTTCGTTTCTTTTTCTTTTTATAATTTGATCTGCGATAAACCAAGATGGAATTTTTACCGTGAGGTAATATAATTTTACGACGAAAATGTTATTTTATCAGAGCCTGGTAAAGTCATGCCCCTGTCGTTTATATTTAACCGTGGTACATCAGATGCAGGCCTGACAAACCATATTTACGCCGATCAGACCTTCACTAAGACGCTAGGCACATTTGATTTTGTATTTGAAAGATAAAATGGCTGGAGAGAGCTTTTCTATTCTCCTTCTGTATTTAAAAAACAGTGTCAATCTTTAAAAGAAAGCTGGTTTGCCCCATTGATTGATTTATTGATTATTTCACTTATATGGCGGCGTTGCCAGGTTTAGTGGGGAGGAACTCGGGCTCATTGCCCGGAGGAAATCCGTACCTGGCAACTCTTCCACATACGGCGACCGAGTGAAAAATCCCCTCAAATATTTTTCAATTTTATTAGGTCTGAGTGTGATTGGAACCCACGCCGCATCGATGGAAGGTCAGTGTGGAACTGAGGGACGATCACCCTAACCCACTGGATCACCGAGGCCCCTAGTCTGTAAGGAAAATGTTCGATGATTGGTCGATTATTTTAGTAAGTTCGGAATGGTGGCTTCAGATTATTATGAAACAAACATCGTTTCCTGTCATTACCTCGCCACACCATAAATTGTCGTAGGGAACTCTTACAAGGACAGTTCGCATGTCTGTTGCAGTTCTTCGTTGACCTTCAAGTTAACAGATAGACAAAAAGTAGTCAATCTCGGATCGCAAGTCGATTTTCCGCTAAAAAGTAAATTTAAAGAGTTATTCAGGGAATTCCCTGCTTCTATTGGTTTTTGTCTGACGGAGATTCAACAAACCGACGTGAACGCATCACAAGCTCAGAAGAGATGGTGTATCGCGTGAAGCTAAAGTAGGTCAATTCTCACCGATGGCTGGAGGAAATAACATTGAGTGCGGCGTAAAACAACAATAAATCCGCCTAAAAAAAGAAGAAACAGGCTTATCTTTAGTGTCTTGTTTATTTGCTTATATTCCATTCTTAAGTTACTCTTCAAATACGCTGTTAATAGATGACACGGGTTTAAATGTAGGCCTAGCTGTACCGATAAGGAATGTTCATTAACTCACAGCCAAATAAGGATTCTATACCTAATCACTCTACGGGATACTTCACTTTAGAACTGATAAGAACCGCGGATTAATCCTTCAACCTCGTCCAACTTCAACGATATCAAAGGTCTGGTAACCTTATAAGTGTTAACTTACAAATACTTAATGTAATCCTTCTTCTTCACATACCAATCAGTAAGACGTTCTTTTAAAAATAACATTCACTGTAATCGGGTTGATTCTAAGCTTGAATCTTTATCATACAAAGAAACACGTGTTAAACTGTGATCAAAACACTGACTATTTGTTTGATCACATCCATACTTTATTATTTTGGTATCTAATTCCTGAAAGGTTTGATTATGTATGTACGTGTGGGAATTTTCGAAAAATGAACGGTCCTTTAACTAGCTGTGGAACGACTTAAATATATTAAATTCAAAGTGACGAAAGCCCTCAATTTATTTTCAACGTTTTTTTTTTGTTTTTTTTGCTTTTTAAATATTCGATAATTGTTCAAGACGTACAACATTGGGAATATCCATTGGTGACTCACTATGTAGTGAACGTTGAGGTATTTTATAAGCCTCTGATTTATGTAGCTTACAAGATTTAAACGGTACTTTTTATTTGAACTGTAATCGTTGGTATTTTAAAGTATATTTGATGCAGTCAGTGTTTGAAGTGAGGAGGCACAGCCCCCCCCCCCCCCCTTCTATCGATGCGGCGCGGATTCGAATCACACTTAGACCAAATAAGAATTGAAAAATTTCAAAGTGGATTTTTCACACGATCGCCGTATGTGGAAGAGTTGCTTGGTACTCGACGAAGGTTGGGGTTTCCTCCGGGCAATGAGCCCCTTTTCCTCCCCCACTAAAACCTGGCAACGCCGCCGAAAATATCCAGATTTTTGTTTTTACAAGATACTGTGGAACCAAAATAGAATTCGCCATAAAACTGTAATAAAGATGAACCCTGAACAAAGGGAAACTAAAGGTCATTGCTGGAATTTAACTATTTACGTCCCATTAACCCCGATATAGTAGTGCGTGTAGTAAATCTCTGGATTTTCCGTCGTCCTATTTTCTCATTTGATTTTTTTTTGTAAATTAAAAAGATCCTTCTCAAACTCTATTGTTTGTTGCAAAGTCTTTTCCTTAATTCAAGGAACTTTTTTGTAGGTTAAACATGTCAAGTTTCTATAACTATGCAAATTTGCGCTATTGTGTGTTAGTCGGATTGTTCTGAAATTTCCAAAAGTCTATTTAAAAACGCTTTGTTGGTATTTCGTAGTCATTTTACAACTGCCCAGCCTGCTCTTTATATTGTTATTTGGATACGATATGGAATGATAATATTTGGCTTGCAAACTTGTTAAAGATTTAGGGATTATTTGATTTTTTAGTTATATTTGGGCAAAGGGTTTATCGGTGTGTTTACAAGATGTTATTATGAGGATTTACCAGTGTGATTCATGGAATTGTTCTGTGGATTTATATTTCGTAATCGTCGTATCTGATATACCAGTGAACTTTTACAGTTTACAAATTACAGTTTTCTATCTCGGAACTGTCAATTTTTAGTTTGTAAAAGTAAGTCATTTTGATAAATGTTGTTTTTTTACTGTTTGTATAATATTGGCCAGTATATACGTTACTCTGTTTTTATGTAAATCAAAATTTGTCAATAAAATCTGATGGTCTCTCTGTTGCTTTTTTTTATTATTTTCTCGTGCATAGAAGCAAAGGAGGACTTCCAATTGATATTTTCGTGGCACAGGCATTCATGTTTTATTCATATCATAAAATAGACCGTCAACTTTCAGTAGTATATACAAATAATGGATCCGCTATCTTAACTAGGGTAAAATTACTTATTTTCTGGGGTGTGTAAAAGAGGCTTATTCTACCCGCCTCAACAACGATATTGGTACTATTAAAATGAATGATTTTGTTTTAAATCCAGTAAATTGCATGAAACCAGTCAGCTGAATTGTACTTACACTTATAAGGATATTCATCATAAAGTCCAATAGTTTAGGAATCTATTGCAAAACTCGTCCAGTGATATTTGATGACAAACATGTTGACTATAATTACTCGGTTAAGAATCCTTTACTTTGCAGAACTTTCTCAGTCGGTCAATGGCCCAGATATTTCAGACATTGCTCTTTGGAATCCGACCTTAACTTTAAAAACAGGGTACTCTATGTTTCAAGAATACACAAACCCATTGAAAAATGAGCCAAGCTTTCAATGCCCCCGGGCGTCCTATTGTTTCGGATTTTGGTATTGTGAACGTTATAGAATATCAAAGCTGATTGATTACTATCTAAACCTATAGCAAATTGGCGTGTTAGCTTTACCAAAAATACTGATGATTTGTTGTCAAATTATCTTTACCAGAAAATTCTACTGACTAAGGTCAAACTCCTGCCTGTCGTCAACCTAATGAAATATCATGGGTTGTGCTTTATTATAACAAACTTATGATTGGGTATAAACGTCTAAATGATATGCCCCTTTTTAACAATAAAAAACTCGTCTCCATGGTTATTTTAGACTGGAAGATTTCCCCTGTGCCCATGTGCTTTAGAGTTCAAAAATATATATTTCAGACATGTTAGGGTGTATAGGAGAGCTGTTGGTCTTTTTTACCCTCTCCTTAGACTCGCTGTGGCTAGTCTCATCCTCCCAGGACGTGAAACCAAAGAATGTCTACCAAATGTCTTAGTGACCCGTTACCATTATAGTTATAAGCAATATGTTGTTTTATTGTTAACTTTACCGAAGCATTAAAAATACAACATTCTGAGAGTTACCAGGCACTAGACTCTTATCTTATGGCTTCATAACACGTACCTGTTCCAGTATGCGTTATAACATTAACGTGATAACATTTTAACAGTTTTAATGCAGGTACTCTTTAATTCTTCTTTTAATAAGCCGCAAGTTGGAAAGCTGATAAAAATTTGGATTTCAAGTGAAATTCATCCTGTGTTACAAACCAAATGTTTCACAGTGTTAAATGCAATGTAATCTGTTTTTCAAGATTTTTCGATTGACGTCAAAATGTATTCAAATGCGTGAGATAAATGTCAGTGGACCTAGAAAATTAATAATTGGCAATGACTTTGGTCCATGATTGTAGGATGGGTCCGTGGTGGCAACGGACGATACGAAGAGATACCTACCAGACCCGTGCCAATGATATGTTACCTCCTGATTCCTGTCACTCCGTTAATCGGCCATGTTGATCGAAAATAATTAGTACGCATTTAGCACATTCTTTTAACTACAGTTGAGCTTGGGATAATATATTCTAGGCAGAACAAGGTAAATCAAATTAATAAGTAAGCAAGAAAAGCTTTTAGAAAACAGCTTCAAATACAGATTGGTGCTGTTTAAATGAAATGTCTCTGTCTCAAACAATTCTCACAAACGCTTTTCTTTTCTTTTTTTGTTATTTCGCATCAGATTGAAAAGGCAATTCATAGATCTCTGTGTTTGTGTTGGGTATTAGTGCTAAACATTTTGGGTGGAACATTTTCTGTTCTCTAAATGTACACTGTTTCAGTATGAGAACATATTGCGTTTAGTTCCTTTGGGCGTCTAGAAATAAAATCTCACAAAGTTTTAACGGTTTTAAATTGAAATGAATAAGTGATTTATTTAACAATTTCATCAATGTGAAGGACTAGAGTTCCTCTCTCAATTAAACTGACAACGCCGACATATAATTGGAATGAATTTGGAGTATAGCGTAAAACATGAATTAATGAATAATCCAATTCTTCTTTAATTTTTAAGAGTGTGTTGAAGGAGGATGCATTTCCCCGCTCTCGGGTAATTTCTGGGACAGGCCTTGTGTTAAATGAAAAGGGAGTTGTACAGAAAACTGTTGACAGGATAAGAGATCAAAATATTTCTTTGGGTTTTACCTCAGATAGTAAAAATAAAGATATAAATGATTCATTAAAACCGTACAAAATAGATATCTTTGATTGTTTGTATTGCTGTGCATTATAACGAGAAGGAGACTGTCCCACTCTTACCACCAAATGCGCCTCCAATCGAAGAGTTTTACTAATGGAAATAAAACGTATTGATGACGGTATTTACGTGGTTATAAAGGCTTTATTAAGACTTTTAACTGGAGCATGTATCACTATTATCCGGACACGTTTATTCATTCTTTAGAAATAGCTACTGTGAAAATGGGTTTTAGAAAGCTTAAAAATAATGGCGTGGTTGTTGTGCGAACCAATTACCGGAAAGTTCCATATAAACTGGATAAATCTAGAAAAATCAGTAACATTTCTGCAATTCTTCAAAAAGTGTCATCATAAAAAGTACCGGAAATACTTCTAAACAGGTAATATTAAATTATTGTTTATCGTCTGTTGTATTTCAAGTTCCTTGCTATTTTAATTAGCAGTAATATAAAGCCGTCCGTTCGGATTAGGCATTTATAATGCGTATTTCTTACCGACTCTCTGTAAATTGAACAACGCACACAAGATTAGTTCAATTATATAGCGGCGTTGCCAGCTGAAGTGTGGAAAAAAACCGGGCTCTTTATTTGGACTAAACCCCTGACCCTCGGCGAGAACCCGGCAACTCTTCTACATAGATCTCTTTGTAAACAATTGACAAAAAACATGTTTTGAAATAGATTTCATTTGATTTGATTAATTGATGTTTTACGCCGCACTCAAGATTATTTTACTTAGATGGGGGCGTTGCCAAGGTCAGTGGGAAGGAAATCGGGCTCTTTTTCCGGATCAAACCCTCGATCTTCGGGGAGTATCTGGCAACTCGTCCACATACGGCGATCGAATAAAAAATCCACTCAGAAATGTTTCCGTTTTATTTGGTCTGAGTGTGATTCAAACCCGCGCCGCATCGATGGAAGGCCTGTGTCGTTTTGAAATAGAAACAGGATTACTCCAGATATGATGGGAATTACTCAACAGCACTCAGAATAATAACAAGTTACAAACAGAAGCCTCATGCTAAACAATCACACATTCCATCTTACGTGATTGCCAATTGTCGTCACATATACAGATATGGTATCAAAGAAGTATACAAAGTTAATTTGTAAAGTTAATAGTGGCCCAAATTACTTCCATATTAAAAGATAGATATCCCGTTAGAAGTGTTATCATACTGCCCAGACAAGCAGACGTTTAACACGTGTCTGATTGGCTTGATTAGGTTAGAAGCTTGTTTAATTTGTCCTACAAACTGAATATTTCAGACGAGTAGGAACTACACTAATTGAATTGGGTCCTAATGCTGCTGTTTGTTAAGCAAACAGACATAGCAGACAAGTGGTTGATAGCCAGAAGACATGTCTGGTAGGAGCTGTTGAGTGTTAATAATGTGTATGAGAGCTGTGCAAGTATAGTCCCTTTTCTTAAACTGTAAAAATTGGTAACGATTTCAATAGCAAAAAATGGCTACAAATACTGTAGAAGTGACATTCAAAAACATATTTCCATTTCTACTGTGAGTTTACGACTATAGACATTCATATTTAAAGTCTTCTTAAATTTTTGGTATATCAAGACAACTTAAGTTTGACACATCTCGCTATCTCTGTGTTTTATTACAACAGCTGTATATTTGCAATGAATCCTTTATGATACAACACCTACGCTATTGTCATCATATTGTGCATCTGATATAACGAAATGGTTTACTCAGTAGTTGTCTTGTTATTGATACCAATATTCAAGGTAACTTTCTCAAGTTTGGGTCCGAAAGGAATTGAAGTTGGCACCAGGAAAACATTCTACCTGCACATCAGGGTGGGGGTCACAGCCACCTAAAGGTTTTGTGTACAAAATTAACTACAATTGTGGGAACCTATACATAGGAGAAACGTCCAGGCCCATCAACATACGATTAAAAGAACACCAAACATCTGTGTTAAAATTAGATGGCAAATCAGCCATCTCAGACCATATCCAAGCAAACCCCACACACAATATTCAATGGGACAAAACACAAATCTTAGAAACTAACCAAAGCTGCTGGAAGAAAAGAAAGCTACTTGAAACCATTCACATAAAGAGGATTAAGCCAATAATGAACAGAGACCAAGGACTATTTATCCCTAACATTTATGATCTATTAATCTTTCAAGAACCACCAGAGATTTTAAACTTAAATGCTTATTGTGTTGAGAGTTTGTTGTTATATCCTTGTAATAGTTTAGTATAAATAATCATCTTGCATATTTGTTACTTATCACTTGATAACGGTGTTAGGAGCCACACCGAAACGTCGTGTTCCCAATAAACCAAGAAGTAAATCCATACGCTAGAGTGTTCTTTCCTTCATTATTTGCTCAACTTCTAAATGCCACTTAAACAAGTCATGCTCTTTTGATGTACTCATAATTCTCCTTACGATGACTTAATTAAAGTCAAAATATTGAGATTACACCATGACTATTTACGGAGTTTCTTTACTACTTTATTATGTTAAGTTGTTCAGTAGATCAAATAGAAGCTGCTCTTGATGGTGATAAATTCGTTATATGACGCCCTTTGGTAGGTATGCGGGTAGATATTCGTTGTCTGACATATTATTAATGTCCAGAAAACAAAGATCTACCCGTATACTCACATACGGGCGTCATATAACTAACAATATGTAAGGGTAAAATTTCAATAACTAATAATATCATCAGTAACAACCAAAGTAATAGGGATTGGCACGATATTTCTTACATTTGAGGAAGGATGGTCTAATGATTGACATTGGGCGGAAAGATATAAAAGTTAACCCTTAGGCCCAAATAAAGCAGTGAAATAAAACATATTGAGTCTAGATTTGGAATATTTCCAAAACGGCCTTTTAGCAAAAAAACACAATCATTGGAGGCTGTTTTTTTTACCCAAGAAGGCATTGCGTTTTGCTCAAATTGGGCATCTTTTCCTATACCAAATTATATGACAACGGGGAAATTGTGTCCAATTTACGACCATTAATGTTTCTGGGAGGAAGATTAAACGCTGATAAAGTATAATAAGAAGTTAGTTATAAGAAAGATAAATATTTGAACGATTGTAGATAATCACACAAGCTCTGGAGAAGATGCGTATCGATCTGTTTCTGACTAAAAGAGCGGATTAATAACTAATCTTCTGAAGCATAAATCTTATGCGACAGGAATAATTCATAAATATGGCACAAACTAAACTAAACCTTAGAAGCGAAAGCTACTTTAACATGAACTGGATTCTACAAAGAACTCCATCTTAACTTCTAAGTGAGAGTGTTGTTGATTAGTTTAATCTCATAAGTAGATCATAGTATATGTAATCTTAATCCAGACGCTGTCTATTAATTATCTTTACAGGTGTATTCACGTGCCTACCAGGTAAACGTTTATAGTATATGTTAAAAGGTGAACTAAATAATAACATATGCAAGAAGATTTTGCTTTTAAGGAAAGTCTGAACTTAAACCAACACTTTGTTTCAAAGAAATAATAAGAAATCTGCATGTTCAAGGAAATTAAGATCTTTTATGTTAAACATAGAATAACAAAAGTGAAGAAAACAGATTATAATCCACAGAAAAATAAAATCTCAGGAAAGCATCCAAACACTATCACGAAATAGTTGGCCCCAGCTTTTACTCTAAAAAACTGATTACAACCTGGTTAAAATATATGCTAATATTTCGCCTTCGGAAACTATAAGCGGAAAAGAGTTCTATAATATGCCTAGATCCCAAAGGCTATTATTCCATCAACAAGAAACCTGCGTACATCAACATCCTCAATTATGTCAACTGGATTTTACTGGATATCTGTTCTCAACACGACACAAAAGAAATTGTTAAACCAACTGACATTTTACCATTTTGGGCAACTAACCCGGGAAACACAAGCGATCGTTTTGAATTTAGGAACACACAAAGGTCTTCAGAAAAATTGGAGACCGTAAATTAAAAAGTCTGAAATGAGTGTGATTCAACCTATAATTTACACAGTTTCTAGTCAATGATTGAGGTACGGTCAGATGGTGACCTTAAACCTAAAGTACAAGTTCCCAATTAGAAGCTAGTACAATATATATCGTTCTCTCAATAGACTGTGGTATTGGCATATTTCTAAATTCTGTATATTCGTCATTTTGATCTCCTCATCATTTCCATATATTCGTGTAGTAACTTTACGAGACTGCCGAGTACTTAATACAGAACTAATTTATTCCAGGCAACTTGCTTACAATGTCCGATTACATATCAACGCGGTCTCACCAGTACACTACTGAGTGAGGCTTTCAAAGGGAGGTAAACGGTTACCAGAAAACTAAAAATCTAACTTGAGTTACAACATTTCCCCCTTCCTAAAGATTAAAATTACTTTCAAAACAGAATTGAACTTTAACAACAATAACAAGTTAGCGTTCCTCGCTTAATTTCAACTTTACGAACTTAGATATGAGTTTATTTGAAACAATTAAGAAGTCCTTGTAAATGAATTTCAACTAAAAAACTTTAAGCTTTCAAAAAACCAATAGAACGAATGTTACTGTTCATTAAACTTTAACAATTAACTGAAACAGTTCACTTTCCACAGACATAGTCCTTGAGGTAAGAAGGAGCGACTCTCTCTCTCTTTGGAAAACGATCGGGATTAACCACACTAGATTCAACAGTCTTTTTGGAAATGTCAGGAGGCACATTTCTTTCAGGTGTGATAATTTCAGGTGTTGAGATTGGTATTTCACAACGGTCCATAGGTTGATTAGTGCGCTCAATTGATGTTTCTCTCTCCATAGGAACTGACATACCTGTCGGAAACACTGGTCCTGAACAAGATTCTGGAGTTGGTTTATCAGAACAATCATAACGTTTGTAGACATGGTCGATGTGTCGACGGACAACTCGTTTATCAGCCAGTTCGATGTCACACGAGACTGGACCCGTTGTTCTCATAGTTTCTCCAGGTAACCAACGGGCACCTCGACCAAAGTTCTTAACATTCACTTGGTCGCCTGCTTTGAATGATCTTTCTTTAGTATGAGAATCATGGTTTTTCTTTATTTCCTGTTGTTTTCTGTGAATTTTACCCTGGAACTGTGGATGCATCAAATCCAACCTAGTTTTCAGACGTCTGTTGAGTAATAATTCAGATGGACTTTTCCCTGTTGTTGTCTGAGGTGTAATTCTGTATTGTAATAGAAATCTGTACAATTTGGTGTGCACAGAATTTCCTGCTGTTTTATTAATACCCTCCTTAACAATACGAACTGCTCGTTCGGCTAAACCGTTTGTAGAAGGATGATACGGAGCGCTACAGATATGAACTACTCCGTTTCTTGTCAAAAACTCTTCGAATTCTTCCGAAGTAAAATTTGTGCCGTTATCCGACACCACAATATCGGGTATACCATGCTGAGCAAAGCATTCCCTAAGTTTGTCACAAGTTGCAGATGAAGTGGTTGATGTCATTAAGTATGCTTCAATCCACTTTGAAAATGCATCAATAACAATTTTCTGTGCACTGCATCGTTATAACACAAAATACTTCCTGGTACTATGGTGTGTAGTGGCGAAACAAGTTTTATCTTCTCATGACATTTTCTTTGAAATTATCCAGTACATGTGTGCAATCTGTAAAAGTGCAGACCCAAACATTTCCATCGTTCACAGTTATAGGCATGCTGTTAATCGACTTACTAAAGTTTGTTATGTCCAAATAGTATTGATAAAGACCCTAAGGCATCGCAGATAATCAAAGATGGCTTCGTGACCTTTGAGTGGAAATAACGTGTCAAGAGTAATAGTTGTTTCCTTAGCAAGGGGACATCAGGGAGCTTAAGGAATGAAGATCAGATAAGTAGTTCCGACTTGCGGTCAATTCTGTGTCATTCGGAGTTACAAGAGGCGGATTTGAGTATTTTGGTAATCCAACACATAAAGAGTGGAGCGATATTGAGAAAACTGTGACCCTATAATCATTAATATTTTATGCCTGGTGTTAAACATATAGATTGCTTTAACCCAAGGAGACAATTCTGAAAATTTAAAGTCATCCTCTTTTCGTATGGGCAAAAAAGTTCACCCTTTTTCCTCGTTGATAATCCGAGGTCTAGATAATACACTATAAGATAAAAGCTAGTAACTAACTGTTGGTTGTGGCCAGATCCAAAGGTAGTATCTTCATTCACACAGGAATGGCAAAGTTTGTTTGTTTAACTCTAAAAAAGAAAACTGGGAAAGGAAAGATGTTTCAGCGGTTGGACGCATTTGTGTGGGATGACGGATGGTGGGAGACTTTTGTGATCTATAGGCCTAACTTACGGAGGCCTATTAGTGCCATGGGTGTAATTTGGACTTTTTCAGTGTTTTCCCCTCTTTAACAGCATTTTGCACAAGCAGAAACTTAGTTTTGACAAGAGAGGTTCTGTATGTCGTAGAAAATCAAGCGTGTATCATAAGAATCATAACTTTAAGTACAACGATTTGCATATAAAGTAAAAAAAACGCATGTAAACGTTTTCACCGCGATGGAAATGTTTACACCGCGGTGAGTACCTTTTCTCCGCGTAGAGAACCTTTTCTCCGCGATGAGAACCTTCTCTCTGCGGTGAGAACCTTTTCTCGAAATTTGACTTTTATGAAAAAATGTTTTCTCGCAACGCTTAATAAAAAATATGAGCAACCATTTCAAACATTCCACCTTACGTTAAATGGAAAATCATTTCTAACGTGTGAGTCTGTCTCTTGGGTCTTCACTAGGCCTATGGTTCAATTTCCACACTTAAGCTAACACTATGGCTCATATTTTAAGCTGCTAATTTAAATGTCTGTCAATCCCTCAATGACATTTTAAATGGTTTATTGTACCATTTCAAAGTAGTTCTTATATCATTGTCAAATCTATGTCATTGATGACCACATAAGAGCTATATCGAGACATCGTCATTGAATAAAGCAAGAAGTTGTTATCCATTAGTAATGTTTAAAATGTCGCAGTTCCATTATGTTTCATTTATTTGTTGCCACTCAGTCAAACGTTTAAATATTCACATTGGAACACAATTTATATCCGAAATATACAGCATGTCGTTTAATCAAACGAATGTATTGTTATTTAAAGTTGTGACAGGAAGTCAATGGCTGAGCTCTTGGAACCCCCTTAAAGATTACCTCAGGTAACAAAAAATGGGTTTTGCATGGATAAGAACAATCAAGATCTGACGCACAGTTTAAGACTAACTCTTTGATTTCAAAAATGACATTTTGTGTTAACATTCAGAATAAAAGTTCTAGTTATAGAAAACAAAAATCTTCCACAATCCGTCATCCCACACAAATGTAATCAACCACTGAAACATCTTTCCTTTCCCAGTGTTTTTAGAGTTTCAAAACATAAATTAAACAATCTTTGCCATTCCTGTGTGAATGAAGATACTACCCTTAAACCTGTCCATAACCAAGAGTTAGTTACTAGCGTTTTTTCTAGACTTAGGAATATCAACGAGGAAACATGGTGAACTTTTTTGCCCACCCGAAAAGAGGATGACTTTAAATTTTCAGAATTGACTCCTTGGGTTAATGCAATCTATATGTTTAACACCAGGCATAAAATATTAATTATCATAGAAACACAAATTTTATCGCGATCCACTTGTTGTGTCTTGGATTACCGAAACAGCCTAGAATATTGCCAGAATACTCAAATCCGCCATTTGTAACTCCGAATGACACAGGATTGACCGCAAGTTGGAACTACTTATCCGATCTTTAAGCTCCTTGATGCCACCTTGTTAAGGAAACAACTATCACTATTGACACATTATTTCCACTCAAAGGTCACGAAGCCATCTTTGATTATCGGCGATGCCTTAGGGTCTTTACCAATACTATTTGGACATAGCAAACTTTAGTAAGTCGATAAACAACATGTCTATACTGTGAACGATGGAAATATTTGGGCCTGTAATTTTACAGATTATACACAAGCACTGGATAATTTCAAAGAAAGGATGTACTGCACAGTAATTCATTTATGTTAACAACGGGTGACAAAAATAAAATGCATGCTTGCTTTCAGGCTTTTTAAAGCCTACCTTTGGAAAAGAACCATATACACGTTGGCATAAAATACTGATAAGTCCTAATAAACATATCCAAAGTACGAGTATATCGAAATTATGAGAGGGTTAAAATGACTAATATACAGAATTTAGGGAACATGGCAATATGACCAGTCTATGGAAAGTACGGTATACATTGTACTAGGTTGTACTTTGTATTTAAGGTTTACGGTCACCATCTCACCGTATCCCAACCATTGACTAGAAACTGTAAATTCTCAATTGAATTACACCCATTTCAGACTTTTTTAAATTACGATCTCCAATTTATAGGAAGACCTTTTTGTGTCCCTAAAATCAAAACGATCGCTTGTGTTTCTCGTGATAGTTGCCCAAAATGGTCAGTTGGTTTAACAATTTCTCTTGTGTCATGTAGAGCACAGATATCCAGTTAAATAATGGTATTTGCCAGAATGTAATTGTCGGTTGACATAATTGAAGATGTTGACTTGTACAGGTTTCCTGTTTCTGGAATAAGCCTTTGGGATCTAGACATATTATACAACTCATGTTTCCCCAATATTTTCTGAAAATGCTAAATGTTAGCATATATTTTGAGGGCATGACGTGCATGTTAACCTATGCTTAAAATAAAAGATCATAATTTGTTGAGCGTGGAGATTTCTTATTATTTCTTTAAAAACAAAATTATCTTGCGTATGTTATTATTCAGCTCACCTTTTAACATATACTATAAACGTTTACCTGGCAGGCATGTTAATACACCTGTGAAGATAATTAATAGACAGCGTCTGGATTAAGATTACATATACTATGACCTACTTATGAGATTAAACTAATCAACAACACTCTTTGTCAGAAGTTAAGATGGAGTTCTTTGTAGAATCCAGTTCATGTTAAAGTAGGTTTCGTTTCTAAGGTTTAGTTTAGTTTGTGCAATATCAGTATGTTTATGAATTATTCCTGTGGCTGCTAAATCTTTCATTTAAGATTTATGTTTCTAAAGATTACTCAATAATCCGCTCTTTTAGTCAGTAACTGATCTGAGATTATCTCATAATCCTTTAAGATCGATACGCATCTTCACCAGGGCTTAAATATTTATTTTCTTATAACTAACGTCTTATCATACTTAATCAACGTTTAATCTTCCTCCCAGAAACATTATTGGTCGTAAATTGGACACAATTTCCCCCGTTGTTATATAATTTGGTATCGGAAATTATGCCCAACTTGAACAAAAAGCAATGCCTTCTTGGGTTAAAAAAAACAGCCTCCAGTGATTGCGTTTTCTTTCTGAGAGGCAGTTTTGGAAATATTCCAGATTTTCTAATGGCATTCATCGAATTTAAACTCAATGTGTTGTATTTCACTTCTTTGTTTGGGCGTAAGGGTTAACTTTTACATATTTCCACCCAATGTCAATCTGAAGACCTGCCTTCCTCAAATGAAAGAAATATCTTGCCAATCCCTATTAATGTGGGTGTTGTTGTGGATATTATTAGTTATTGATATTTACACTGGGTGTATGAATCGTTATGACCCTTCTGATAATCACACACTGAGCCGGAGGCTCTAATGGCATTCTGGGAACTTGTCTGTAACAACTCGCATTCACACAGATTTCCAATTCTATTTTTTTTCCATTTGATTTTTTTGTCATCCATTCCCCCACTATATGTAACTGTGCTGTAATAAAATTCCCTGTCTATCTGCGCTCAACTTTTAATTCTAGTAGTAGTAACAGCAGAGAACTATGGGAGTTAATCGCGGATGATGGAGATGGAGACCGTATGGAAATATCACAGATAGTGACTGGCGGAAAGTTAGGAGTCCAGAACCAAAAGTCAAAAAGCAACGCCCAAGACACACAAACGAACAGTATCAATGTTGTGATGTCATGAGTAGATCGCGTTCAAGTAGGTAAATTAAGTCCAAGTCAGTTTGGCCAAGCTCTATACAATGCTGTTGGCAACGTTAAGTTAGTCAAAAAACTTAAGTCACAAGGGTTGACCATAACATGTAACAGCCAAGGTCAGACTGGCAATTCAACTGCCAATTTGTTCACTCGTCATCATATCGAGGTTGCCCAAAATTAAAGGAAGCCAATGGAGCTCAATTTATCAAAGTCACTGAAACAGTGTCGTTTGCCAAAGCACTAAAGTTTGTACGTACATTTCTTCCGTGGCGATTACCTTCATCAGTGGTTTATATAGATTTACACTGGCAAATTTTGAAATCGGACCCACCCTATATTTCAAAGCATTATGCTGGGGAATTTCTAGATAATAACTTTAGTAACTCTTTATGAATTTTCACTGATGGCTCAAAGTGCCCTGTAAGTGGAAGAGTCGGAGGCGCGTTTGTCATCTCAGAGTCCGACTGACTGGTGATGTATTTGATTTGTTTTCTGTTCAGAGCTTGTAGCAAATCATGTACCTCCAAGTTTTGTTAGACTACAAACTTTGCTGTAATCTGCCCCGATTCCTTGAGTGCTTTACAAGCCATAAGCTTCTTCAACTATTGTCGGCCACGTCGTCTCGGTGATGCAGCGCCTAAAACAGCGGCGGAAATCCGCCCTGCAACAAGGAGACAACGTCTTCATATAACTGAAATACTGTTGAGCAGGACGTAAAACCCAAATCACTCACTCACTCTTCAACTATTGCAACTATCTTGTTTGAGAAATTATAAATTTATATACCACTTTATTTAAGCAAGGAGTGAGCTTCACATGGGTACCTGCTCATGTGGAGATTAGAGGAAATGTACTAGCTGATACAGCAGCCAAACAAGCTATTTTATATACTAGTATATCCCTCAGATTTCAATTTACCATTACCAGCGTTGTTCGTTTAACGCTAGGTTATGACTATGTTCTTTTTCACAGTTGTTCGATTAGACCATCGCAATGAAACAGTCCGAGAGCCCCTTGTTTGGAACTGGGATTCACTGCACTACAGACGGAAGTGCCACAGACTAGTACTTTTTACCAAATCATAAATGGTCTCACCCTATCTTATCTGACTAAAGTAGTTTACTCTGTATCCCACGAAGGGCATTATGTTTTTAGAAATAGTTTAAACATATAAAAGATGCAGGCTGTCAACTTTTTCGAATTCATTTTTTTTTTTTCAAAAACTATTTGGTTCTCTCACAAAAACAAACATGATCTGATAGAATGCTTAACATGCCACCTTTCTTTGACTTTAGACCCTAGGAGTTTGTACAAACTATACAACACCTTTAGGAGTCAATACGCAGTCCATCTTTGTTGAATGCGAATGGGACTGAGCACTCTACAAATGACTTGTTTACCCACAATTTAGCTGACAATCAGACAATTCTGTCCCCAATGTCAAACACACAATGTGAAAATACCACTCTGAGGAAGTGCATGTTCAATAGTATAAAGTTATCATTATGTCCTGGTGTTTCCCTGACCATATTTTTTACCAATTTGTTCAATATATTTTTCTTACAAAATGAGATTTGGCTCTATAGAATTAAAAGATCAAAACATTTTGAATTACTGGATGATGTTCACCTATTTGTTAAAGAGAAAAAAGATATGAAACTTCCCTACATAACTCTCTAGAAACGTCCGTACATAATTCTCTACAAAAACTTCAACTTACAGGCTATGACCTGGAGTTTAAATATTAAGATTATGTGTGTCTTGTTTAAATAGCATTAAATTTAACAGATGTCAAAATATGTGTGATTGAATAACCGTTCCAGAGGAAAATTGCGAACAATTAGACTCTGATGCGGATGAAACTGGAAACGAGTCTATTTAAATCACGATGGTAAAAAGCTGTCTTAACTTCTATCCATTAATTTCACGCAAGAGAACCTTAAATAAGGTTGGGTTTTTTTCTCGTCAAATCTTTGTGTTTTTTTTCATTATTGATCATCTCAAGTGATCATCGTCCTTTTTATTAAATTAAGATGAATGTGTGGAAATGCTTGTTTCCTGCTCCATGGTATTTTTGTCTTTATGAAAAAGATAAAGTGGCTTCCCATTATCATTTTGCAACAAATGTGGAAGCTCTATATATAGGATATATGATTAGGTATGTCCCTTGTCATCGCCCCCCTCATTTCACATGTTTAATGGATGTCATCCTTCGGCTCTACGTATGCACCAAGCCAGCAAACATAGTGTTATTTCCTGCGTAAAAGAGCTTAAGGGGACAACAAATAATTTGGGTAGCATTTTTGTTTTGTTTGTTTCAGTGGTCGAGCCTATGTTGAGTGGGTGGAATGACGAATGAGATCGTTGGAGACATTTTGTGATACTCTAACTAGCACTTTCCTGAATGTTATCACAAAATATTCAGATCGACACACACAATTTCATAAACCCAATGACTCAACTCTGATCATTCCATGTTCGCTTTTCACCATCGGTTACATGTCCAGATTAGCTTTCATTGATACAGTTGATCGCCCGTATTCACACAAATGGAGATGATATCCAGAATGTAACAAACTGGGAAAACTCTCTAAATATGTTGAAATTTTCGGATATGTTCGTAATTATGTGATAGACCTACTCTACGTTTGGTTTTTAAGACAGTGAACCGCAATTAAATGTTTTGTTAACAAAAGACTTGGGTGAGTGCAGGTTGACTCTAATGTATATGTTTAAAATTTTATATATTCAATAGGATCGATACGGTCATTCAATGGGAACTTACAGGATTTATTTCCGGCCTAATGTCAAGTTAAAGTTTGACATGACGGTCAAGGACATTGAAAGAGCTGAATTGCGTTGAAAGACAATAGATTTGCGTCATCAAGAAATACACATCCTTCCTGCTAAAGGTGCATGTCCTTGGGCTCTACACTTTTTTGATTCCTGTCCAGAATGTCTTTAGAAACGAGGTATATTACACCAAGGTTAACATGATGAACAACTTAACAACCGTATAACTGCTACAGATTGAATATACTGGTTAATAAACAGACAATTTTCACAGCTTTCAGACCCTGCTTACAACAAACAAATGCTGTTTTTTCCACACCAGATTCTATCTTACATTCCCCTGGAGCTATTTGAATCTAGATTACTTCATTTTATTTTAACGCAATATTCACTAAGTATCAAATAATAAATGAAAAACTATATTCTTTCCGATTGCTTGAAGCAAATTACTTCATTCTGACAATATGACAAGCTGTGATCAACACAAGGAACGTTGCCGTAACCTTTATTTTCAATGGTAGACAGACATACGTTTTTGTTATATACAGTCTCGTATTATTGTTTTACAAATAAGGGTATAAGTTTCTTGTCACGAACTGAAACTAAATTAAACATGTAAAATATTTTCTGTTTATCTGGTATTACATGGAATCTTTAAGCTGAGTCGTATTACTTGTCAAAGCTGAACACAGTTTCCAATACATGCATCCTCTATTGGATATATTGAAAGAGTAACTATTCCAAAGGCCAGTCATTGCTTATAAAAAAAACAAGAGTTTGAAAGACATACTGGTCAGGGCTAAACTCCCCTGTCTGCCTTCTACCTAGGTTTTCTGGGAAAGGGGTATGGGGGGGGGGGGTTGGGGGAATTTTCACTGTCTTTTCCCATGACCCCATAATATATAGTCTGACGATATTCTTACTATAGCTTAAGATGCATAAGCATTGTCAATGCAATACAAAGTGTTCCAGAAAATTCTACTGACTAAGGCCAAGCTCCTGTCAGTCGTTAACCTAATGAAATATCATAGGTTTACTTTATTACAACAATTTATGATGGGGTATAAAGGTCTAAATGATATACCTCTTTTTAACACAATTAGAAACTTGTCTCCGTGGTTATTTTAGACAAGAAGATTTTCCCTGTGCCCGTGTGTTTTAGTGCTCATAAATATTCAAAAGGTTTGGATATTTTGGTTTTTTTTTAAATATGTCATTCTCAATGACGCAATATTTTCAAACTAAAACTTATACTCAATGATCTTGTTTCACGTTTGCTGTCAATTCTTCTAAATTGTGTCGTTTATCTTGTCTCGCCTTTCTTTAGAAAAATTGGTAAAAGTCGTTTTAAATCATAACATCTTATACATATTTAAAAACTGATAAAATAAATTGTCCTGTTTTAGACGGCTTTCAATCATGTATAGGTAGCAGAAAACGTTGACTCTGTTATGCTGAGTATAAAAAACTAAATTTTGCTTGTGAATATGTCCACGTCGGTATATTCAAGATTGGGTAAACCGGGACATTTTTAACTATATACAACTCTGACATTATCCTGATTTATATACAAAAGCTAAACTTATATTCCCTTTGTCTGGATATATATAGTTGGGACAATACAAAGGTTTTATCATAAAAGTACAAAAAGCCGTTTTATCGTTCTTTCTATCATTGCCTCAATTACCAAAACATATTTCCAGAACGGTGTATATTTCTGTGTATGGGTTGGACGCTCAATCCAAACAGCCTTCCACCAATGGGTCGCGGGTTCGAATACCACTCAGTCCAAAAAAAATGGAAAATTTTCTGACTGGGTTTTCACTCGAACGACCAATGTGGGATGGTCGCCAGTTACCAGCGGAAGGTCAATGGTTTCCTCCGGGCATAGAGCCCGGTTTCCTCCCACAATAAAACTGGCAACGCCGCCATATAAGTGAAATAATCTTGAGCGCGGCGTAAAACACCAAACAATCAATCAATTAATTCTGTGTATGGATTTATAGAGAGAAAATGTCGTTTACTCTGGTAAATATGACAATTGCTCATTACCTTTATTTAGTTTTCTTCGTAATCAATCGTACTTTACACAGTACGTCTCTGGGTACATAAAAGCTTCTCTTATATCGAAAATATACTAGCAACCCATGTAACCCAAAGACACAATGGGTTGCGGAATGAATGTGTGTTTTTTTGCATCTTATTATCGTCAAGAAACAGCAATATTTACAACGTATACAGAAAAGCTGAGCTATTGTTCACAGTTGAACATGACTCTTTAACCTTTGAATTCGTCTTACATGGAAACAATATGCCCGAAGATATAGTCCTTCCCTTAGTTTTTAAATAGCTTAAGGAGAGAATAAGATATTTAATTGGAAAAAGTATATCCGATTTGTGTCTCATTTATATGTCATTGAAACAAGGAAACACATCAGATTCTGCTGTTCAGTTATTTGAGGGCTCCCTTTCCAAACAGTTATGCTTGGTATCTGCAGCGGAAGTGAGAAAAGGGATTTTTTCAATGGGCATGATTTCAAAAAGGTCCTTAACCGAATGACCTAGAGTGTTGAAATGCACCGGCACATCATGTTTAACTCTAATACTAGATAAATGGTTGGCTGATCTTTGTCGTAGAGAATTCTGGGTTTCCCCCACGAATTGCTTGCGACATTTTTGCACTTGATAACATAAACGATGTTAGACTGGTATTTGTTGCGGGATTGTTCTCAGAAAAATGTTCCGCGATCAGGCACATCGAGGTTGTATCGTATCTTTAGACATTTCATTGATGTACCCGAGAGAAATGTTGGACGGTAATGATACACTCGCGAAAGAGAAGCAAGCGTGCCGGGTGTTGAAGGCGGAGAACTGATTTATATAGTATGGATGACGTGGCCCATCAAGTAGCAGCTGGTGCGTGTCACTAGGTTTAACAATACTTTGTAACCTAGATACCCAGTATCATGATAGGTATGACACTCCACAGAATTGCGATCATTAGTAGGCTGTAGTTTAATGCTGGGGTCATGGGAATTAAGAGTATCAATGAAAATATGAATGTCTTCCAACGTTTGCTACCATATGACGAAAACGTCATCCATATACCGAAGGTAAATGGAAAGGTGTGTATGACATTTGCGAAGAATGTCAGTTTCCCACTCAGCCATAAAAGTAGAGGCAAAGTTAGGACTAAACGTTTCCCCATAGCACATCCTTTAATTTGCTGAAAGATCTCCCCATTGAATTGAAACGAAATGTCTGGCTCAGTAGTTGTCTTGTTATTGATACCAATATAACTTTCTTTTTTGGGACTGATATGTTTATTAGCGTCCGAAAGAAATTGGCACCGGGAAAACATATTATAGGGGAATAATATGACAAAACTGGGGAGGGGGAGGAGAGGGACTAGAGGTACTAGGTCTAGAAGCGGGGACCCTAGTAGAAACTGGGGAAGGGTGTGGACGAAAGGGGGCAGATACATGCTTAGGAATCCGTAACTTCAGAGATGGGAGTGAGACCACAGATGTCGATGGATTGACAGTCCGATGGGGTTGTGGTGACAATGCCGAACTAACCTGAGCAGTGGCAGCAGAAGTGACAGATTTAGGGATGGAAAGGAAAGAATAACAATACTGAATCGTCAAAAGTTGTAGTCTACCTTTAGAATTCTGTTTGCTTCATTTTAAAGCAATATTAAAAGCAATGTCAAATATGAGACCATTGGATGATCTGGCTGAAGTCACCTGTGCTTTTAATCTATTCAACATGTCGCATAATGGAAAAACATCTCTTGATCTTATGGGCCCAATTTTTGTGTAAATAGTTAAACGCCCTGGTTGCGTTTTGGTGGTTTAAGAAAAGAATTTAACTCTTTAGTTTTATTATTTCAGGGATTTGAGAGACTTTGAGTGTGTATCAGATTGGTTTACCGACGACCGTCTCTGTTAACCTTTTCTTGTTTAAGTGGCATGAGCTGCCAAAATGTTGATATTTTGACGTTAAAACAGAATGTTGAAATTATTGGTTATTTTTCTTAAGACGTATAATTCAGAAGCTTCTTGGTGCTTCTAGTCTCGAAAATGTACGATAAAGTATTGTTTTGAACTAACTTTGGCTTAGAATGAATGAATGGTCGTCCCGGTTATTTAAATCTATCCCGGTTCGTATAGGCCACATACTGTATGGATTTTCCTCAATCCAACACCAATCATTTAGTTTTTCGATGGCCGCCAAAGACTCTTACTGTCGTGACGATCAGACATTATGAAAGAAATGTGAATTTTGGCAGCTCCTGCCACTTTAAGCAATATTCTAAAATTACTGATGCAACAAACCATTCTTGAGACATCCGTTTCAAAACTACATATATGATGTTTCTGACTATAAAAGAATAATCTTCATATTGTCTAATTGTCACACAACATTTTCACCTCTCTTGCGTATTCAAAGAAGTCCAATTTGGTTATCCTTATCAAACCTTGATACGCCTCATGCTTCTAGGACACTTTGTATCGTGCACTTATATCTCGTTTTGGCTATTTTTCTCAAGACGTATAATTCAGAAGCTTCTTAGTGCTTCTCGTCTCGAAAATGTACGATAAAGTATTGATCAAATAGGTTGACCCTTAACGTTGTTTTCATAGTACATTTTTAGAACTGATATTAACAAACTACTGATTTAAATTAGATGTGACATAATTTGTTTTGTTCTCTCTATCTTTAAAACGCTGCAGGCAATGTAGTCTTCGATAATGCTACATGTTATGATAACAGTTTATAGCAAACACTAGTACTGAAGACTATATTTACTGAACGCTTCCGCTCGTCCATATCAGACACAGGTTGGTAGATAAATACTGCATTAACGTAATTAAGGCCGTTTTAACACACTTGGCAAAGCTTAGATTTGTTATTTCACAGTCTACATCGGAGCACTTACTGAACACGATGAAGAAGGCCGTATACTCCAGCTTTTTGATTGCAATAAACTCAAATGGACTCCGACATAAGGCCGTCAATTTAAAAAAATAATTTAGGAGTCAGAAACCTACGGAAGCGTATTAGTGCCAGGGTGAAAAATAAAAACGAGTTTTCTCCTAATTAGGAGATAAATTATCTCCTAATTAGGAGATAATAAGTCCTAATTAGGAGATAATATCTCCTAATTAGGAGATAATTTTTCTCCTAATTAGGAGATAATATTTATCTCCTAATTAGGAGAAAACTTATCTCCTAATTAGGAGATAATAAGTCCTAATTAGGAGAAAACTTATCTCCTAATTAGGAGATAATAAGTCCTAATTAGGAGATAATATCTCCTAATTAGGAAATAAACTTTCTCCTAATTAGGAGATAATAAGTCCTAATTAGGAGATAATATCTCCTAATTAGGAGATAAACTTTCTCCTAATTAGGAGATAACAATTTATCACGGCTATTGATTGTTACATTACTTTTCGACTTCCGCTTAAAAGCATTGAAATGGGGGGTCCGCTCAATAGTCCCCCGTCTCATTAGTCACCCGTCTCATTGATCCCCCGTCTCATTGGTCTCTCAATAGTCCCCCCGTCTCATTGGTCCCCCGTCGCATTGGTCCCCCGTCTAATTAGTCCCCCGTCTCATTGGTCCCCCGTCTCATTGGTTTCTCAATGGCCCCGCGTCTATTTGGTCCCCCGTCTCATTGGTCCCCTGTCTCAATGAGAGGGGTGTCCAGTGAGACAGGGGACTATTGAGACGGGTGACCAATGAGAGGGGTGTCCAATGAGACGGAGGACTATTGAGACGGGGGACCAATGAGACGGGGTACCAATGAGACGGGGGACTATTGAGACGGGGGACCAATGATACTCACAGTGAATATTCCAAAGATGTGCACTGTCATGTTTATTCCGCGTTATACGATTATGTTGCCGAGTTATGGCCCTTTGAAGTTTTGATGTTAATTTTTTTGTCCGGGCTGTATCTTCGTAACTATTCAACTGACAGCGTTGATACTCGCAGTGAATATTCCTAGTATAGCAAAGATGTGCACTGTCATGTTTATCCCGCGTTATACGATTCTGTTGCAGAGTTATGGACCTTTGAAATTTTGACGTTATTTTTTTTTTGTCAGCTTGAAACAGTAATACAGTAAGATATTAACTTACTGATATCCAGTACTACCAAATAATATATATACTTACAGTCTCTATACTATTTTCTCAAACCATCATCAACAGTGAACCCTAAAACTTGAAATTCTATCTATAAGTGAAATAAACTGGAATGCCGCATAAAAGAAGAATACGTCTCTCCATGTAATTCTATTTGAAATATGGCTTACAGTGTATGTACATTTTGTCGTAGATGGCATAAATTTCAGAGGTTTTTGAGGAAAATATACTCCGTACTAAAAGATTTGAGTTATCATTTCATGAATCCGTTTTGAAACTTGCATGACATGTCTCCCTTGATTAGTGGAGTCCTAGCACTCTCTTTCATTCAAGTTTTATTCAGATGTGAGACGATACATCTGATAAATAAGAGGTAACTCTCAGTTACTATTTGATTCACAGTAAATATCCCTAGTTTCCCACACCTACTTCATGTAGTATGAAGGACTATTCACCAGAATTCAGTGGTAGTTGTCAACCTGGTAATTATTGGACATATTTGGCTGAGGGATCAAAGCACCTTTTAGGTGCTGCCTTTTATTTTGGAAGAAACCAAGGGCAATAAAATTATTCTCGTCACGGAGAGAAAAGCACAACACTGCACAAGGTATTGATAATGAGGATATACCAGCGAAGTTTCAAACCAATCCTAACAATATTACCAGAAATATGCCCCGGACAAGAAATCCGGACGGACGGACGGATGGACGGACGGACGGACAAAGCGGCGACTATATGCTCCCCCGAAAGTTTTCGGAAGGCATAAAAAAAGGAAAACAACCTGTCAGAACAAGATACTTTAACTAACAAACATCAACTTCTTGAAAAATGGCAGAAATTCTAATCGGTAGAAGAATTTCTGCCATTTTTCAAGTAAGTGTACCGATAATTCCCAAAAATAACGAGAATACTGTTATACTCACTTTTTAAAAGACACTAAGTAAAAGAGAATAGCCGTTAGCAGATGGCGTAATAGCTTAGGGAAAGCCTCCGGGGTTAATTTACATATTTAGTTCTTGATTATAGTTCTATTTTGTACTATAAACAATTTGCTGTAATCTACACTCACTGGCGATTTGAAGACGATCGAATCTTACAAGCAAATCAATTGTCCTATTTTTTCTTGCAGCAGTTAATGAAAAGTTTTGACGTTGATGTTTGTTAGTTAAAGTATCTTGTTCTGACAGGTTGTTTTCCTTTTTTTTATGCCTCCCGAAAACTTTCGGGGGAGCATATAGTCGCCGCTTTGTCCGTCCGTCGGTCCGGATTTCTTGTCCGGGGCATATTTCTGGTAATATTGTTAGGATTGGTTTGAAACTTCGCTGGTATATCCTCATTATCAATACCTTGTGCAGTGTTGTGCTTTTCTCTCCGTGACGAGAATAATTTTATTGCCCTTGGTTTCTTCCAAAATAAAAGGCAGCACCTAAAAGGTGCTTTGACCCCTCAGCCAAATATGTCCAATAATTACCAGGTTGACAACTACCACTGAATTCTGGTGAATAGTCCTTCATACTACATGAAGTAGGTGTGGGAAACTAGGGATATTTACTGTGAATCAAATAGTAACTGAGAGTTACCTCTTATTTATCAGATGTATCGTGTCACATCTGAATAAAACTTGAATGAAAGAGAGTGCTAGGACTCCACTAATCAAGGGAGTCGAGACATGTCATGCAAGTTTCAAAACGGATTCATGAAATGATAACTCAAATCTTTTAGTACGGAGTATATTTTCCTCAAAAACCTCTGAAATTTATGCCATCTACGACAAAATGTACATACACTGTAAGCCATATTTCAAATAGAATTACATGGAGAGACGTATTCTTCTTTTATGCGGCATTCAAGTTTATTTCACTTATAGATAGAATTTCAAGTTTTAGGGTTCACTGTTGATGATGGTTTGAGAAAATAGTATAGAGACTGTAAGTATATATATTATTTGGTAGTACTGGATATCAGTAAGTTAATATCTTACTGTATTACTGTTTCAAGCTGACAAAAAAAAATAACGTCAAAATTTCAAAGGTCCATAACTCTGCAACAAAATCGTATAACGCGGGATAAACATGACAGTGCACATCTTTGCTATACTAGGAATATTCACTGCGAGTATCAACGCTGTCAGTTGAATAGTTACGAAGATACAGCCCGGACAAAAAAATTAACGTCAAAACTTCAAAGGGCCATAACTCGGCAACATAATCGTATAACGCGGAATAAACATGACAGTGCACATCTTTGGAATATTCACTGTGAGTATCATTGGTCCCCCGTCTCAATAGTCCCCCGTCTCATTGGTACCCCGTCTCATTGGTCCCCCGCCTCAATAGTCCTCCGTCTCATTGGACACCCCTCTCATTGGTCACCCGTCTCAATAGTCCCCTGTCTCACTGGACACCCCTCTCATTGAGACAGGGGACCAATGAGACGGGGGACCAAAGAGACGGGGGGCCATTGAGAAACCAATGAGACGTGGGACCAATGAGACGGGGGACCAATTAGACGGGGGACCAATGCGACGGGGGACCATTGAGAAACCAATGAGACGGGGAACCAATGAGACGGGGGACCAATGAGACGGGGGGACTATTGAGAGACCAATGAGACGGGGGATCAATGAGACGGGGGACTATTGAGCGGACCCCCCATTTCAATGCTTTTAAGCGGAAGTCGAAAAGTAATGTAACAATCAATAGCCTTGATAAATTGTTATCTCCTAATTAGGAGAAAAGTTATTTCCTAATTAGGAGATATTATCTCCTAATTAGGACTTATTATCTCCTAATTAGGAGATAAGTTTTCTCCTAATTAGGAGATAATTTTTCTCCTAATTAGGAGATATTATCTCCTAATTAGGACTTATTATCTCCTAATTAGGAGATAAGTTTTCTCCTAATTAGGAGATAAATATTATCTCCTAATTAGGAGAAAATTTATCTCCTAATTAGGAGATATTATCTCCTAATTAGGACTTATTATCTCCTAATTAGGAGATAATTTATCTCCTAATTAGGAGAAAACTCGTTTTTATTTTTCACCCTGGCACTAATACGCTTCCGTAGAAACCTGAATTAAGTCGTGAAATAGAGAGATATGTTCCATATTTGAAGCTATCAATCTTTGGATCGGGCTCATATCTTAGTTTAGATGTTACTGACTGCTATGGAGTATCCTTCAAATCGCACAGATCAATAATTAGCTATCCCCACTCAGTGTGATATGTCTGTTGCCGCGAGGATCTAATTCAGAAAACAAACATATACCTCATTGTTTCCTTGATCATCCCGTTTGTTGATTTATCTGTGACAAATGATTGCTGGGGCTCCCGCCGGACATAGTGCCCGGCTGGTATGAACTTTCAATTGACAACTCACAGCGAAATCTTCCGTCTGGTGTAAATGCAAAGCACCCAAGCAACTGAGCTTGTCTGATGACAAACCACGACAAATGAGCCTACTGGGTCTGTTTGTTTTCTATTCTCTTACCACAGAGTTGAATCTCAACCTTCCATAGGATGATTTATCAATAGCGCCTCTGTATCATAGATAGTATTTCTTTTCACGAAACTATTCATTCTTTAGCAACCTACATTCTTTTCTCGTAGATTTGGAGAATGTTTATACATATCCACGTGATTAATTCAACTACTCTGTAAAAAATAGTTCTGTCTCTCCAAGTAAAGAGAAGTTCACTGTCAAAAAAACGTTCATTCATGTCCAGATATAAAACAGATCCTGGCCAATATGTCTTCGTAATAGACATATCACGAGTAACAAGGGGACTTCTTATAAATAACTGACCGAATTCCCTCGCCTCTTGCTCCGAAATACATTGCTTATATGAAAAGTTTGACAGAAGATAAATCCAAATAAGTTATCTACAAGGTCGGCCAATGTTACAGTTCCTTCATATTTTTACTGATTCACATATTTATTGCACATTAATACACATGCGAAACGAATAATGCATAGAAAATCAATAGGGAAAATTTAAATCAAAATATCGTTGACTGATAAGGGAAAGTGTTACTCACTGAGTTTAAGTAGTTAGTGTCTTTAGAAAGTGACTATAACAGTATTCTCGTTATCTTGGGATTACACTTTCTTGAAAATATGGTAGAAATTCTTCTACCGATTTTTGGCTCGAACCCGCGTCCCAGAGTATGGCACCTATCGCCAGCACTAAGTGCCGGCTGCCTTATCCATTCAGCCAACCGGTTACATGCACAATCCCGGGACAAGTTCTAACGACGATTACAGTGAAGTCGTTGGTTTGACGACGGTTATAAAGGCGATTACAGAGGTGGCTCCAGTGTTTACTTTATTGGTGGTCCAACGACGTGAAAATATTCAGCTACCGGGTTCCAAAAAGGGTTTGGATAGCAAGAATTTATCATTGTATCGATATCATCCATTTGATAACTCAATGTGACTTTATGTAGGTCTATCGACCCACGGATACATACGTATTCTCACTGAGGTATTTGAGGTGGAAATATAAATTTATCCAGCTAACGTTAAACTGCTTTGTCGATGAAGACAAAAGCTATCTCTCAGAGAGTTAAATCGTACGAGATTATCGGTGGAAGTGGTGTATGTTTGTTTTAGATATATACAGCCACTTTTCTGGTTTTGCAGCTTTATGTTTCTTTAAAGGTGGAAAAAAACATGCAATTGAAGCGAACGGGCTCCCATAGAGCATCATGTTCATATGTGTGAATCTTGATCGTGGTTTGCGGTGTGAATATACACTGAAGATGAATCTGTCAGACAGATTGTTGTTTGATTGTCAGTGGAGCACGCCTGTTACATATATACACATTTGGGGGTAACTGCCGCAAGTACCGATCTAATGCGGCTTCCAATTCCTGTAGATTTTGTACAGGAGGCTCTTGGGCTTGAGTGTTTCTGCCCATCCTATCCAAAATGTGCTCTAAAGGATTCAAACGCGCGCAGTTACCCTTTCAACAAATCCAACGTCTTACTGGAGGGGTGAGACGCAAGCTGGAAGGTAATGGGAGCTATAAGCGCTATGACCTTCTGCTCCAGGGATGTGTTCTACACACTCAAAGTGACATTCAATATGTTCGCCCTGTGAAGCCAGATGGACTCTGAAGTTTCATACTTACAAGCAACTTTTTATTTTGTTCAAATACACTTTTGATTTGACTAACGGTATTCTGAATACATTATATAGCTTATTGCCATTAATGGTAATTTCTTATCGCCAGAATGTTGCCCTTTATGATCACAATCGTTTCTGCAACATCAGTTTGCTAACAATCCCCCTACACTAATGATTGTATCGGTCGGTGCAGACTTTCCAGGGGGTGCTTTTTTTCTTTGTGTATATAAATTGACAGTAAGAAGTATTACTGAAATACTTCCATTGCGAGCTTATCGTATCTTTTATCCAATATCAGCTGCAAGACTACTTCTTATCAAATTTCTACGACCTTCACAAGTCGTTTAAAACCAAATGTAGCCTGCTGCGTTTTCCCAAAAGGTTGATTCTCAAGCAGTATATATTTCAGAGTAATAACAGGGATTGCCTTAAGTTATCAGCACCTCGAAATGGTCGAAATTAAGCTAGGTTTAGATGAGAGACGAGACCAATTTCTCTCCACCGCGCGCAGTGACTGGTGAGCTAGGCGTATGCTGATTGGCCAAGGGAGACACACATCAAGATGGCTGTCGAGTCAGTAAATAACCATTCACAACTTTCTTTTAGCCTATTTTGGCGAGGACAAATCGTAGAGATATGGTTTTGGCACCGTTGGACAGAAAACAAAATACCTCCCTATTTTGTATTTACCAACTTCTTTCCTTTCCCTCACCTTTAATAATGTTAACCACGTTTTGCCCTAAAAAGATATTCAATACTCCGTGTTATTCGCAAATATAGCATTTGTAAACTTATGAGAAAAGGATACCTTTATCAAAATGTTTGACCTTTGACGAATCGCTACTCGGTGCACGAGCCAAATCACAAGGCACAGAAAAACGATTAACAAGTTATGTACATGTACAGGGTTTCTCCCACAAATTATTTCTTATAGGATTAAAGTTCGACCAACATGGATTAGAATTTCTGTCATTGTGTGACTAAACAAATTACTTTCCGACATTTCGGCCTGTTCATCATGGCTAGAGTGTTGATTTGTTCACAAGGCGCAGTTCGGTTATTACTCACTTTTTGCATCCACATTTTGTCTAATTAAACAGATTTGATAATAAATCTACATAACAAATTAAGCGTCAATTGACTTCATCTGTTTTATCTTGTGATACATTTATAGCTTTTCTACTTAAACATACGAATACAAATTAGTTTCATAGAAACTTACTCAGCTGCCTTTTATATCCCACTAAACAAAAAGGAAACAAAAACACAGTTTCAATTTGGTAGCATGAATATTTTCATCAGAAGGAGGAGGCATTTTCTTTTTCTTGTAAATTGTTTAACATTTAAAGGTCCATGTTTCGGACACTTGATTAATATAATAGACAATGAAAAAATGGCCATGGAATCGAAATCGTTAGAAAATATCTTTTTTTAAAAGCATTGAGCATTGTTCGAAATGCCAAATGACATAAAACAACCCATGGGAATTTTTACAACGGTGGCAAGTTTGACTAAATAATAATTGCTTACTTTGAGTCTGAAATCAGCTCAGATATATTAATTGAGTAACTTATTGAACACTAAATATCTGTCATCAAGCATAATCAATAATCATGAAGTTATCATTATCTTCTAACCTCCCAATGTCATGAACTATATTTCAAACATATTCCTTTACTGAAATGAATTTTGAAGGCAAGCTGCAATCGTCATTAGGGAAATTACTGAATTAGTAAATTAACCGACACTGATTAACCCGGAAAAAATTCCGGACCAGGGTGAGAATCGAACACACGACTTAGGGTTACCGTCCCACCGCTCTACCAACTGAGCTACCCGGCCCTGCTGAGAACGGTTCGTTTGTTATAAGAGAATCGATTCTCACCCTGGCCCGGATTTTTTTCCGGGTCAATCAGTGTCGGTTAATTTACTAATTCAGAAATGAATTTTATTTATCAACTAATTTATTATATTTACGTATCCCGATGAAGGAAGTTGACAGGAATAAATCCCTGAGAGCTTGTTATCCTATTTAATTATATGCGGAAGTATGCATGCAAATTTGTCTACAGTACATGTATGAATGCCAATTTCATGTACATAGAAAGATGTGCATTCACAGAGGTACAAATAACAAAAAACAAAAATATTTAAAAAAAAAAGGAGACAGAATTGTATATTTAGATACATAAAACTATACGGAAACATAAATACATACACAATCGCCTTTCGACAGTTTCTTCATATAGAAGGTATAAAATTGGATTATCTAGTCACTCCAATTTCCCAGCCAGACAGACTGGTAAGTGTGATGTTGTCCAGATTTTCCTTGTGGATTAATTAACCTTTCCTGGTGATCGGGTAATCTCTTTATCTTTTGCTGACGATCGGTGATCGGATCTAGATTATGGTCAGATGTTAACTACGGTTCGTGAGTTTATTCCAAAGTAAAAATATACCATAGTGCGGGATAACCCCAAACCGTTTAATATCAGACCAATCTTTCGAACACACTACACTCAGAGGTTGACATGCCTCAAACACCGTGGGACAGGTTTCAGCATTCCTCGATATTAGTTTTGAAAGCCGTCCCGACTGGGATTTCTTCCTACCAAAAATATTTCAATCTGTAAGAACAGATTTCTTCACACGCGGCTTCTTGTTATCGCTGACAGATGACACGGTTACTTAAAAACCCCATAGTTTCACACACATAATTATTGATCTTCTACAAAACCGAATCTTCTGTAAAAGCCAAGTAAATAATATTTAGAATATCCGTATTCATCCTAAAAACTGAAAGTATAGATGAAATTACATTGATTTTAAACGAACTTGTTACGAAAGGTGCTTAATACCACTAACAGACTCCAGAAATGGACTTATGACGGTAATTGGAGACGACATAGTTCCCTGCTGCCTGTATATAACAGGCGAAACTGACTTCAAGTGTAATCACCTTTACAATTTTTTGAAGGTGTGATTGTTGGCGCGGAATTACAGTCATGGAATCTACACACGACAATTGGTCCGAGCGATGAAATCTATATATGCAGCAATTATCTAGTCTTATTTCCGTGTCTTAGTACAAACGTACGTTATAAAATAAGAATTGTTATGAAGAGACATGAAGATAATTATTTAATCATGTATCTGTTCTCGTATTAATGATTTATCAGTTACCCAGAGAATCGACACACCATAATAAACCAATTAACTGTCCATTGGTTATAAGATTAATCCAGTTTATTAATTGTTTTGTGTTACATTGTTGCTGAAGTTCCCATCGGATCCCATTGATAGAAAATAATATTCAAATCTACAATTGATATCTAATGTAGATGAACTCTCGAAAAGATTGCTTATACTAGCTGCCTTCCTGTCCGAACATAAAACTATCCAGACTCTCCCTTAGTATCACTAGTAACAGAGTGAGATACTGTAGTTAACTGACCCTCTTCGGGCGCTGAAATAAGTTGCTTATATTAAAGAGGATGAGAGAGGCAATCAACGCCAATATTTTAAGGTTTGCAAATCCAAGGTTTCACTCCCTGGATATGTCTTTTATAATGTTTGTCGTCACGTCTATCCGGGTGAATTAAAATTAGCATTTGTCTTTTGCCACAATAAAACTGGAGATACAGCTATGGTTCTAATATTTTATCACCAGTAACAAATTGCCATACTATGTTTAACTGACCCACTTTTCGGGAAGAAATAAATTGCTTACATTAAGAGCATGAGAGAGACGATACACAAAAATATTTTGTAGGTTTGCAAATTGTAGGCTACACTTCCTTGGTATGTCTTTTATAATGTCTGTGGTCACATTTATCTTGTGAATTAAAATTAGCTTCTGTCATTTGCAAAAATGAAACTTCAGATACAAAAAGGGTGTTTTTAATGTTAATCAATTAATTTCAAACTACTTTGTATGAAAATCATTTGTTAGGGTAATAATGATGTAAATGATTTTCGCCATTTGTTACCATACTTCTGTTCTAGCAGTTCGGCTCTGTTCGTGGGAAAATTTACCAATTGGCCATAGTTCGACAAACTGAATAGGGATTTACGGCATTGTGTGGCTGAACAAATTATCTTTTCCCGGATCTATTGAAGAACTAATCCTTGCGTGAGTTGGGCACTGTCGGTAGCTGATTGCTAACGCCTTGCTACATTTTCACAAATCAATCGTTGGCGTGTTGGATCTTCTTACTCTTTTATTTTCCCTCTTGATTTCTCAATACCTCTTCCGGAGACAAGAACAAAGGAGAGGAATATTGCTAATGTGAGGTTTAGCGACCTTGGTATCAAAACACGTTCAAGTTTTTGTCCAACATTGTCATAAGACAAAATTATTTCCATTTTCGCTACAAGATTATTTTAGCTTTTTATTGGGAAGGGGCTTCTTTTATCTTGTCCAAGTCTATTATCTGACATTTCCTGACAAAGGCTAATCGACGATCCAAGAAAACAACCAAGTGTAAAACTGATATTTCGGAAAACTAAAATGTCATCAGATTTGGAATTGCACATTAATTTTGTTTATGTTGTCTGCATACCAACTACTTAACTTCTTTGCCTTTGTTGATTATTCGTTGCTGTGTTCAGTTGACCATCAAAATAGAAGATGTCAAGTCCAAGTGATCTGCAGACTAAATACACATATTCGGTACTAAGTGCTAATGCGATGAGTTACCCATAATGTCAGTTGGACATATGTCCCTCTAACAAAGCTGTATGTGACCTAAACATATATTTTAAAAGATGGCTAAGGCCAATAATAGCAGAGTTTCAAATCCATTAACTTTGAAACAAAATCCATTCGGGAAGAGCTTATCTACAATAAAAAAATTGTATTTGAATTTTTCAAAACGCAAATCATCTCGATGTTATAAAATAACCAGATACAGAAGGTAAATGGACTGGCAGTCTTTTCCTGACAGGAATGGTCAGTTCTGTAAAGTGGTTCTTAATGAGAAAAAATGAAGGCATCAACACGTAGATAGTTGTTTGTGAACAACACGAGCTTTCGACGCTAAAGTAACTAAAGAGTTACACTTGACGAAGACACCGGTAAAAGGTGTCGAAAGCTCGTGTTGTTCACAAACAACTGACTACGTGGTGATGCCTTAATTTTTTCTCATTAGTTTGGAATTCACGTTTAAAAAGCGTTTCAAACGTTTCTTACAACGTGGCTCTTATGGAAAATCCATATTAATATTAACAAGCACTGCATAGCAATACATAATCACATACCTGAAGTTGACCATGTTTTGATAAATATGCAAACTTCGATGGCGATCATTTCTGTAATTATCAACCTATTTTTTTTTTGGCTGAACGTAACACAGGGGTTTGATACTAATCTTGGTAGACTGGAATAAAAAATTCAGCACAAAAAGTCCGGAAAACTGTCATTTCTTGGAAAAATTCACTCCAAGGCTCGCAATTTCCGTTAAAATAAACGGAGCGGAACGAAACGAAAAATTAGTAAAAACTAAGTAAAATCAAATATAAAATTTCAGCAAAATGAGAAAAAAAGTCCAAAGAGCTCAAATTTCTCTGATAAATTATCTAAAAACGTTTGGAAAAACTGTTATTTTGATGAAAACCCGAGAGCCGGAATTTCTACAGAAAAAGTCAAACGAGAGGAAACGAACACTCGATCTTTAATTCACCATGGTTGAGGCAGAGCTAAGTTCCATTTGGGATTTTAACTGATGTAGATGCGGTTTGCATTAACTCGGATTCTCCTGGATTAAGCACGGACTTATCCAAAGTTGTTGGAATTTGTGTAGGTGGAAATTCATTTGAAATATTACCTGTTTCAGACCATTGAGTAAAAATAACTTTGGGCTATAATCTTCTGTGTTGATTTTTTCCTGACAACAATGAAAGTACTGTCTACCGTAGAGACATTGTTTGATTTGGTAACCATTTTTCGTCTGATCCGTTTACTGTCGTACACATAATGTAAAGGTGTTGGGAAGATCACTTCCCCTGAGAGACCACTTAATGACTAGTTTAATACGATTTTCGAATTCCTTCGCAGCTGGTTGGTTAACTTTTAGTTTAAGCCGGACAGGATTTTAGACCTCCTGCAGGGCTCGTTCTACTAAGCTGGCGTAAAGTTACGCATAGAGTTACAGCATGCAGTTAGCCCCCAGACTTGCGACCATGCGCAAGTTTCTATACTTTATCAGGCTTTTGGGACTGGCGCAACTGACCCCAGACTAATAGAGCCTCAGAGAGTCTCAGAGCGCGCGGTTGAGCGCTTTCAACCACTTCACATTTATCAGATAGATACATATTATTTACGCCTCCCTACGGGATGGTTCACCCAGGTAGGATCTCTGTTTGAATTCCCTCTTAACCATCCGTCAGATAATAAAACAAACGCACCACAGAATGTCCACTAATTCCTCGTTAACTGTACATTTTCGCTGAAAATCGACCTATTACCTTTCGTACAAAGTCAAATCACTCTATTTTTTTTTTCAAATTAACAGAATTATTATGAATTATGTAAACAATAATACACAATGAGTTCCTTTAAAGATTTAGCCTGGTTCTCGCCAGCAACCTAAATCTCGCTATAGAGTGTGAGGTCTGTAAAAGGAAAACCGTGAACACGAGCAGATTGGACAGTTTCTGTTATATTTCCAACATGAGTTGATTTAGTTTTACCACGTAAAGCCTCTTCAGGGGCCATAATATAGTCCTTTAAATTTCCTCTCAATTGGGCAGCATACCAACTTTCTGAGCGACCCTTTTGAAGTTTGAGATGAATAAGAATATCAGGAGGTAGTTTTGATGTAATCATGATCTAGGGCTTGAACACGCAAGGTTGACACATTTCTCCTCGCTGATAACTCCATAGTCTAGTGTAGCTTTAAGCGTATCCTAAAAACTCTATCCAAAAGACTGTCACCAGAAAATTGTGGAATATCAATTTTGGGTAAAGTGCCTAAGGCAAAATTAACTTCGCTTATCGATGCCTGAGGACCATCGGATAATCTTGTTTGTTGAATTGGGGCAGTCTGTGCCTGTCAAAGCTTTTGTGTTTGGGCATCTGGGCCTGGAGTCCCGTCGCCCTAGTTAATTACATGGTGATCGCTTGTTGATGAGAGAGAATGTATTTACCGCGCGAATGTCTTAATGCCTCACTCAGCTCATCTTTAATACAAACAGGTCACAGTTGGAATATACACAAAGAAAAAAGTTAAGCACCTCCCTGGAAAGTCTGCACCGACAGATAAAATCATTAGTGTAGGAAGATTGTTGGCAAACTGATGTTGCAGAAACGATTGTGATCATAAAGGGCAACTGAAAAAAACTACTAAGGAAAGAGAATAACACACGTCTCACACAAGCAAAAGGTTTCTTTCGTCCTGGTTGCAGTCTGGTTTTGTGCAATAGTAGTTGTTTGCTGGATGAAGTAAAGTTGACTGACAGGTTCTTCTCCAGCCAAGTTAAAACACCAATGTCCCCATTCCGTGTTTTACCTTATTATTTTTGGTAATGGCTTTGGGTATCTTATCCACCTAAATGATAAACACGTTTTGGCTGCAATTAAACAGATATCTTGATAAACAAGTTAAAAAAGGCAACGGAACTTAGGAACATTGTTTGACACCCAAGAATGCGACCTAAATTTAAATAAATAATACGCCAACAATTTCATGTTTTTAGATTAACTATATACACGCCAATGCCAGTAGTATTGATGAATTATATGCTAGCATTGATGATTTATAATATAGATATATGGATAAAACCCCCACTTTACACCTGAACCAATGTCTGATGGGTTGCCGGCTCTCCAAGGATATAGTGACTGATTTTAACTAGCAATATATAATCTGTGTGACACGAAAACCAAGTAATCAAATAACATTTAACTACAATATGCATTATAGGTGATGAATCACTTCCTCGTGATGACAAACCCTTCCTTGATGAGAAAGCGCAGTTCAAAGGACGTGGTCCTAAGAGGGGAAAATTGCAGATTTAAAAATAACTCACACTTTAGTGTCGTACTTTCATTTGTTCTATTTAACTGAAGTATTATAAAACATGTAAACAATGCTGAGCAATGTGTCCCTTTAAATTTGTTATCACCCTTAAGTTTGCCTGTACACATGAATGTCAATAATCACTGTACATTGTAACTTGTATGCAACTGTCTTTGGAGGAATTTCTGCCTAAGATTAAGGCGTATGTCATGAAACATTCCTAGATAACCGATCAAATTTTACAGTTTCCTCTTTGAAACGCATTTCTTCCAAAGTCAAAATTATATGTCATTAAACAGTCTATTTATCTTGAAAAAAGAGTACGTTATTTTAGACTTCTTTTCCCCGATAACGTTACTTTAACTCCCTACCAAAAGACGCGCAAAACCTTCCGTGTGAAGACAAGAAAATTCTTTATGAATAACTGAAGAGAACCATGCACGCAATCATAAAATATTGAAGATTATTTAAGCGCTTCAATACCTTAGATGGACTGTCAAAAGCAGAATTTAGATTGCGATGTTAACGTCGTTCAAGTGATACAGGCATATAAATAAACAGGAATGACAGTGAAACTGTAAGATGATTTTCTATTCAAAGTTACGAAAGTGTATTATGATTTATTTTTCAAAATCGATCGGAATTTATTTAATTATACAAAATAGATAGCTGTTTCCCAATCCAAGATGAGTCTAAACTTTTCACAAAGTACACGTGCTTTATGTTCAAGCCGCAATTAATAATAGATGATTCGGATGGTTGCTTGTAAATGATGCTTTACTGTGTTTGTATATTAAGCTAAAACAATGGTTGAACTCTACACCTCACAGATCAAATAATGGTGGCCTTGCACGCACTTATGTGCCAACTTGAGACCGTGGAAAGTCATTACTGATAACGTATTATCACACAAATACATCCTTCAGGTACATCTGTTTATTTTTGAATGACACGAACAAGGCAAAATAACCAAGAGCTGATACAAAATATGTTTTTATCCTAAGAGGTTTTGAATACCAAAGGGATATTTCTGCCTAGAAATTACAAAAATTTGTTACATTTGGTAATGAAGCTACCGACAATCTTTTCAACTTTTCTGTATTTTTTATGTTTTTTTTTTTCTACCAAATTGATCAATGAATGGCTTGTTATATCTGATGCTCTGGAACCAGTAAAAAACACAGATCCGATGTTTGTAATACAATGAACATGTAAAGAGGAAATATTCTATTGTATCCTCGACCAGACATTTCTCACACAAATCTCTATCATGTAAAATATTCAAAGAGGTTAACCGAAGTAAAAAGTTCAAGATTCACTCAGACAGGTGATGGTTTGGTTTTTAAATGATTATCTCAAATTGCCTTGACGACATGAAGCTATTGATTATTTCGTGCACACAATTGGTGAATTCATTCTCCGTCAAACATGTTTGATATTTTCCAGGCGACTTTTACCCACTTGAGCGAATTCTGATGACGTGAATTTTAGGTAACGACCAATCAAAGCGGTGTATAGATGACGTCAAAAACAAAATACTGATTCTAAATGGCATGACAAAGGTAGTCTCAATGAGAAATGATTACGGCATCTGCAGGAAGAGCTTTCGACATCTATACCGATGTCTTTATCAAGTGCAACGGAATTTAATACTTCAAAACATTGACATAAATACTAAAGAAAAGAACAAATGTGTAAAGTGCCCAACAGTGAAACTGTTTACGAGTGTAACTATCTTAATAATATTCCCAATCTAGAAAACAACATCATCAAGAATGACGTAAATAGGTTAAAGTTCCAATTTGAGTTTTTACAAATTTGTTCCACATTTTACTTATTTGTATACCACAATCTATACTGAACCGCAAAAAAACGTCAATTCTTTTTAGGATATTGATAATCAGTGTACTTCAAATAGATGTAAACAGCACACTTATCAGCGGAATGATTCCAAATTTGACATGATTGACCATCATCATTGGCAGACAAATGTTAAAGGATTTATGGCGTGGGCGTTGATTACAGCGTTGCATCGTCTGAACATTGACTGCATGGGACGGTTGATAAAGATGATAGGAACTTGGGCCCAAACTCTGTGATACGCCTGATTGAGTTCAGCTGCAGTTGTCGGTCTTGGCCACACGAGATTGAGCCTCCTCTGAATCTCGTTTCACAAGTGTTCTATCGGATTTAAGTCTGAGCTGAGAGCAGACCATTGAAGAGTCTGTATGTAGCTTTGACGAAGTATCTCGTTGCTCTGGCAGTATGGGCTCGTGCGTTCTCCTGCTGGAAGACATGGTTTCCATGACGAGCAAAATGGGGCACGATGAAGGTCTCAGCGCCTGATCGATGTAGCGGGCAGCTGTTGCACCATTTCCTCTACCAGGACCAACATTCTTGAACACCATAGGGCCTAGTTTTTTATTCAGTGCTATAGCACCCCATATCATAATGCTGGGACCTCCCCATGCGTCTCTTTCCAGAACACACTCATCTGCAAAACGTTCCCCTCATATACGCGATACTCTCAACCGTCGAGATTCAGTACCAACTTTCATCGGAGAAGACTACAGTTCTCCACTCCCGGTGAAGCCAATTCCGATGCTGTGTGGCCCATTACAGACGAGCGCGGTGATGTCGAGCAGTGATGATCGGACCCCTGTAAGGCCTGTGACATCTGGCATTTGCCTGCCTCAAACGCCTGCGCAAAGTGTCGTCGCTGATTGGTCTTTGGTGATTGCCAATGGTTGTCCTTGCAGTTTCCGCAGCTGTAGCGAAGCTGTTTTGCAGGTGTTGACTGACAATCTGTCGCTCTTGCCTCAACGTTGTTACAGGCGGTTTTCCACCACGAGGACGGTCTGCTGTGCTTCCAGTGGCTTGGACCCGTTCGGACATGAACATTGAAGTGGTTTGCCACAGGTCTTGCAGTCTGGCCAGCAGGAGGTCTTCTCAAGGCTTGGTCTCACTGCTCCCATGACATTCGTGGCATGTCACTACAGTCAAACTGTGAATGATTCGGTGCATGATCGGTGGCTTTTTTTATAGGAATGACATCTCGCATCACACGTGCATTGTGACCTTCAGGCCAAACGAACCGAAAAAGCACCCCATCATTATTTTAGTAACTGTGCTTTGACGACGTGTTTTGCATATTAGTAACATGATCAGAATCCAAACTTTCTTGACCAGTGGCTTCAAACTAGGTCTAGCAAGGATATCAAAAGAGAAAAAATTATTGAAAATTATGATAATGTATGCATTTAGCAACATTTGAACAGGGTGACTTTTTTGCGGTTCAGTATAGTAACCATCATAATGTAATAGCAAAGGAACTCCGAATAAATTCAAAATGAACATTGAATTATGCTTATGCACCAGGTGTGGGGTCTCGGTGGTCAAGGTAAGAGGGATCGTCTCTCAGTCTCACACAGACCTCCCATTGATGCGGCGCGGGTTCGAATCACCTTTAGATCAAATAAAAATTTGTGGATTTTCGCTCGGTCGCCGTATGTGGAAGAGCTGCCAGGTACTCGCCGAAGGTCGTGAGTTTCCTCCGGGCAATGAGCCCGGTATCCTCCCCCACTAAGTCTGGCAACGTCACCATATAAGTGAAATAATCGTGAGTGCTGCGTAAAACATTAATCAATCAATGATATTCAGTGAACCCACAAGTTATAGTAACTATCAATATACAAATAGCGTCAGTCGGAGGATGAAGAGTTGAGTAAAATATCCGATGTACCGACAATTTATCCCAGTCTCATGTATAATGCTTCCGGCAGAAATCTTTCTAGCCTAGAATTACATACGATATATCGAATCTAAGCTGCTCTGTTATCATATGAAATGTATATTGCTGACGGAAATAAAAAATATCACCCAAAAAGAAAGGGAAAAATTCTATTATCGCCAATTCCAAAGATTGATGTTTGATACAGGTAAATCTTCTAACGGAAATAGATAACCCAATTATTATCCTCCTAAGACTTCTGAAGTGACATTCAACACCTATTTCCGTCACTATTCGTTAGATATATTTTCTTAATCAGTCCCCGCCAATCAGTATGATATACGATCCATTCGACTCTGTCTTGCCAATGAGTTTGTAACATATTACGATTTGAGCCAAAGAGGTGATTACGAAAGTTTAAAAAACAGCATCACTTTTGCATGATCTGTAATTTCTTTCAACGATGTTACTTAATCATATCACAAATTATATTTGATTGGAAGTAATCCAAAACGCATCCGATTACGAGTATTATTTAACTAAAACACGGAATAAAAAAATGTCGACTTCGACAGCTTTGGTAGTAATCATTAGAGAACCATTTTTTCCAGTTTACATTTAAATTGAGATGTCAAATTATTAAATAATTGATGTTGATTGACATAGAATTCCCACCGTTATATTTGAGCATATCATTTCGCTTCTTTCAAAACCAGGTCAAGGTCATTTCTATCCTAAATAGTGTTATTTTGGGATTATTGTTGTTGTTGTTTTTTATTCTAATTTGCTTAGGAAAATAGCTTATTTTCAAAATTGTTTTAGGAAATGGTGCATTGTGTTCTATAAAAGTCAATAAACAAATTTATTATATAATTAGTAGTGAGATATTGAGTTAAACAGTGATATCACCACTTTTACCGATAACATTTACATCATCACTGCCAGTGCCGGAACTATTTTCATTGGAATTGGAAATATCTTCTCATGATTAAATCTTTAATTTGTGAAAATTGCTAAAAGTTGTCTCATTTTATATATTATCGAACAATTATTAGCATTATAAATTGGGTGTTCAACACTTTTACACAAACCAAACATTTTTTCGCTTTGGCCTTTCTGTCGTACTCGTCGGCATATTACTTAGGCCTGGGCGAGCAGGGTTCGCTAAATGTCAAAACGTGTTGCAAGTCTACCTCACTTTATAGGACCCAATTGAAAACAATGTGGTACACCTGGACCATTGAAATTGATTATTTTCAAAAATATAGAACATGTATCGAGAACCGACTCAAATCATTGCAACCAAAGACTGTGGGATGTGGTCTGAGTGCCGGCTGATCGTCACGCTCGCTCTGGGCGAAAATGCCAGTGTGAAAGAAGCTACTCAATTGATTCTGGTAACTGAGAAATTAAAGATCTAATTTATCATACCACATTTCAACACACTTAATCTAGTAAATCTTCATTTTAAAATAACAAGACTTCGCCACTATATAGGAACTGTTCAACTTCACCGTCGATGACGGCGAACCTAGATGTTTGTTGTCGCACGTGCACCGTGTGTCCTTCCGCGCAGGCAAACGCAGGTTTTTCTCACGAAATAAGTATTTTGTTCTAACTCAGTTAACTGTAACTCGTTTCATTGATTACATGTGTGAATTGCAACATGAAAATAGGAATTTTCAATGCATATTTATATGTTTTTGTTGTGTTGAACCACCAAACGACGCGCTATTTTATCATACGCCGTACAGGCCTATGTGTGATGGGCCCAAATTTATGTCATTTTCTAGGTCAAGTGGCTGCCGCGAATCATTCAGTTTGTCGCAGAAAATACACGAAAATCTCACTAACAATTATATAATAAATAGAATCGTCTGGACATTGACTGCATGAGACGGTTGATAAAGATGATAGGAACTTGGGGCCCAAACTCTGTGATACGCCTGATTGAGTTCAGCTGCATTTGTCGGCCTTGGCCGCACGAGATTGAGCCTCCTCTGAATCTAGTTTCACAAGTGTTCTATCGGATTTAAGTCTGAGCTGATGTGTGATGGGCCCAAATTTAGGTCATTTTCTAGGTCAAGTGGCTGCCGCGAATCATTCAGTTTGTCGCAGAAAATACACGAAAATCTCACTAACAATTATATAATAAATAGAATATTTGATGTATTATCGGTAAATATCATTTATATTTCATCTCGTAGATTGAAAAACCTTGTATTTTCACTCTTGGATTCGCCAATCGTGAAAACACATATTTTTTAATCCACTCGATGAAATATAAATGGTATTTGCCGATAAACAACAAATATCCTCTATATATTTATCATACGATTCTGACAAGCAAGTGATATGATTGCAATAACAGGAATAATTGAGGGACCTGCACCAAGTTTTCAGAACCTTCAATTCACTAGAACAAAAGTACGAAGAAGTTAAACATCCCAAAAACACACGAAATTTTGGCAAATATCGTTTAATTATTTAAACTACATTTTACCAAAGCTCGCCAAAAATGTTTATTCACATATGTGTAAGTTTACATCTGTGAAATATTTTGTTTTCATTTCTTGTGACCGTCTGTTATGTTTACAACTCAGGAAAACATTGGGGACGTACGGGTATAACACCAACAGTTTTTCATTCATTTAATTGACGACTGTTTTTCAGTTCGCATGAGATAAAAGTAAGTGCATCATTCTTACTCGTTCCCTTGTGTTGATGTTAGTAATTTCGAGATGATGTTTTAGGATCAAGCTATTTCCTCTAATGACTCGATAGCCATAAGACGGAGTGTTTGAGGAGACGAGAGAGTGTCTTCCCAGACGTGCAATTCTATCGAGAGCGATCAATAGTCACGCAAGTCGTGGTAGAACGGCGTCCATCTTCACCAGATCCCTATACAGTCATACTGAATAACAAACACTTCAAAACGTTCAACTGTCGAAGTCACATGAACTAGACGGAACGGAAGTTTTTAGCAAAGCTTAAATGGTTATTAGGTAAATATCCATTTTGACCAATGCACGTTGACAAAAATCATGGTTGGATGGAATCTCTGAATGGATTTAATATATACGACTATGAATGAGTCCTAAATTAGCAGCCAACACAGATACATTGTTTGGATCCCTGTTTGATAACTTCCGAGATCATGGTTGATTGGAATAGCAAAGTTCCACTTGTTTATGTGTTGTGTTGCTTGTTGCAATTGATTGGCGTTGGACAAGGACAAACAAAATACGATTTGATGATAATGGAGGGAATATGCCGGGCAGAGTGCACGGGAATGGTAAGTTACAACTATGTATTTTAACTCTGAGGATGAATAACATTCGGCCTATTCAGGGTACTCCTTGTCAGTTGCCCTCGATGGCTGTGTCGGCGGAGTGATAGTCCCCGAATAAGGTCATCAATTGATACTGTGTGGGGTTCGAATCCCACTTAGACTACATAAGAATGGAATATATCTGAGTGGACTTTTCACTAAATCCCCGTTTTTGAAAGAGTTGCCAGATATTCTCTGGACGGAATTTCCTCAGGTCCTGCAGACATCTTTCCTCACTAAACCTGACAATGCCACCGTGCAAGTAAAGTCATCTTGAGTAGAGCGTTAAACATCATACCAATGAAGTTTTTGAATAGAAACCATTCCATGGGCCATACGCTACCCAAATTATTCTTTTGTAACCTGAGATTATCCAGAAAAAAATAGTTCAAATTTTATGGAAAGCTAAATTATCCAAATTAAAATGAACTGAAAATCATTGTTTTTCCGTCACTGACTATTACTTTAACGTAAATTTACTAGTGTGATGTGAACTAAAGGTTCTTTAAAGGCAATTATCTTTTTAACGTCGAGCTGCCCGGTTTGTACCTGATGTTATATTACCATGACAATGATAAGGTTTGCGTGAAGCAGGGTTTACTCTGTCACTGGTCATCCCATACATAAATAAGGATACGCACTTGGGTTTCTTACTATAAATGATTAATCGGGATTTTACACGGAGACCAAAGCCATGTTGACCTGTCGTTGGTACAATGTAGATGACCATCCAATGTTTATTGTTTGCCACAGAATTCGACAACTAAACCATCGCTGGAAGCCATGTCCAGTTGTACAATAACCTCAACCAGACACTAAAAGCTTTTATAAGGAATATAGTTTGGATAATTGACAGCTGACACCTAATTGTTGACAACATTGCAACAATGCAACAATTACTTGTGAAATACAAAGACAAAGTACTAATGCCTCGATTTAATTTGGCTAAGGAAAGCCATGAAGAATGGTTAGAAATGTCGTGCTTTTCAGTATCGATAGAAATTCAAAGCTACATATGTATCTCCAAAAGACAGCCAATCTCCTAATATACACAGAGAAAAATGTTAAGTCCCCCCCCCCCCTGGAACCCCTGGAAAGTCTGGCAAACTGATGTTGCAGAAACGATTGTGATCATAAAGGGCAACATTCTGGCGATAAGAAATCACCATTAATGGCAATAAGCTATACAATTTATTCAGGATATTGTTAGCCAAATAAAAAGTGTATTTTAACAAAATAAAAAGATGCTTGTAAGTATGAAACTTCAGAGTCCATCTGGCTTCTCAGGGCAAACATATAGAAGTAAAAATGTCACTTTTAGTGTGTAGAATACATCCTTGGAGCAGAAAGATCAATGTAATGTGGATTGCAATTCCTGTCGACCTATGTGGGATAGTTGCCAGTTACCACCGGAAGATCGTGGGTTTCCTCCGGGCATAGAGCCCGGTTTCCTCCAACACTAAAACTGGCAACGCCGCCATATAAGTGAAATAATCTTGAACGCGGCGTAAAACACCAATCAATCAATCCAATTCCTGCAGATTTTTTACAGGAGGCTCTAGGGCTTGAATGTTTCTGCCCATCTTATCCCAAATCTTCTCTAAAGGATTCAAATCCGCGCAGTTAACCTTCAACAGATCCGACGTCTCACTGAAGGGGGTGGGGGGGGGGGGGGAGACGCAGGTTGGAAGCTAATGAAGGCTAGACTCTGACGTTTCATACTTACAAGCATCTTTTTATTTTGTTAAAATACACTTGGGAACGCCGACAAATATTTGAAATAATCGTAAGTGCGGCGAAAACATCATTAAATCAATAGAAACAATAATATTGTTATTCAAAGGTAGATTTAAATTATGATAGTCAAATGTATATTTAGATTTGTTTTCTCCTGACATAAAATCTGGTAGTTTAGAGAGCTTGAAACAAACAGACGTATGAACCCCCAAAATCATACCAAGTTACATTCGTAGAAAATACATATTCGGTATATATCAAAAAAGATGCTGAATTCTTATTGATCATTTTCTTTAGTGCACATTGTAGTTAAAAACTATTAAAAAAGTGAAATTTTCCATCCCAATTTAATTTCGTACCGTTGTTGATATAATAATTGATGAAAACTCCCGAATTTAGTCACACCCACTAGCTGATAACGTATGCCAAATATTATTTGCGTGCAATATATTCAGCTGTTAATGATAAAGCGATGATATTTTGCCTATCTGATATAATGAGACCATCCATGAAATTAAGGAAGATACCAATGGCCTCTAAAATATATGTCGTATTAGCTAAAAAAAATCCGTTTTTTATTCTTTGTAAGTTCTGCATTAAAGTTTCATGAGCTGCCAAAATGATATTTTGGCGTTTAAATAGAATGTTGAAATTATCGGCTATACGTCTTATAATTCAGAAGCTTTTTAGTACTAGTCTCGAGAATGTACGATTAAGTATTATTTAAATTTTGTTTACTTTTCGAACACTGTTTCGGCTCGTATAGGCCACAGTGTGAATTTTAGCAGCACTTTAACTTGTCTCAAATTCATATTAGTCAAATGAAGTAATAGTTTATAATAATTTGTACTATGTCAAAAAACACCAACACCTTCTGAATTCTTTCTAAGGAATAATATCCAAATTTGAGCAAACTCTCCTCTTTAACGGAGAGCGAACGGAAATTAATCAGTAAATACAGTAGGCCTACATTGGCGGTAAATTTTCCTTTCCAACGATACTAAAACCATATATATTTAAGCATATTTCTACGTTTTTAGCTCACCAAGCTGTACTGGAGGACAGTTGCAAAGCGTTATCAAAGAACGACTTACTGACTCGACAGACGCATAGCTCGTCAGTCACTGCACGAGCTCAATAGATATTGGTCAACTCTGAAAGACTGCCATTCAAACTTAGATTAATCATTTCAAGGATCTGGTTATAGCCATACAAGATACGATAAGCTCTCGGGGAAAGTATTTCACTAATAGTTCTTCCTTGTAAATGGCGCACTTCGCTGACGATCCAAAAAGTCTTTGTCTGACAGATTCGTTTTCAGTTTTCTTTCACATCGTAACACACGTGTAAGATTCTCAAACATGGATATGATGCTCTGTTTGAACCCGTTCCATACAATTGCCGTTTTTTTTTTCTTTTATCCGTACCACACTTATAAGCGAATTGATTATTCGTGTTGAAACTCATCGTTGTTTCTGTTCCAAGGCGTTTACAATACAATAACAATACTACTAGATATTGTAGACAATGGCCATGTTTTTGTTTGTTAACACCAGAGATATGTCATTCAAAACATATCACAAACAGGTAAAGTCATCCTATACATAAAAACACATATTGTTTGGTTGCTTAGTTGACCAAGTGGTCTTTGTTGCTAAGTGATTCTTAACAGGAAATACGTTGTCATTTTATTTCAAGTCAATATCAAGAGACCATCCCTTTGACTAGCCAACATCCTGGATTTCTATCGTTTGTAGGACCAGGAAACTATCTGACAATTTGTTCCCTGGGAGCTTGGCTGCTGCAATCACTGAGTTAATTCAAGGACTCGGAGAGCCCCTTTACATGTGTCTCAATTGATACTACCTATAAAAAATCCTTTGGCAAATAAGAGTTTCACAAAATCAAACACATAGGGGTACTATGGTAAACAAAAACTGTGGAATTTTTTTTACAGAAAGTATCAATGAAGGATTTACTGCTGGATTACCATATATTAGTAGTTATTGACTGCCTATCTTAAGGTGGCATGAACTGTCGAATAAAAGAAAAATTTCGTTCAAACAAAATTCGCTTACTGTGCGTCAATTTATTTTAAAGAAGAAAATAAGAGCTTTCTGTTGGCACCAATTTCGAGGTAAGGTAGTTTTTATGAACAACAAAGACTCCTTATGTACGCATTTTTTCCGTTATTAGCACACATTATTTCAACGTAAAGGTATTTCAAACCCCTTTTCTTGACAATAAGAATTTATTGCGAAAAAAAACACGAAAGCTCGTGTTGTTCAAAAACAACTTACTACGTGGTGATGTTTAATTTTTATCATTAGTATGGAACCCACGTATAAAGAGAGTTTCAAACATTTCTTAATAAGAATTTATGAAAAAAAAAATTTGGCAGTCCATGTTAGATCAAGATATTTATCCCAGACCTGACAATTGTCGAGCAACATTGTTCCTTGTACATATTACCAATTCACAAACTCGCAGCCATCACCTTCCCATCCTAACTCACGGCAAATCTGTAAGGTTAAAGTTGATGTGTAGTCAAACGTGTGTAGACTCACAATCAAATGTATCTAAATTATTTACCATTGGAATCGGAAAACTTTAAATCGTCCGTTGAAACGTGACTAACAACAGTCACTTGTTTCAACAGGTTTCGTGATGAGTTTTCCGAAATTAGTAGACGAACAGTGTTAACAAAGTAAATCTAAGGATTTGGGCGAAAGTAGAGCAATTGCACTGAAAGTCAACAGCCAACTGCATCCAATGATCCAGTCTACTACTTGAGTCCATACCGTCACAATAGTAAGTTCCAAGAAAGAGGTGTTTAATGACTAACTAATAAACATCGATGCTAACCATCATTTCTCTCGTATAACTTTGAAGCTTATTGTTACTATTATATAATTACCCAGCCTTTAATCGTTTTGTAGTTGCTTGAAGTGCTGAAACAAAAAAGTGTTAAATTCTTCTTTTTTCTTCGACCAGGGTCTTAATTTACCTCGATGGCTAAAAGGCCTGATTCTTGATTATGCAATTGGAAACTTTTCTGACTGGGTTTTCACTCGAACGACCAATGTGGGATGGTTGCCAGTTACCAACGGAAGGTCGTGGGTTCCCTCCAGGCATAGAGACCGGTTTCCTCCCACAATAAAACTGGCAAAGCCGCCATATAAGTAAAATAATCTTGAGCGCGCCGTAAAACACCAAACAATCAATCAATCATACTGAAATCTTGAATGTCTGAAAATATCTGAATGTATGCATTTTAGCTCATCATGACATGCATGGTAAGAGAGGAACCACACTATAAAAACATCTGCCGTACGAAATTGAGCTTTAGTCGTTGACCATTCATGATTAGGGTCAACTTTACACCGGCGTTTACAAAATTTAATAGAATACTAAAGAAGCAGTACAGGCAGTTGTCATGGCATCGAGGATGGAAGGATACCTTAACTAGTTGATATGGAAGCCTAAACATGTAGAAATAGTAAAAAAAATAGGCGCAGTTTCATCGAGTGATGTTTTTCGTTAAAACACCATTAGGCACAAGGATAGATATGCATACATGCATAGAAAATGATGTAGCCAATTTTCAGGTCCAGAGCGAGAGTAATGCGTAATCAGAGACAAAAATCAACGACTTCTTGATAAAAAACACAAATTGGCAGAAAACGCTGCATAGAAAGGAAGGGTTGTTCATTTAACAGATCCATGCGTCACCCAAGTTGGCAAATAGTTTAGAAAAATATGAAACACACTAAGCTTTGGTCTGTATTGATTGGACTACATGCCCTTAATCACAAAATCTTGTCGAAGTCAAAGCTCAAAGTTGTATCAAAAATATTCGGCGTATTATATTTTCCTAATTACGTTCGTTGAAAGCATTTCGATTTTGCACGAAACCATTATTATCGATAGTCTATAAATGTCATTCCTTAAGGCTTTGATTAGCGTCTGTTTTGTGTTTAAAGGATGGGAAAACTCTAGAAGTGCATGCGGATTAACTTCGAAAGCAGTCTTCAAAGTACTTAAAACATTTCACGTTAATTACCACCAACGGCCCTCTAGCTAAAACAGACAGAAGTATGTAATTTCAGTGGCTTATCTGTGTCACCATTTATTCCGTTTTAAGATGACGTGATGTTACAGCAGCTATTTGTACACAGCAGACTAAATGAATTCTACTCTTTCCATCTAAACTAGTACAGCGTTAAAATTGACTTGCCCCTAATACACAGAAAAATTTGTCAGTCCATAAGAATTGGAATTGCTCAGCAACAGTTCAGAGGGATAAGAATTGTAGGTTGATGCATTTTTTAAGATAATGACCGTTGCAAAAAATCAAAAGAAATGATTTATTATTTCAGTATTCATTTTAGTTTATTGTTATAGTTATCAATTTGTTGAAATAATATGAACCAGCCTTGTGGATAACCAGCATCTATGTCTACCAGCTGACACAGGCGCCTTATTGTCTGTGTATGACTTTATTTATGTTATTGTAGATTGGGGTGAATGCCCCAAACATGCCGGTATTGTGAAAATAACCAAATTCGGGCAAACATAATAACAAGATAATTATCAAAGTAAGGTAACAATATAGATACTCTTTTCATCAAACCGACAAAAAATGAATACAAAAAATCTGACAACAACACAAGTTCCAATTGCATTTAGTAATGATATCGATATAGACATAGGTGTTGAAAGAACGTGTTATTCACAAAACTTGTGGTTAATTATTTCTGATTAGAATAAGTTTTAACATCGATTAATTCCTAATTTACTATTAAAACAGCAACAAACGTCTTTCTGGAAGTGTTGAAAAGCCATTTGACTTCTTCAAATGACAAAACTCTCTCCAGAGAAATGCTTATAACCAATATATTTACACATGTGTCTCATGTACATTGTATGAACGGATATACATGTAGTATAGCACTAGACGTTTTTTGCTATTGATTCGGACTACTGTTGTTATATCCAATTTACCGAAATACTTTCAATTATTTATGTTTTTCCGAGAAATCTCTATAAATCTGGGTTTGAGTAAGACAATATGCCCCTAGGTTAGTACAAACCTATTAAAATCGATATGGGAAAAAACTGTATCGCGTGCAGATTCATAGCAAAATCGCTAGTGACAGGAGAAATCATCGATCGTTCAGAAATAAACTGAATAATACATTGTGACAGGCACAAATAAATAGTTTTATTAAATTTAATTAATTTCATTCTAATATCAAATAAACCTGCATCGAATATAATATCAACTAACAAATGAAACGAAAGCTGTGATATATTATGTTTTGATAATGGTCGTTAAATTAAATACAATCAAAATATATACCTAACAATTGTAATAATAATTTTTTAATATTAATAAATAGTTCAGACCGCAACTTCTCTGATGACCATTTAAATTTAATTACAATTTTAATGAATTTTACATAGACATGTTCAACTGAAGCCCAATACCCTAAAAAGTCAAACTCTCAGGCCTTGGAGTTTGCGGCGTACTTGCGTTTTTTTTCTTAAACGTATTTCCTCTAGCAAATATCACCAACCAATCATTCACTCTCGCCAAAGTTCTTATAGCAGAAAATATTCCCAATTCTTAAAACCGGAAACCCAAATTATAATCAAACTTATCTTTCCGTGTCAGTTTAGTCTTATTTCAACAAAGATTTAAAAAATAAAAAATAAAAAAAGAGTCTTTATAGCTCAGTCGTCAGCATGCTAGTCCTTCCATCGATGTGTCGCGGTTTCAAATCAAACTAAGGCCAAATAAAAAATATAAAAAATATCTGAGCGGGGACTTCACTGGATCGCCGTGGAAGAGTTGTCAGGTGGGAGTTTCCTCCAGGCAAACAGCTCGGTTTCCTCTCCCTTTAAACTGGTCATGGCAATTGGCAATCAGGATATAACGGGGCGTCTCGCAAGGATCAATGTTAAAACCAACTTTATTTCTATTTCAAAGAAATAACATTGCACAAGGCTCCTATTGTTATATGTTCGTCTTTTTGCAGAAGGCAATTGGCGTTGAAACAGTTTGTGTTCTGATGTTTTATGAATTAGCTGGATCTGTACTATTCATTAAGACACAGTGAAATGGAATATTACGATGTTCTGATTCGTTAGATTTTGCCGTTTCAATGTATATACCGACGACGTCATCAGGGAAAGTAATAGACTGACCAACAATGTGTTTGTGGTATCATGCATATTGTCATCATAGGCTTGAAAGAATAAAAAACTGGTGCATGTTGTGAGGGGATTGAAGTTCTATGTCTAAAGTCTTACTAAGGGTTGTTTCAAATGAGATATGACTTATTTGTCATCACTGTATATTGTGGAATCTTCGTGTTCTTTTATGTAAAATCAACAACTACACTCTGAATACATCCACACTCATGGGTTGATAAATGCTTTGAAGTGCGACTTTGTGGGTGACTGCAATGATTTGCGAAAAGAAGCCTTGTTATTGTTATGGAAAGTTTAACAGCAGAGGAATATCGGGGACTTTACAGTACCGTAATCTGAGCTGGAAAGAGACAAGTTTGGAAGCGTTTCTTGTTCCTCTCATGTAACACCCAATAACTGGTTGTTTAGACGTGTGCAATAATATAAACTGTATCTGTTGGGAAAAGTAATTCATCTAAGGAATGGTAATGACTTTAGAGGAATAGAGGTGCACACATGAACCCTAGAAAATTATGTTCTGCACGATACAGTTCCAGTATAGTAATTATTAAGATACCAGTGGAGCAGTTTCAAGGTTTCACAAAGTCTATAGATAACCAAAACATTTCCTGGACTTACTGAAAGAGAAGATTTATTCCTTAGCTTCTGAAAAAACGAAAATTGTTCTGTGTAAAGGGAGCAAGAAAATAGAAGATTGAATATGAAAGCGCCAGAGGTATTCATTTGATGAAACCTTACCTGATATCTTAACATGCTTAGTAGAACATCATTGAATTGGTTTAAATCAGCCTTAACTCGTGATGATGTCATCAGGGAATTTGGAGGGCTTGAATAAAAACTCTGAATAATAGGGTTGAAAAATCACATTTATTTCCCCAAAAACGCAAATTTGCAAAATATTTATGGCAGTATTATTAGGGCTTCTGTAGTCTGCAGCAGTTTAGATAATCAAACTTCAAACTCACCCATCTTTAGTAGCAGTTCACGCAGATTTTTTCGAGACATAGTTTATTTTCGTGAGGAGTTCTAATAAATAGCCTCTGTTTGGAACAGAGGTCAACTTCTCTTTCACACTCATAGGCATATTACAGAACCACTTGCACAAGGGTGTTCAAGGTCAAATCTTTTTAGTTTCGTTGCTGTTTAATTTGTTTCTTGTAGGTGTACTATATTAGTTGGAATGACAGATTCCATACCAAGAAAACTAACTTGAATCCTGTCATCAACCAGTAGAACTATCATTTGTTATGTGAATGTTAAAGAGAAATGATTTTAGATTTACGGTTTTGTATTGCAAACATTTATCGACGTAAAATAGGAAGACATAATGTTATAAAGTACTTCAGGTTTAACCATTTTTACCAAACCAATTAAGGTTCATATCAAATGGTTAATAAAATCCTATATTTTATAGATGATTAGTGTAAACAGTAATTTATCACCTTCTTACTATTTCATGTCAAATCAAGAACATAAGATAAAGTATAGGTGACAGAACAGTCACGTCACGATAAACAGAAAACTTCACCTAAAATTCAAACATCACACATTTGTAACGGTCTTCATTTTGGTGACTCAAAGCAATGATAATTCGTGTTGATCTTCGTACAATGTAGTTACTTCACCAAATTAGCGCAATGGCAATTAGCCGATAAATCAATATTTTGTTCGAGCTGCAGTCCATTGATCTAATCTAATCCAATGGATACAGTTTTACAGAAGATTGGGGTACGCCAGGTTGAAAGCAGTGGTTAACTATACCGTACATTCTATTGCGTGCATTAAGCTATAAGGTCCTCTAACACCTAAATGAAATGAAGATGAATGGCCTTTTGGAGTGGAAAATAGGTGGGCAAATAACTTTGATAAATCAATAGGGATCTGTTATCGAGAAGTCTGGTCGGATACCATTAACTGATTTATTAGATATTATTTGATCGATTCATGTGAAGGAATTTTACCAGCTGGATTCCTCTTTCATTCGGCTGCAAATAGTACTATATCAGATGACTTAACTACAATGGGTTTCTGTTTCAGTTTGAAAATATAATTGAGCTTTATAAGTTTGTGCCTCACAGGATTGAAAACGTCTAATGAGTTATTCGGACATTGCTGGATTTTATACCTGCAAATCCTAACGATGTGTGGGTGTGAAAAGATTCACCACTTACAGATGATCGAAGCAATGTTCATTTCAAAATGTAAATCCGAGTAAAGTGGATGTGTATTGGTTGAAGTGTGTGTAAGCAAGGACAAAACTGTGACTGAATAGTCGGTTGGTTGTGAGCAAAACTGCAAGAACAGTATATCCAAAATTTGCGTCAAACAATTATGTGATGCTTTTCACTGAAACTGCACTATTCACTCTTCAATTGCTAATCAAATACACACGCGGCAAGGTAATTGAATGTTTACAAAAAAAACTTACACACCAGCAGCAAGGTTAAAATGTTAACCGTTCTAGCAGATCAAAAAACGTTAATGACACATGTAATAATTAAGACCAATAGCTGCATACATTTTTTTTTATTTACGCAACACAATCCGTGTCCAGGGTTCTCCGATATGTAATCAATGGGACCAGTTCTAACCGGTTACACTTGTACGAAATTGTCCAATTATCTGCGGATGTAATTTCGGAGGATCCATCGGTGGCAATGAAAATACCGTGTATATGGGGGAAATACAGTAAAACTGTCTGCTTATTTTAACATACACAGTACTCTGGATTTTAGCAGCCAGCGTTGTTCAATAATCCTCCTGTGAAAACTAAGAGCTGTGGTAGAAAAGTGAACAATAAGACAAATTTGTGCAAAGCAAAATAAAACAGTTTCTATGTTTAACTTTAACTTTATTTTACAGCAATAAGAGCCCACAATGGGACAGGTGCAATGTATATATGTAATATGTAACAATTAAAACATAATAAATATATAACAAAACGACAAATGTATGCAAATGTTGTCTGCTGTTCTATAATCGGGTCTAAACCCACATTGTGCTTCATGAATAAGGCAATTGATTTCCAAATAGTTAGATATTATTTTATTTAGTATGGATATAAATAATTTCCATAAGCAACCTCCGATGGCGATACCTCTGTAATTGTTGGAATCAGACCGGTTTCCTTTTTTTAACAAAGGGGAGATAACTGATACATTCCATGCACAAGAGAACTTACCAGATAGGTGGATAAGGTTAAATAGTTTCAAATGGTGGTCAATAAGAATATTTTAGCTAACTTTCGCTGATAATCAAATCTGGACCACTAGATTTTCAACATGTAATCTTTGTATCGCTTCCCGGAATTCATTTGCAGATATCTGTGTGTTCATCACCGCATTGAAAGGCATTATACTTTGTAGGAGAACACTTTGGTGTTGTATATTATCATGAAAAGATGTGTTTGTTGTGTTCTCTTTATTTAATGCACTGAAATGTCTTTTCCATATATCCATATCGATACAGTTGTTATTTGAAGTATGGTGCTGATAAGACGCCAATACTCTGCAGATGCTGAGAGTGTCGCTAATTCATTAAGGATTTGTTTCCGATATTGTGATTCTTTGTACTTTATCAATCTTTTGTACGCTTTTTTATATCTGTAGAATTTTGTCTGTACGATTTCCAAACGGTTGCCTTCTACAATGTTTTAAACTGTGAAACATAAGTGATCGCATAGCGTGTCACAGTCGACACAATGCCATTCGCGTTTTTTTTTTTTTTTGGTTGCTTCGAGATTATTGAAGTATTTGATTTTAATTGTTTGGGTGGAAGCAGAAGTCAATATATTATTAAAATCACCTACAGATGAGGCCACTTCTTCTGCTGAAGGTTTGTATGTTGACATGATGAAGTGATTACATATTTGTTCTTGTGTGTTGCTTGACTTCAAGGCTGATAACAATTTCGCATCTGTGTGTGTCGTCCAAAGTTGCATTATCAACCGGAGGATTTATTGTCGCTTATACAGTAACAAAATTAAACAACGAGGACTTCCGAAGAGACTCGAATAAGGCCAACGTCACGGGATAGACGGACCACGTGATTCGACCGTACATGGCGGAAAATGTCAAACTGAAAATCAGGAAAACTTTAGGTTTCGACTGCACACAGTGACATAAAGCATCCCATAATCCGACAAGGTTGGTAATGATTTCCTGTTTAACCCATACTATCAAACATTGGTAAGGACTTTGAGAGTTGATCACGTTTTGGCGCCTGTAAGCTCGTCCGATCTTCAGTTAGCTTCCAAATCGGATATTTTCATTGGTTGTTGCTTGTCTACAAGATATCCCCAGAACAACCAGACTGAATTTGATGAAATATTAATTACAGATTAATGGTGAGAACGTTGAGAGTTGATCAAGTTTTGGCGCTTGTACCCCCGTCCGATCTTCAGTTAACTTCCGAATGGGATACTTTCATTGGTTGCTGCTTGTCTACAAGATATCTCCAGAACCACCTGGCGTAATTTGATTAAATTTTAATTACAGCTTATTGGTGAGGACGTTGAGTGTTGATCAAGTTTTTGCGCCTGTACGCTTGTCCGACCTTCAGTTAGCCTCCGAATCGGATATTTTCATTGGTTGTTGCTTGTCTACAAGATATCTCCAGAACCACCTGGCAGAATTTGATTAAATTTTAATTACAGCTTTTTAGTGAGAACGTTGAGATTTGGTCAAGTTTTGGCGCTTATCCGCCTGTCCGATGTTCAGTTAGCCTCAGAATCAGATATTTTCATTGGCTGTTGCTTGTCTACAAGATGTCTTCAGAACCACTTGGCTGAATTTGATGAAATTTTAATTACTACTTATTGGCGAGGATGTTCAGAGTTGATCATGTTTTTACGCCTGTACGTTCGTCCAATCTTCTGTGAGCCTCCGAATCAGATATTTTCATTGGCTGTTGCTTGTTTACAAGATATCTCCAGAAGCACTGGGCGGAATTTGATGACATTTTAATAACAGCTTATTGGCAAGTTTTGGCACCTGTACGCCCGTCCGATCTTCTGTGGGCCTCCGTCTGACAGGGATTCGTAGAATTCCAAAGTTTACAAACCAAACATTTAGTTTTTTTATGAGGCCAAATTGAAAAAAATTACCGGCCATTTTAGAGCCATAGTTGAATGTACGGGGAGAGACATAAGTTTTGATCTCAAAACCTTCTAGTTTTTTTTTGTATTTTTATAAAAAAAATATATAATTAAACGCGTGTTTATGGACAGGTATATCTATGAAGTCAAGTTGCTGTAAATAACTCTCCACTCTGCAGGTTATGGAGAAGCATCCAGACGTCTTAATGTCCAATAATTTAAAGCTCGTAATAGAAAAACGATAGAAATTATTACAAAATGTTTGCTAAACATTTCAATATTGTTTTTAAAATGAAGTTTAATGTATTTTAGAATAAAGTGTTCACTTTTACGTTTATCATGGGATAATAATTTATCAAAGTAACGAACTGTATTTACCTAAGGTTCAAGACACAGTTTAGTCACATCTCTAACAGCTACATGTACATTAATCTATTATTAAGCTAATTTCAAGCCGGCGATATGCTGCAAATATCCACAAAGCAATTAACGGATGAAACAGCGATATCCAATAATCTGACATAATAATGTAACCCATAGTATATTTGTAAATTGTTTAAGTGAGATAGCCGTTTGTGCCTTTTTAAAAGATTGAAGAAGACCACCATTTTCTCCTGGTGTGGAACACACTCAAAGCTAAGTTTACGAAAACACCAATTTAGACCGTGAGAGGTTCACTTGCAGGTCAACTTAGAATATTACAACTATACATGTAGACTACATGATGGATTGATACAAAGTTATATATCACTTTGATGCTCGGTTAGTACTAGCTTGTGTAAGTTCAACATCCAGTAACGATAAATAAATCAAAATCATGGATGATATATATGGAATTATATATATCACGCAGAACAATTTTGACGTATTTTCAACTGAAGACTCGAGTATAAAATTTATTTTTAATTTTGTTCGATTTGTAGCCGCGACACATCGATGGAAGGCTTTTGTCGATCGGCATAAGCCGTCTATCGCTTTTACCAACTGAGGCCCGGAGTCCTTTATCAGGCATTGGAACTTATTGACTTCATCGGCCAAACCAATTCCTCTAATACTAGGAGAATTTATCTGTAATAGAATTGCAATACCCACAAAAAAGATCAATTTTGATCTCACGCCATTCTACATGCTTCTTCCACATTTTTGACATTATCGCTCGTAAAGAATTTAGATTTTTGACAAAAAAACTATCCTGGTCAGATATGATAAATAGAGTTTTCCTTTTCTGTCTTATCACAAGAATCTCCGTACTGCTGTGGTTTATTTATAAAGTATTTAATTTCATAGACTAGTCAAACACAAACAAAATATTCGTCACTTGATTCCTGAGACAAGAATGCTGTACGTGTGTTTATTGTGAAACGTTGACATTTTCATGTATTTTCATAAGCTGTTCATTTGGCCGTAGAGTAACATAAACAAAATGTTATATGCAAAACTTAAAGCAGGTTTGTCTGGATTATCCAGTAGGACCATTTTTTTGTTTGGATAAGTAGCTTTATCTGAACACATCGTCAAGGGGACGTTACTTAGCCCAAGAGAAAATGGCATACAATAATGTTAGGTTTTGATATCTAAACACATGACAAGCAGAACAAACCCGGTGGAATACTTGGTAACCTAATCGGAGGTTTCTTAGAAATACTGGATTTAGTTTTAATTCATAAATACTGTAAAGTTTACGTGGCCTTGGGGGTCCAGTGGGTTAGAGGGATCATCTCTCAGTCCCACACAGACATTCCATCGATACGGCGCAGGTTCCCATCACACTAAGACCAAATAAAAATTTGGAATTGATTTTTCACTCGGTCGCTGTATGTGGAAGAGTTGCCAAGTACTTGCTGAAGGTTGGGGGTTTCCTCCGGGAAATAACCCCTGTTTCCTCCACAACTGAACATGGAAACGGCTCCATATAAGTAAAACGACCTTGAGTATGGCGTAAAACATCAACCAACCAATCAATCTGTAAAGTTTCCAGCTGCTGTATTCTCATTAAGCCCATTAATTCCCATTAAGCGCTAAGATTAAAACGTAATATATGTTTGGGGTTTTTTTGCAAATAGAATTTTGAATTGAGATTGTCAAAGTTTTCTTTTAGTATATTACGTGTTCCCGTTTCCTTATAAAATCAATTCACTTTTCGGGCAAAACATAAAGTGTCCAAGTTTGAAAATTTCCAAGGATGTAAGCTACATGTACCTTAGTCTGAATGATTGTCCTGTCGGCAGATAATGAAAAGCACTCTGGGAAGCTACAAATCAAACTAATGTGAATATCATTCTGAATGCAGCAGTATTAAATCTGAAAGTCTTTGCGTCACTATATTGGTTGCTGTGAAAAGACAACTCGCATGTGTTTCTTGTATTCAATATTGTTGATCGATTCAAATTGTTCTGGGTTAAGGTATAGCACTGTTATAGCAATAGCACTTTGCATCAATAGAACTGCAGGCCAATATTATGTATAATTTAAAATCATCTAAAGGTCGAGGTCGAAATCCCAGTCTAAATATAGAGTCAAACATGCTTATATAAAAACATATATATTGACGTCAATAATATTACAGGTAAATAATGCAACATTGTTCTCGATCGCAATATATTTTGATTCAATTTGGAATACACACTGTTCCCAGACTATAAAACATGTTTGCATTGCGGTTGCAAGAACAATAATACTTTAGACGGTTTAAAAAAATACTCGTAAAAATCTTGAGAATCTAAAACTGAAATGCATCAGACAACAAGTGTCAATTCCAATATCCAATGAAATACAGATGTATGGATCATTACAAGGTAGTATGTATATGTAGGCGGAATAATCTCTCGGTTGGATAAGTCTTCGTGATTGTACGGTTCAATCCAAGATCAGATAGCTCGGAGACTAGCGCACAATTATTTTAACGGTATGATTGACGAAGATCACCTAAGGTCGTTATTTTGGTTGCCACGCTACCTACAATTGTGAAAGTTATAAACCTTAGGAGATATCATGCGTATTGATGAAGTATCTTCAGGTACGGCATTGAGTTACAAGTATTCGAAATGATAAATGTCCAAATGGTTCGACTTTGGTGGATTTTATATCTGGAATCAATAGCGATGTGCTCAGGTCAAGGGAAGTACATTTCAAAAATTTTGCAAGGGATGTGCGTGTCTAGATGCCTTTCACGGGTAAGTTGAGATTTCTGGTCTATAATAAAATGTCCCTAGCATGTAGTTAATGTCTCAAATCTATAGTTATTAAAGTAAATGAACACAGGTTCATGGCATTGCCCCTGGCCATCACGAACAAATGCTTCTTCATCGTATCCCCTGCCAGACTATTCCTAACGGATTCAGCTTGCCAGTCACTCAGTCTTTCAGTCCCACAGACCTCCTTTTCTTAACGCTTTCATAACCGATAGAGAAAATTTTAGGCAAGTTTAGAAAATTCTCTTTTTTATTAAACCCTGCTATTATTAGGACTGTTATTTAGTTAAGATTTGTCTCCTGTGTTATCTTCCGGGGATCTTATAGTTCGCTTTTTAATTTCTCTATTTTTTTCATAATATTATCATGTTAAACTCAAACTGTAACTGATGAACAAGACACAGTTACAATTAGTACAATAACGTTCTCGTCATATTGGCAGAGACGAAGTCGATTAATTAGTCTGTGAGACGTTGAACATGAAAATTGTCTTTAACAAACCAAATAGAAAAGCGTTGACCCACTGGCAAACTAAATGAAAAAGTGTTGACCCACTTGGTGGTTTGCGTATCTTGAAGTAGCTTTAGCTGCCAAAATTTGGCTTTTTTCCTAAATTCCGATTTTTAGGAGGTTTTGAACTTTTGACAAACTAAAGAATTGAAGATGTGTGCTTAAAACGGACAAAATTCAAATAGCCTGGATGTACGAGTACATTTTAGGAGTTTAGATGCTTATAAAAACTACCTACACCTCCAAGATTTGTATCAGAGAAAAGTTCTTATTTGTAAAACCACTTGAACAATTAGATAATTGGATACTTCGGTGTCTATAATTAGCAGTTCGTGCCACTCTAACATGTCCAATGTAAGGTGTAACATTGAAAAATATAACCAAGTTTACTTTAAAATATACTTTTTTGTTAACACTAGAACAACCATTAAAAATCGTATTTAGTTTTAAATGGTTTGGTTTGAAAGTCCTTCAGTCGCAGTTTATCTCGTTCTCAAAGAAGGCGGAATACAAGCATACATAGCTATCAGGGCCACCAATGTCCTCATGTATATCTTCTTGATCTGATTATTGTGTAATAATGCATTTACTCCAGTGACAGTTTTTTTATGTATTTCAAGTCCAATCAAATTGCCATCGGTTCGGGTTTTGCTGGCAATTTCAAAAGCCTTCTGTCGACTATGATTATGTTTAATATCGAAGCGTTTTATAGCCAATCTGAATATATTGTCTCCAGTTAGGCCAAGAACGGCAATTCGGATATCACTCGTGGTTCATCGTTTCTCTTTTTACAAAGTGTCTGCATTGAGATGCTTTCCCGTGTGCCATTCCATTACTTAGCAATGCGTTTCGATTACCCTACAAAAAACAGCATGCCTCTACATTTTACCGTTGTCTGGGTAGACCGGAGATCTCCCCGGGATTCATCATATTTTTTTTTCGTTTTTCATAGGTTCGATATTTGAATTATCATTTAAAAGTCTGTTTTTAAACAACATTTCAACTGAAGGCGTGTAGAATTTACAGACTTGAGAAATCAGCCTATATAAGGACCACCATGTATAAGTCAATGTTCGAATTTACGATGACAAAGAATCAATAAATTACCTTGTTATGCTAGAAGCTATACCTGATTAAACTACCACGCCTATATAATCAACTGTTTGCCACAGGTTAGCCTTTGCGTTAACACTATCATTGATAGAGTTCAAGGAAAGAACTAAGTAAATACAGTACAGGCGCGACACATTTTCCTTTTTAACGGTACCAAAACCATACTTCTGCGAGTTTTCCTCGCCAAACTGTGCTATAAGAAAGTTAACAACCGTTATCGGAGAACGTCTAAACTGACTCGGCTGCCATCTTCACAGCAGAGCTTAGCTGTGTGTCTCGATCGGCCAATCAGCATACGCCTGGCCACCAGTCAGTCGCTAGCGTAAGAGAAATTGGTCAACTCTGAAAGTCTGCCATTTAAACCTAGGTTAATTTCGATCATTTCGAGGCGCTAATACGAGAAGACGAACACTCTAACAACTCTGAAATGTACACCAGCCAGTAAATCAACCTTTTGGGAAGACGTGACAGGCTGCATATGTTGTCTACGCGATTTGTGGGGGGTCGTTGTAGAATTTTCAGGAAAGGTAGTCTTACCGCTGACATTGCAGGTTATAACCATACAAGATATGGTAAGCTCGCAAGGGAAGTAATCTACTAATACTTTTTCCGGTCAATTTCAAACCGTCAATGGCGCGCTCCACTGACGATCGAGCACGAGCTCGTCTGGCAGATTCAATTTCATTGTATTTTCACACCGTAAACCACGTGCAAGATTCACACACATGAATACGATGGTCTATGGGAGCCTGTTCGATACAATTGCATGTTTTTTGTTTTCTCCTCCTTTAACATACCTATATAGCATTTGCCGCTAAAACTTTCAAATATGGTTGATATCTAGCTTTGTTTGAAACTGGTCTTTTTCCAAACGTTTAAAAACTTTTAATTTTCGAACCGATAGTTACTGTGGCTGCAATTTTTTTTGTCCTATTTTAGTTCACCAAGAATAAAAACGTTTCCGTATAATCAGCTTTTAGCGCGATTTTTTAACATTTCCCCTGAAGGTTTTATAAACCAGCTTTGGCAATAATTTCTAATTTACGATAAATCTTTTGCAGAACATGTACTTTACAAGTCTGACCAAAAAGAAAATTAAATTTCTGACGCTACATCTGTCGATCTCCATTGCTCACGGAAGTTAATTATCTCAAGCTGCAGTCATCATCAGGATATTTTTGAATTAGAAAATTAACCGACTCTGATTTACCCGGTAAAAATCCGCGTGTCAGGGTCGGAATCGAACTCACGACTTGGGTTACCGTCCCACCACTCTACCACATGAGCGACCCGGCCCTGCTGAAAAAAGATTCTCTTATACAAACAGAACTTAAGTCAAGCCCAATATGTATATTTAAATTGTCATACGTGAGGAAGTCAGTGTTTCGAAAGCAAGGATATTACTGAGTTAGCAGTAAGCTCTGAGTGTCGATTATTATATTTGGTCTCATTATGCTTCCCTAACAAATTATGTTTACTTCATTTAATCTCTTACCGGATATCTGCAGATGTAGATTCTTTTGACATATCGGTGAATAAGCCTAAAAACATAATCTGTATATTGTCCGGGGGCCGTTTCACGAAGCCGTCACTAAGTGCGACCAATCGCAGTTGCCATGACTCCGTATCTCTTCACTATGATATCCATTGGCAACTACGCTTCGTTTGCGATGCGACTGCTTTGTGAGACAAGCCCCAGGAGTGTATGTTAGGTTCTCAGCACCATAGAGGCCGTGTTTTTGTTGTTGCTATTTTTTATTCTTCTTTCATTATTAGTTGGTTATCTTCTTAAGCAGGAGATCCGCGATAGGGGCACAGTCAATCCTTCTCGAAAATCTGTAATCCCAATTTGTTTCCAACTCTGCTCCACATTTAACTACACGGTGAACGATTATCCATCCTCCTTAATTAAAATTGTATCTGTTAAAGTATGAGGTATATGAGAAAACTGTCGCATACCGCTGTTTCCATTTACAACAATTCCCTCTGTTGCTGGCAATAATATCACGATACAAAGGCAATTTTCATGGAACCCCGGCAGTTTGTACTAATTACCCGACCAATGCGACTGTTCATATTAAGCTGGAAAACTAATGGCCCCACTTTAATAAACGTTAGCGCTTCTACTTAAATATGAGAAGGGTTTACCGAAGATTAACACTGGGGGCTGAAAGCAGATGAACACTAGCTCAAGAACTGGACCATTTTAAATGCCTCCCAGAATAACTGTAAAGTACAATCAAAAAGCTGACGAACAGAAAGGCGCCTGGTTTTAATTGACTACGTCGTTTCAATGTAGATGTTTCTGTCATTAACAGACAAGCCGCCTTACATCTTGATCAAAAAGTATAAAATCTATCTAACCATATTTATACTCAAAATTGAGCTTTAACTAAAATTTAGTTTGAGCATTTCTATTTTTCTTTTTTTATCAAATATTTTGATGATATATGTAAATATAGCCATTGAATGGAATGATAAAATAGACAGTTAAAGTATTACCACTCTCCAAACAACCCATCCCTCGCCACGCTCACCCAACGCCCTGGGGAAAAGAGAGTCTCCGACGATCCTATTCCGTTTTATTATAGGATAACTTATTATATTTTAGACACACACATGTATGGCTTCGGGCTGTCATTGATTAGACTGCCCCCGCCTAAATAATCTGCTGTCAACCAGAGCTTATTATTTCTATTAATACCATCTTTCCGCTGATACCAATCTTTTACATGTACGTGAATGAGCAACCTAACTCGAAAATGTACTCATACGTCCCGGTTAATTGAATTTTGATCACACATCTTCTGTCCGTGCTAGTTACAGGCTTTACCAATATATTTTACTCCATCATAAATTCTTTAGTTTTTCAGTATTTTCCTTTATACGCTCAACCTTTCGTGGTAATCGAACTTTATGAATAAAAAGTCTAAATTTTTGCAGCTCATGCCACTTTAAATATTGGGGCTCACGTCGTGTACAACCGTTCTATCAATATAATATTTTACGCATCAAAATCAATTAATGGTTTAAACAACATGGTCGTTTGTACTGAAGATTTAATTTATGAAACGGCGATTGGTAAACAGGCATTGAGATGAATGGTTTTATCGAAAAGTAGAACCGACCTGATAAGGAAATCAATTTAAAAAACAAACAAAAATACTTGTTACTCTCGTGCTTCAATTGAGGAGGTATTTTATCACAAAGTACGATTGAGAGGATATACAACATCTTCCTCAGCAATTCATAGTAGTTATAGTAGAAAAGGTGAGCCGTTTCCTCATATGAACTACCACATAAACTAGAGGGCAAGTCAATGATTTGGTGTTACATGAACTAGAGGGCGAGTCAATGATTTGCTGTCACATGAACTAGAGGGCTAGAGGGCGAGCCAATGATGTGCTGTCACATGAACTAGAGGGCGAGCCAATGATGTGCTGTCACATGAACTAGAGGGCGAGCCAATGATGTGCTGTCACATGAACTAGAGGGCGAGCCAATGATGTGCTGTCACATGAACTAGAGGGCGAACCAATGATGTGCTGTCACATGAACTAGAGGGCGAGCCAATGATGTGGTCTCACGTTAACTAGAGGGCGAGCCAATGATGTGCTGTCACATGAACTAGAGGGCGAACCAATGATGTGCTGTCACATGAACTAGAGGGCGAGCCAATGATGTGGTCTCACGTTAACTAGAGGGCGAGTCAATGATTTGCTGTCACATGAACTAGAGGGCTAGTCAATGATTTGGTGTTACGTTAACTAGAGGGCGAGCCAATGATGTGCTGTCACATGAACTAGAGGGCGAGCCAATGATGTGCTGTCACATGAACTAGAGGGCGAGCCAATGATGTGGTCTCACGTTAACTAGAGGGCGAGTCAATGATTTGCTGTCACATGAACTAGAGGGCTAGTCAATGATTTGGTGTTACGTTAACTAGAGGGCGAGCCAATGATGTGCTGTCACATGAACTAGAGGGCGAGCCAATGATGTGGTCTCACGTTAACTAGAGGGCGAGTCAATGATGTGCTGTCACATGAACTAGAGGGCGAGCCAATGATGTGCTGTCACATGAACTAGAGGGCGAGCCAATGATGTGGTCTCACGTTAACTAGAGGGCGAGTCAATGATGTGCTGTCACATGAACTAGAGGGCGAGTCAATGATTTGCTGTCACATGAACTAGAGGGCGAGCCAATGATGTGGTCTCACGTTAACTAGAGGGCGAGTCAATGATTTGCTGTCACATGAACTAGAGGGCTAGTCAATGATTTGGTGTTACGTTAACTAGAGGGCGAGCCAATGATGTGCTGTCACATGAACTAGAGGGCTAGAGGGCGAGCCAATGATGTGCTGTCACATGAACTAGAGGGCGAACCAATGATTTGGTGTTACGTTAACTAAAGGGCGAGCCAATGATTTGGTGTTACGTTAACTAGAGGGCGAGCCAATGATTTGGTGTTACGTTAACTAGAGGACGAGCCAATGATTTGGTGTTACGTTAACTAGAGGGCGAGCCAATGTGTACGTCCGTAATCCAAAAACACCAACAACGTCGTAATGTTTCACAAACAGCACTATTTATTCCTAATGTGACAGCATGGAAACTTGTAGATGAAAGTGGTTACGTTGAAAAACTGATTGACTGAAAGGAACAAAAAGGAGTCATAAGAATTCACTTAAGGAGAATTCGGCAATAAAATAAAATGTCACAAAAAATAGAAAATTTACGGTAATATGAAAACATATAATGAATTAACCCTTATGTTAGGCTCAAACGCTATATTTTACTACAAAACGTTTTTACGGAAACTTTAGAAAATCTACGGTAATTTGACCCGGTTAACATTCCAGGAATGTCAGATAGGCGTGACCCCTGAGTCAACCCAAGCCGAAATGGCATAGCTGGCTACGTTAAGTCATACAAGTGATTAAATACAGTTAACAAATTCAAAAATCGCTTTAAGTTTACATCGATAGAAGAATTTCATCTTACCGAATTGGTAGACCATTATTAAGCTTTAAAAAACGTCGATAAGGTTAAGTAATTTGTCAGGAAACATTCCGCTGATACACTGTCGTCTAACAGACAGTCGACATGATGGTAGACTCTGCCTCACACTATTGTGACGCAGAGAGAGTCAAGCATCGACCAAACAGTCTACAATGGCCGCGAGTAATAGACAAGGGATGAGCAAAAGGAAAATGATGTTTGACCGTTACATTCCGGCCCCTTAATTGTGGTTACACACACAATTACTTCAAAAATTAAATACAAGGTCAAACAATGCAAAAGAATGAAAAGTACAAAGTTAATCTGCTGAATCGCCCTCAAGTAACGTGCAAAGTTTTTTAACAGGGCGTGTAAGGATCGCAGATTTGGTTTTGATTTTAACAAAACGAACAAGTCCTTGTTTATCTGGGAACGTCTCTAGAACTCTTCCTAGAGCCCAGGAGTTTCTGGGAGAATTGTCAATGGCAAGAACGATATCACCCACTTGTACGTTCTTCCTTGTAACACTCCACTTTTGACGTTGCTGCAACAGCGGCAGATACTCCAGTACCCACCGTTTCCAGAACAAATCAGACAAATACTGTATCTGTCGCCATCTTCTTCGGCAGTAGTTGTCCTTGACGTCGAAAATCCAGGTGGCATCTCTTCGCCGCCTCGTAGGTGGAGAATGTGATTAGGTGTGAGGACGTCTAAATCGTTGGGACTGTTCGGTGCTTCGGTTAGAGGACGCCCATTGAGAATTCCTTCAATTTCACAAAACAGAGTTGCTAGTCCTTCGTCATCCAATCGAACAGTTTGGGTGTGCAGCAACGAATACATGATCTTTCTGACGAGCCGAATCATTCGCTCCCAGACGCCTCCAAAGTGGGATGCGGCTGGAGGATTAAATTCCCACCTGATGTTGTGATTTATTAAGGTTTCTGTCAGTTTATGATGGTCTAATTTTGACATCTCTTGGCGTAACTCACGTTCCGCTCCAACAAAGTTTGTACCGTTGTCTGAACGGATGAGTAAAACAGGACCTCGTCTGGCTATAAATCGACGAATGGCATTTATACAGGAATCGGTGTCGAGACTTGAAGCAACCTCCAAGTGAACAGCTCTGGATGCTAGACAGGTAAACAACACCCCATATCTTTTAACCAAGCTCCGACCACGTTTCAGCTCGATGGGTCCAAAATAGTCAATACCTACTTGAGAAAAGGGTGGTTCATCCGGTATCACTCTGTCAGAGGGTAGACTTGCCATTTTCTGTGACGCAGGTTGGGATTGATATCTCTTACAAGTGACACATTTGCTCAAAAAAGATTTGATCAAAGCGTTCGCTCCGATGATCCAATAACATTGTCTTACATGAGCCAAGATTGCATTTTTCCCAAGGTGGCCTGTTTGGTGATGCGCATCTTCTAGTATGAGCTTGGACAGACGAGATTCCTTTGGTAACACAATGGGATGTTTGGCTCCCCACTTGAGATTTGATTTTGCAAGTCGTCCACCGACTCTGATAATTTGGTCGGACATGAAGGGATCTAGTTTGAACAATTTTGAAGTCTTGTTAACTTTTCCACCAATTTCTTTGTTAAGCAAGGCCTCCCTTTCAGTAACAAAATGTTTCTTTTGCACAAAGACAACCAGGAATCTTTCAGCTTCTTTGATCTCTTTGATTGACAAACACAGCTTGGTGGTTTTAGCTTTCTGTTTTCTTGACATTGTCAGTTGATCTACTGTCCTTTTTATTTCAGATGGATTTAATCCACTGTCCTTGAGCTCTGCTTCCTTTTTCTTTCGAATATCTACTTGTTTCTTTAGGCTATCCTTAAATGCGATGATCCAACCAACGACTTTCTTAAGTTTCATCCAAGACGAGCATTTGTCCATGAGGAGATCTATGACGCTGTCTGTCTGGTGGTTCACAGCAACATTAACGTGTTTGATTTCTATGTCGTCTTTAAGATTGTCGTTGATTTTCACTTGTTCCGGCCAAGTCTCCTTTGGATCCCATAGAAACTGTGGGCCTTTAAACCACATACTTGCCTTCAGGAACTGATACATAGGTAACCCTCTTGATGCACAATCCGCAGGGTTACTGGTTGTTGTGACATAGCGCCACTGTTCGACGGCAGTTGCTTCCCTGATAACATTCACTCGGTTAGCAACGAAAGTGTGGAATCTGCAGGTCTGGTTGGCTATATATCGAAGGACAGACATGCTGTCTGTCCAAAAGTAACTCCCGGTGATCTCCATGTCCAGATGATTTAGCAGTGTTTTGTTGATTCTGACCAAGGCTGTAGCCGCAGTCAGCTCCATGCGTGGCATGGTGACCTTCTTTAAGGGTGATACTCTACTCTTTCCAAGTACGAACGAACAATGAATGCGTCCAGTGATGTCAGTCAGTCGAAGATAGCTCACCATTCCGTAGCCGATGTCGCTGGCGTCAGCAAAATGGTGAAGTTCGCATGAAATTACCTCCTTGAAATCCTTGGGTCTAAGGCATCGGTCGATCTCAAGTGTCTCAAGGGCCTTTAAGTTAGAAACCCATTCGTCCCATTTTCCAGCGTTATTCTCATCAATGGCGTCGTCCCATTTAGCTCCAGATCTACATAAATCTTGCAGGATGATCTTTGGAATCAGGTGAAATGGAGCTGTGATGCCTAGGGGATCATAGATAGAACTTGACAGGGACAGGATTCCTCTTCTCGTAGCTGGTACTTGCCGGTTAGATATTTTGAAGCTTAACGTGTCAGACTCTGTTATCCAGTATACTCCTAAGGCTCTTTCGGAAGGAAGAATGTCTTCTTTCAGGTCAAGCAGCTTCAGCTCCTTTGTTCGGTCATTTGGAGGTACGGTGAGTAACACAGCATGGCTATTACTGGTCCATTTAGTTAGATTGAACCCTCCTAATTCACACAGACCCCTGGAACCTTTGATTAGATTTATCGCCTGTTCGTCGGTTTTGGTAGAGGCTAAGAAATCATCGACGTAGAAGTTTTTCTGGGTACCTGTTACTATTTCATGGGGAAACAACTCTTTGTTGATTTCTGCTGTGTGTCGTAGTGCAAAGCTTGCACAGCTTGGTGATGATACTGCTCCGAATAAGTGAACGGTCATACGATACACCTCCGGTTTGGCATTGAGGTTTCCTTCAGGCCACCAGAAGAAGCGAAGGAAGTCCCGATCCTCTTGTGGGACACGAACTTGATGGTACATGGCCTCGATGTCTCCCATGATGGCGATAGGATCTTGTCTGAATCGAAGCAGCACACCCAGCAGGCTGTTAGTCAAATTAGGGCCTTGTAGGAGAGTGCTATTAAGAGAGACGCCTTGGTAACTTGCGGAGCAATCAAAGACAACTCTAAGCTTTCCAGGTTTTCTGGGGTGGTACACCCCGTGGTGAAGGATATACCATACCTTTCCTTCCTCGGTTTGCAAGTCTCTCTCGGATACCCTTTCAGCATAACCTTTGGACAAGAGTTGAGCCATGAACATGTTGTAATCTTGTTGATAGTCTAAGTCACGTTTCATTTTCTTCTTCAGGTTTTCTAGACGAATCAACGCTTGAGAATGGTTGTCAGGTAAGTACGTGTTCGGTTTTCGGAAAGGTAGGTTTATGTAAAAGTGTCCTTCATTCAGATGTATTGTCCTTTGGGCCAATTCTAAGAAACGCTTGTCTTCTCTAGAGTTCTCAAACTGATCATCAATCACTCTCTCTGGGAATTCGTAATTCATTGATTGCTTGATGAGTAACTCCAGCTCTCTGTACCTTTCGTCTTCTTCTATGGCAACAACTTCTGCTTTATTCGTAGACAAGTGTCGGTTGCTTTCATTCACCAGTCTACCTTTGCGAATAACGTTCCATACGATCCAACCTAGCATTGTTTGGGTCGCGTGTGGTGAACCTCTTGGCCCGCTTCTAAACTGAAGTGGGGAATATGCGTCGGGTATGTTATTACCAATCAACAACCCAATGCCACACTCAACTTCTGGTAATGTGACGTCATTGAGATGTGGCCAGTCAGAAATGTCTTTGTTGGTAGGTATATGTTCTTTAGTTATTGGGATTTTCTCCTTTGTGTAAACCTGTGGAAGATCTATAGTGGTGGTTAATTCCAAGTTGCAGATTTGTAGGCCCTTTACTGATTTTGTTTCCATTATGTGTGGTTGACCCATGGTGTCCAATGTGATGCGTAAGCGTTTGCCGTTTCCACCTAGTTTACATAACAGTTCTTCTGACACGAAGCTAACATTACTTCCTGGATCAAGGAAAGCATATGTTACAATAGAATTCAGATTGTTTTTAAGTTTCACTTTGACGGGGATCACGGCCATGGTGCAATTTCCTTCTCCGGCCCCTGTATTGGAAATATGCTTGCTTGGTACACTTGTAAAAGCACTGGTGTTTGATTCACGGGTATTTGGGGTTTCTTGCTTGCTTGTTCCTTTTCTTTTCTCCCACTCGTCATTGTGTAGCACAGATGGGTGACGGAAGCCGCAGTTTGAACAAGTAGCTCTATCTCGACAGTATTTGTTGCTGTGCCCTGGTTGTAAACAGCCGAAACAAATTTTCTTTGGCTTCAAAAAATCAATCCTTTCTTGATATGGCAACTTGATTAGAACCTTACAGTCGTCTACGACATGAGAAGTTTCAGAGCAATAGATGCAAGCATTCCTGGAAGGGGGGCTGTTCGGAATCGTGGATGGTGTAGTCGGGTTCTTTGAAGCGTTGGTAGCGAAACTGCCTTTACTGGACAACCTGGCACTTGTTGTAGAGTTGTATTGTTTAGCTTTATTTGGCGTAGGGTTTTGGGCATCACGTAAAGCGTCTTTTCCGTAGGTAGGGTCACATGCCTTTCTTGCCTCCATTTTCACAAAGCGAGCTAGGTCACTAAACTGAATTGGTTGTGATTTCTCTTTGAGTTGTTGAACAGTGCTGCGCCATTTGTCATGATGGTAGTATGGTAATTTGGAGATCAGTCTTTTCATATTTTCGGGATATTGTAGTACCTTTACAGCTTCAATACTTCGAATGGCGTTGTCACACTCACTGAGGAAGATGGCAAATTCGTCCAGGGATTTCGAACTATCAGGTTTTATGATTGGCCAATTTAATGCTCTCTTCACGAAAGCATTAGCTAAAACTTCATCCTCTCCATAGCGTTGGTGAAGTTCCCGTAAAACAGCAGGATATGCCACTTTGGCCTCCAAGTACGAAAATCCGTTTACTATCTTGCGAGCCTCGCCTTCGGTAAATTGTTCAAGATAATTTAGGCGCTCGTCATCATTGTCAGAGTTCATCACAATTTTAGTTTTGAACTGTCTCATGAACTTCGGGTACTCTAATGGATCCCCACTGAATGGCTTGATGTCAGATACAGGTTTCCGTAGTTGTCGAACAAAGGAAACAATTACGTCTTCGTTGTCTGTGCTACAAGCGTTATGTTTATTGTCAAAAGTATCTGGATTAACTGGATGTGTATGTTCTGGATATGACTGAGGGGAAAGGGCGTAGTTTTCGTTATTTTGAATAACGTTTACTTTCGGTGTGAATGGTTCTGCTAATGGACTCATGATATGGTGGGTATGGGGGCCCGTTTGTGGCATAAGTTTATTTATTTCTATGTTTTTCTCAGTATCTGTACACAGTTGACTCTCCTTGAATCCAATCATATCTAACTGTTTTGGGTTACTTTGACTTTCTTCTTGGGCAAATTTATCAAGAGCTTTAGTTTTTGCGTCCACGATGTTTAGTTCTGTTTTAAGTGTCAATTGTTCCTCTTCCAACTTCAATTTAAGCATGGCCATTTCTAATGCTTGTTTAGACTGCAGAGCATGTAACTTGGCTGAAAGTTCTGCACGTTTCTGATCCTCCTTTAACCTAATAGATGACACTGCACTACGTGACGTCACATTTGAAGCACGGCCTTTTCCTTTACTTGTTTGAGAAACACTGTCATTAGGCAGCAAAGTGTCAGTTTTTTCTGTTTTAATGCCTTGAACAAACCACTGTTCGATGTTATGCTTGTACATGGAAAGTAAGTCCAGACGATCTTCAAATACGTTTTCTTCAGCTGTGACGTGAGGTAGATAGTTTTCATAGCTTTGAAGAAATTCCTCATATATGGTTAACCAGGCTTGATGTTTATTTCTTAGCGTTTTTATGTCTTCGTCCTTTTCCTTTATTTCTTGCATTTCTTTAAATTTTAGTTTAAGTTGTTTTGTTAATGCAGACAATTGTTTACTTGCTGTTTCAAGGAAATATTCCTTTCCTTTTGTGGTCCTTGTCCGCTTTCGAGTTTCTGTATCTTCTTTAGACTTCATCACGTCCTCTGCAGACTTTATAATAGCTTCCTCTGTAAATTCCGTTTTCTGTTCCATATCGGCTTCCATACTTTGGTCAATTCGTCAATGCAATGTACGTCCGTAATCCAAAAACACCAACAACGTCGTAATGTTTCACAAACAGCACTATTTATTCCTAATGTGACAGCATGGAAACTTGTAGATGAAAGTGGTTACGTTGAAAAACTGATTGACTGAAAGGAACAAAAAGGAGTCATAAGAATTCACTTAAGGAGAATTCGGCAATAAAATAAAATGTCACAAAAAATAGAAAATTTACGGTAATATGAAAACATATAATGAATTAACCCTTATGTTAGGCTCAAACGCTATATTTTACTACAAAACGTTTTTACGGAAACTTTAGAAAATCTACGGTAATTTGACCCGGTTAACATTCCAGGAATGTCAGATAGGCGTGACCCCTGAGTCAACCCAAGCCGAAATGGCATAGCTGGCTACGTTAAGTCATACAAGTGATTAAATACAGTTAACAAATTCAAACATCGCTTTAAGTTTACATGGATAGAAGAATTTCATCTTACCGAATTGGTAGACCATTATTAAGCTTTAAAAAACGTCGATAAGGTTAAGTAATTTGTCAGGAAACATTCCGCTGATACACTGTCGTCTAACAGACAGTCGACATGATGGTAGACTCTGCCTCACACTATTGTGACGCAGAGAGAGTCAAGCATCGACCAAACAGTCTACAATGGCCGCGAGTAATAGACAAGGGATGAGCAAAAGGAAAATGATGTTTGACCGTTACACAATGATTTGGTGTTACGTTAACTAGAGGGCGAGCCAATGATGTGGTCTCACGTTAACTAGAGGGCGAGTTAATGATATGGTGCCATATAAACTAAAGGGTCAGTCAATGATATGGTTACGTTAACTAGAGGGCGAATCAATGATATGGTGTCACATGAACTAGGGGGCGAGTCAATGATTTGGTGTCACGTGAACTAGAGGGCGAGCCAATGATTTGGTGTCACGTGAACTAGAGGACGAGTCAATGATATTGTGTCACATGAACTAGATATGACGGCGAAAGATGTCAGCTTTGAGATTATTATAACCCTAAAATGCCGTGAGCTGAAAAAAAATCATACTTTTTTCATAAACTTTTAATGTCGCGACAATGAGATGAGATAACCAAATGACTGACGCTGATATAAGGAAAATCCTTTCAGTCTGAGGCCGACTGGAAGAAATTTATAATTTATAATATGTGGGACTGATGTAACCGCGTATATATCGAGGTTCTCTCTCAGATGTCAGACATATATAATAAGTATATTATGTTATAAAAATTATCTGTTTGTGAGTGTCCATGTGAGTATGTCCATGTATTTATAATGTTGTTTCAATTATTGTAAAATTCATGGTACACAAACCATTGTGACAAGGGGCAATTATTTGCTCAAGTCAATAAACTTTTAATTGAATTACCGCCGAGCCTGATGGCGTCACATAGATTTGCGCAAAGCTTTCTGGGTAAAATGTACCTCAGTTCGCCATTTTGTTTATTGGTAGATGTCACTATTTTGGAAAACATTGATGACATAACTTGTGTTTATCCACACATTTTTCTGGTATCTTAACGCCTTTTATGTCTTCTTATCGATAAAGTATTTTTTCTTCCGCCATATTTTAAAATTATGTTAACATCCCTCAATTCCCCGAAATGCTTTGAGTGTAAATTCCCAGTTATTTCATCCAGCAATCGGTCAATTGAACTAATAAGGAAGGGGTTGGAAACGCCTTTGTATTTACAGTCGGTCTACTCGCAGCAATTTGGCTCGCTATTGTTTCCCTCAGACACCCCGTGAGGGTATTCCGATCCGCCCCGAGAATTACCGAAGCCCGTGTTGTGTATTCCGATTGTCACGGGGTGTCTGAGGCAAACAATAGCGAGCCAAATTGCTGCGAGTAGACTGACTGTTAATACAAAGGCGTTTCCAACCCTTTTCATATTAGTCCCAGGTCTGATGTACATGTATATTACTTGTAGTAAGTTTATTGATCTCTCTGGAGTTTTCTCTCGTCCTATTTTCTTATTTGGTTGTTTTTGTAAGTCTTTTGTGTTTCATGTAAAAGTCTACAGATTTATCTCGAAAGATATTGTTTGTTGTTATATGTTTTTCCCAAACCCTACGGCTAATTACAATTTAGTTAAGTTGACCTACTTTTCAGCCGAACTGTTACTGAAGTCAAGGAATTTTCGCGTAGCTTAAATATGTCGGTTTCTATAGCTATTCAAATTTATGTTAATGCGTATTAGTCGGATTCTTTTGGATTTTTTAAAGAATATATTTAAATGTTTTTTACTTGTATTTGTCAATCATTCCCCAACTGCTCTGTGGTGATGTTACTTAATCTGATATGATATGTTATACGGGACGATATTCCACCTGCTAACTTTTGTGATAAAATGATTTTTTCTGTCTGGCCAGAAAGTTTGCTTATGTGTTTTCAAGATGTATTCTGTAGATTTACCTGTGTGATTCAAGGATTTTAATCTGGGGATTTATATTTCGTAATCATGGGATCTGTTATACCAGTGAACTTTGTGAGTTTTCGGGTTACAGTTTTCTATCTTGGAACTGCCAATTCTTAGTTTTTTCAAAGAAACCCATTTTTATATATCCTTTCTTTTTATTCTTTGTATATGTTTGATTGTAAATACGTAAATTTGTACATAAAATCTACTGGTCTTTTTGTTAGTTCTTCATTTATTATCTTGTCTCGTAACATATATCCCCAAGATCACTATCTTATCAAGTTGTCATGTTGAGCCTTTTAGTTTGATCAGTTATTATGATACGAAAAGTAAACAAATTGAAATAACCGGGACGAATGTTCATTCATTCTAGGCCTACATGTACATATATCTTTTAACACAAAGTATACAACCACACAAAAGAAACACTGGACTGTTTTGACAGATAATTCTGAACGAGTGGCCTCTCTTTGTTTTTGAACACGGGCGTTTCAATTACCAGAACTTCATGGTAAATGTAGCTTGTAGCTCGTTATCAGTCGTTATCTTAGCCGAGAAATCGTGCCTGTGTGTTTTTTCTTTATTTCTATATAACCACACAGCCAAGAACAATGTAACGTTTTGGGGTTTTTTTGCGCATAAAAATGCCACCGAAAAACGTAACATTTCCGAGATTTCCAGGTTGACAGTTTCCGCCATGAACGATTGATTCACGTGGGCGGTTCATCACGTGAGATTTCGCGGATCTTCGGCAGTCATCGGCGTTTGTTTGTGTTTAGGTTGGAGATTGTGAACTCTCCGCTAAATGATGACACTGTATTTGCACATCTTTTAAGAGGTTTTAATGAGTCAATCTATCATTTTCCTGACACAAACTCTGTGAACAGTGTTTATCTTGATCATTCGTGGGCGACAAATAGACGTGGGCATGTCCTTTATATAGGCACCACGTAACCGCCAGAGCGCATGCGTGTCATAATAGAAAAAACAAACAGTCTATTAACTTTTTTTATCAATTTCCGAAATACACGTGATTCAGGCTCTGTGGTGCAAACGTCCGGGGGCAGTTTCACGAAGCCGTCGCAAAGTGCGATCAATCGCAGTTGCCATGACTCCGTATCTCTTCACTATGGTATATATCCATTGGCGACTATGCTTCGTTTGCGATGCGACTGCTTTGTGAAACGAGCCCCGGGAGTGTATGTTAGATTCTCAGCACCATAGAGGCTGATTCTTCGGGCCATTGTTATCTAATTCCACAAGTTTAGTCTTGAGTTTATTTTTCTTTAGTTTTACCTCACAGTAGTAGTGGATAAAGTGATCGTATTTTTTCGATATCATTGCGTGTGCTCTGTTTTACTCCCTTTGATTGTAAAGATCAAATTGCATTCAGTTGATTTTATCTGTCAAGAATAAATGTTGCGTGTGGTTGATATTAGTAGGCTTTTCTCATATCCCACTAGGTGCTCTTTATTTGCCCTTGGCACCCTCTCATTATTACTCCAAGGTATGTATCACAAAGAATGCTTTTGTTTCGATCCCATTAGGAAACATTGTTCGTGTTCGGTAGACTTGTATGTCTATGTCTGGGGAGAAAATATAACATATAGATCTTCTATCATTAATTTAGTCAAGGCTGTGCTATTTACACCTGACGATGACATTCAGAGTGGGTGGTTGTACTATTAAGGTTATATATTATCATCGGATGTCTGGGGGTAATAGGTCTCGGATTTCACTGTGATCTGTTAAATAGCCTCATAAAAGTGACCAGAAATAGCTGGTATATGAAAACAAAACATTTGTAAACCCGCAAGCAGCTAATTTCAAAATCAAATAAGCCGAGTTAACCGACTTATTGTTTATTTGATGGGCAACAAGTTTTGTACGAGTTTCATCTAAATGAAAAATGATGTTTTTTTAATGCTTCATCGGTTAAATGTCAAAATCTACAATCTCACGGTTATATTTAAATGTGAAAAATATACTCAATACGTGGTTTTAATGGGATTCCACTTAAACACACTTTAACAAGCCCTTCTGGCGAGCACGGCGATATAAAGAACCGTAAGTATATAATGATTATTGATGGTTTCTTCATTATAAGTTTATACAATGTTTTAGTTTTCTGAAGATGCCTTGTAAGTGGACAAAAACTAGTCCATTGTGAGGCAGATTTGTCGATTTATTTCACCAAAAGGCATTTTTCTATCTTAAATGCGAAACTATATATGCTGATGAATAGTTCCATTTTATTGCATTTCGGTGTGCCAAAGCCACGATAAATTAAATAGTCAAACTACAAACATCATTCTGTGTTGAGATTTCTATTTAAAAAACTAGCTTGCCATTGTTTTCCTGTTATATCATTAAGAAATCCACTATTCGCTAATAACACGTAAAAATGTGTAAGCATTTGGTACTTTTTAACTTTTTACACCAATGATAATTTAGTTGCCCTTGATTTTTGGGGTAGCGTTGAGACTCGTTCTACTAGTACCTCCTGTTAATCCAGAAGGCGCGAGTATCTCGTATGCTTTCGGGGAAAACAATGATCCCCTCCCCTCTCCCGTAGGACAAAAATGAACTTGCGCAATGTCTTTGAAAGATTTCGACTTAATTTACATTCACCTTTAAGTTTTGATTTGGTTCCAATAGAAACCAAACAATTTTGGCAGTTTACGATGGTTTAACGCGGGGATAGGCTTTCGGATACAATCGACTTTTTACGAGTGAAGTGTAGAACAGACACTGGATTGGTTTCGTTCGATACCATAGTTAGCTTATAGAACATCACATAACCAGCTTAAAGTACATGTGTATAGCGTTTAATAAACGTTTGTCCAAAATATCCGTTGATATTCGCTGTATAGTTAAAAAAGTTAAAAAATTCAAGAAATAGTTTTAATAAATTCATTCGTCATTTATCATAATAGTGTGCTTTGGTCGAACGACGTTATCACAAATGTAGCTAGTCTTGACCTGACCTAGTTTGGAAAAAGCCTTTCGATGATTTCAAAACAACTCACTTTAGTTACTTAATAATATATGAAGTTTATAAAAGTGGATATAATGAGATCTATATTGGTCTTGTTCTTTTGCGCGGAATATCACCTAACCTACATAGTTACTCTGGGACTATACACAATACATTGGGGAAAACGCAAGAGGGTTGAGCTAAAAGATCGTTTTTGCTGCAAATACTTATTATTTTGCTCGAGGCTTCATTCTAACCCAGACCAATGTCATCCATCACTAGGATTAAAATGCCTACTCGTCAAAGGAAGCGAATTAGCATGAGCTTAATATTGGTGAAATAGTTTACATTAAAAGATGGGAAATCTCGAGAAATACATACGGATTAACTTGGATAACAGCCATCAGAGTACTTACAACATTTCACGTTAATTACCGCCAATGCCCCGCAAGCTAATAAAAACAGACAGAAGTATGTCCTTTCAGTGGCTTACCTGTGTCACCATTTATTCGGTTTTATTAAAGATGGCGTGATGTTGCAGCAGCTATTTTTAGATCAATATTGCCACATTTTTACCCTATGATTGGTAGATTTAGGTCCCCAAAACTTGGCGCCAAATTTGAAGTGGGAAGATTGGTAAAGAATATATAGCAGCAGGTCACAATTTCATTTTCCTTCATTTCTCATTTGCGGTAATGTTAATGTCTGCTCTCACAGCACCTTCCCTAACTTTCGTTGAACCAAATCCTTCGGTGGGGGCCTTAAACAGTCCTTTGGGAGTATTTTAAGCACATTTTGTTATAGGTTGAAGCTAGAAATTTTAAACTACGACCAGAAAATGCGGGTAGGGGTCACTTTGCACATAATCCGCCGCATATAAACAGACCAAAGCACGCCTAACTACCAGATCTCCATCCACCTGAACTGGTCCCATTCCACTTCTAAAATCATTTCCAGACAGTAACTCAACCCCTGTCCTTTCATAAAAACTACAAAAATACCCAGAGAAAAAATGCAGGGGGCCAGGAAAAAATAATTAAAAAAAACACACAAAAGTATCTGAAACTTCTTTCTACGAAAAACCGGAAGTCAGAAACTGTGGCCTGTATCCATAATGCTAAAATGTGTAAATGCTAAAATGTCGAACTTATCTTTAAAATGAAGTCCATGAACAAACTTTCCGAAAACTCCACCAAGAAGTTCTTTTGATGTCTTCATTACGACTCTAATTATTGATGTCCGCCAACAGACATCATTCCTGTATCAGGGGTCGAGTAATGGTGAATTCAGTGGGCTTGACATGAGATCACGATATCTTGATGAAAGCTTATGTGAAATCAACGGAAGATTCAATTACGATTTGCTTTCAAAGCTTGCGATCATCTAGCCGAGAAATCTTGGCTCTGCCGAATTTTTTTTTTCCGTGTTCGTCATAGCCAAGATCACTTCCATAGTAAAAAAGGATATAAGTTAAGGAGACCCGCCGAAAAAATCGGCGGCGCAAATTTCACAACAAATAAGCAAAGAATAAAATATTTACCACTGCATTCCGATAGTATAGACCACGAAGAAGGAGTTTGTCAAACTTACGCCGCTGTAAAGTGGTAAACTTTCCCTTATGCAGTCAATATTTGTTTCGAAGTCCACTGGCTTTCAACCTGACGTAACCGCCATAGTAAAACATTTAAACGACCAGTTAAACTGTGCGGGGCGTCGTAGAAATACTTCAATCATATATCTTTAGTCACTTTACAGCGGCGTAAGTTTGACAAACTCCTTCTTCGTGGTCTATACTATCGGAATGCAGTGGTAAACATTTTATTCTTTGCTTATTTGTTGTGAAATATGCGCCGCCGATTTTTTCGGCGGGTCTCCTTAACTTATATCCTTTTTTTACTATGGAAGTGATCTTGGCTATGACGAACACGGAAAAAAAAAATTCGGCAGAGCCAAGATTTCTCGGCTAGCGATCATCCACATTCTGCTCGCCGGCGTCAAGTCATCGTGTTGCCATGGATAAGCTCCTTGTGTTTATAACGCAATTCACTCACTGGTAATGGATCATTCTCCTTGTACAACTGAAAATATACCCTTGATCACAACCGCTGAGTGAATAGTTGAACGAACACACCTGATTATGGATATTGATAGATTATTACACTAAGAGTTAATGTGTTGCATAAGTGCCATTTACTGTTATAATTATTGTTATTACACTAAGGGATGCAAATACAATTCAGATCATTAAAAAAATAAGTAGTGCTAAATCTCAGATGAATAGCTGCAAGTCGACTTTCCACCAAATATGTACATGTAAAGAGTTATTTGGGGAACTCTCTGCTGCTATTGTTTTCCATCTGACAGTCATTAAACAAACAGGCTAAAACGCACCGCGTGTCAGTGGGGGCTCGGAAAGTTACCAATGACTATTTGGAAACGTCTTTATATAAATGACAGTCGAATGGCACACATTTTAACGTTCTACGTGTCGCTGGTTCCGGACATGTCCTTTACTGTATGATTATTGCATTACAGATTTCAATTGCAACCCTTATTGTAATAACTATTACATTTAGAGATTTCGTTACATCAAATGTCGCGTAACATACGTGCATTATACCCTACCTTAAGTGTATATAACATTTGAATAACAAGAATAGTTTTGCTATTATATTTCGCCTAAAGACTTACAGAAACTGATACGGAACTATGTTAATATCAAGAACAGAGAACTGCGCATGACTGAAGAAAATAAAAAAAATAATTTATCTATATATGTTGTTAGAGTGGGTGGGTATGTGTCATCAGCGTTAGGTTGCCGAGGAAGTACAACAAATGTTAGCCCGCTTTGGATCTTATCAAATATATGTATCATCAGAATTTTTAGCCAGATATATTTGTGAACTTTAAAAAAGGGCAACCAAAGATAATTCACGTACAAAAATGCAAGGCCAATCTTAGACTTTGATGCGTATTAATAGAAAGGGTCAGATCCTATGATAATCTTATTTGTATCCTTAACAATTGTTTGTTTGTTTTTTTCGTGTGGAGACGAAATGCATCTGAAAACTTGGACGTTAAGGGTTGTCTGCAAGCGTGTGTGTCTGTACATGACTATTCCCGTTGTCAACAAATGGGGCCCTGGCACCTCTACCGGTCTCTTGAACCTACAGACAACCTCAATCGAGATATCATGCCATTTTACCATATCTTCAACACGAGACATGGCTCGAGTGCCGTCGCCCTTCATTTTCGCATAGTGAACTGTAAGAAACCTATTGAGAATTTATAATGTCTATGATATTTATTTCTCTGTTCTATGTTGTTACCAAACAAAAATAACCTGTAGAGCAGAAATACTTGTTAAAAATCAACAATATAATCGGCCCTGCATTAGCTCATAAATACATTCTAAAACAAGATGACAGTGTCCATGGATGTCAAGGCAAAATATGATATGGACGAAGGAATAAGTTTCAAATTATTTTATATGCATTACAAGAGTTGCAATCAATATAACAAAACAGGTTATCCGCGGCTTAAACGTTACCTACCAGAATTATATCGGATATACACAACCGAACCAAGTATCAGAGTCACCAGAAGTCTATCAAGTGCCTTGATAGACTTCTGGTGTCACATGTTGTTGTTGACAATTTTAAGGACTTCGACAGCAGTGGCCTCCCTTTATGTCCAAGCAACATGTCACTTATTGTTTTAGAGTTGATATCTCTACGAATGGCAGTAGGATCAATCTCTATTTTAGATTGCAGTCAATCTCACAAGGAGAGTTCATGGCTGAGGTCAACTGATCATGTGACGATAAACCATTCAACAACAACCACCAGTGACTTCCACTGAGAGCCAGGTTATTCAGCAACAATGGTTTTTGCTTTTTTTTCGGTGATATCCATTCTGTTTTTGTGCAGTTTCCAAGAAACCCAGTGTTAGGAAATCCTCTCGATGTGGGGAAAGGCTCACACATTCTTGTATTCTAGTTGTGGCAGGACAAGTAGGCCAGTAATTCAGGATTTTGAAGTACTTCGAAGTCTTTCAAAAATGTTTCTCGAAAGATATGCACTGATTAATAAACATTTGTCTTTCAGTACGGTAGCCGGTTGGATGTATCTCCTTACCCCACTCACAAAGCTCTCTACAGGCCATGGAGATGTGAAAATTCATTATGTGACAAGGTCAGTTTGATATTGTTTCTTGTTTTCCAAGTCGCTTTATCAGAACAACGCGGGGGTGAATATTAAGTAGTATGCATCGACAAATATGTTTATTTCTTGAAGATAATGTCACACGGACACTGGCAAATTGACAGAGGCGAGTGGACTGTAAAAAGCTTTTTATGTCAGTTTCTATTTATTTTGTATTGACAAGTAACCGCGTTGGCCTTTGTACATCCAATAATCTCTTTGATGGACAAGACCAATTATATGTACATGGATTTAAAACATATTTATCAATCAAAGTTTATAAAGTGACGTTCTTCAAGGGGCCAAATTTGCCATTAGACCAGTCTTCTTGACGAACTAAGTCATTCGCCTAGAAATGAAAAGTGTATCCAAAAAGGCCAATCTTTTCATTACTTTCAGTGTTCAGCACCATGCTCAAAGACTTCAAAAAATGGAACAGAATGCAGGGACAGTTGTGTAAGTAAATTTCAAATACAGTCACGGTTTATGATGCTTTAATAATATCTAAATCCTGCTGATTATGTAATTCAAGTACTAAAACTATTTATGATTTGTAATAATCTATTGTGCAAAATACAGCTCTGGGGCCTGTTTCACTAAACTGCGTTGCGTAAGTTTTTACGTAAATGCCTTAGCAACCCATACTGTAGAGATACGTTAGTATGAAAGTTACGCAAAAATAGATCTACGCCGCTTTGTGAAACAGGCTCCTGATTTAGGTGATATCACGACTGTTGGTTTTGAGACAGAGATTCTGTATATCTAAGAAAATCAAACGTGTATCATAAAAATCATACCTTTAAGTAAAACGATTTCCGGAGAAACACGTGAAATCTGCTAAATTACATGGTAACTATTTCCACCGCGGTGAGAACTTTTCCTTTGTGGTGGAAATGTTTTCTTTGCGATTTGACAGTTTACTTGCCGGTTTCCAATTTCTCTGCAAATCGCTTTGGATCGAGGGGAATAAATTCCGATAATCGCCCAAGAACACCAGAAAAAACAAAATTACATGGGGGTTAGAGGGATCATCCCTCAGTCCCAGACAGACCCTCCATCTATACGACGCTGGTTCGAATCACACTCGGACCAAAGAAAAATTGAAAAGTTCTGAGTGGATGTGGAAGAGTTGCCAAGTACTCGCCGAAGTTCGGGGGTTTCCTCCGGACAATGAGCTCGCCTCCCCCCCCCCACCACTAAACCTGACAACGCCGTCATATGTGAAATAATCTTGAGTGCAGCGTAAAACATCAATGGATCAAAATTCCACTTATGACACTTATGGCCTCCGTAGTTGTTTTATCTGTAAATATCATTTTTATTTTAAAGGGGCATGAGCTGCCGAAATTCACACTTTTTTCATAATTTCTGATCGTCACGACAGTAAGAGGCTTTGAAGGCCATCGAAAAACTAAATGATTGGCGTTGGAATGAGGGAAATCCATACAGTATGTGCCCTGTACGAACCGAAAACGTGTTCGAAAAGTAGCAAAATTTAAATAACCGGGACGACCATTCATTCATTCTAAGTCAAAGTTAGTTCAAAACAATACTTTATCGTACATTTCCGAGACTAGAAGCACTACAAAGCTTCTGAATCATACGTCTTGAGAAAAATAGCCGATAATTTCAACATTCTGTGTTTACGTCAAAATATCAACATTTTGGCAGCTCATGCCCCTTTAACTTAGTTTGTCAATTCTGAAAACACAGATTTTTTATCAGCTTGATGAAATATAAATTATGATATTTATAGAAAAACAACGAATAACAAAGCATCCTTTAAGGATTAGTGAAAATAATTGAAAATGTTTCGGATAACTATTTCAAAGTTATCTCGATTCGTTAAAAGAACCATTACAGTTACTTTGAGAAGATTTGAAAACGGATAGCTCCTAGACAACTGGACTATTTCAAAGAACAACGTAATGTTATTTCCGTCGACAAGCCATATTATCCCAACGCGCGTCCATGACGTCAACATCCTCTTGGCTTTTCCGGTGGCATTTCTGAGGATGGATGTAAAGACAGTCGGAGAAGAAACCCCTCAGTTAATGACCGTTAGGTCTTTGTGTATAGTGTTGAACCGGAAGTAAGAATTTCCTGACGTTCCTAGAATATCTGACATTATACTTCATTATCAATGTCAAAAGTAGTATATCATGTTTGAAATAGAAAAGAAAAGAATACGTAGTACAGAAAGCTTAGATCTTGCACCGCCTAATTTGATTTAAACATATGCTCAATTTACAATGGGGATTGTCCCTATGTTTTGTTTGTCGCATGTATGTCATGAAAGCCAAAAAAAAACTGTATAAGCCACTCCTATTAGAGAATGTTGATGCACCTTAAAATCTTGACATACAAAAGGTATCTACTTATATCCTTACAGGTGTAACTCATTTATCCATGCATACCACAAAAAAACACACAATATTTTATTGGTTCTGTCTTGTCTACTTTAGTTTAGCAGTATTTTGAATAAGGACTTTTCAAAAACTCAGATTGCCAATAGAAAGTTTTAAATAACTGGAAAAATTAAAGAATAAATGTTGAAATAAAAAGGTATTGGTAAATCCAGCTACCCGTAATAACCGAAGAAGTATGCTAATAACGGATTAAATTCAAATAATCAAATGAGATCGTTTTGTTTTTGTTGTTGTTTTTTTTTTAGTTTGCTGCGTATGAAACTACCTAAACGTACAAATCCACGATTGATATTAGCTGAAAGCTCTTCTTGGCACCTTTTTGATAAGAAAATGTCTCTTTCAACAACATTTTCCCAATATTTGGCAGCTCATTTGAGGTTTAATTAAGCTGACGTGATGTAAGAGCAGCTTCGCGTGGCAACTCCTGGGGTCGATTGCACAAAGGTGTATTAAGCTTAAGCCCGACTTATCTAGGCAACGTCACAATCAAATTCTGACACGCAGTTTACGGAGAATTTGTTTTGAGGAAAATTCTGTAATATCTTTAAATTGTGAACTGATAAACAGTAAAATCTCACATACGTTTATACATTAGGGTCTAGCTTTTTCTCTTGAAAATGCAACATTTCCAGCGGATTAAAACTGGTGCTAGTATTGAGATGCCTCCATCAACCATATAGTGTGTCAAGAAAATGTTGTCATCGAAATAGTTCGCATCTTCAGGTATCAATCAACTCGTGTTCTATAAGATTTAGGAAGACTGTTTGAAAGACATTTTCTTTACTTTAGATGGGATCAATATGTAACCGAAGCTGCTTGTCACTGGCCGCTAACATACGCACGTTTAAGGAAAAGGGAGGTATGTATTTCATCTGTCTATTAATAAAACATTTTGTAAACAATCGCTTTCCGAAGGCGAAGAAAGAATGTCTACCTTATTGTTTTCAAAACGGTACATACTAAAAAAAACATTAAAATACTTTTGGCATGTCATTGTATTTCTACGATATCAAAATGTTTTATCTTCTAACACTAAACCCCCGATATTTCCACTCCCTATCAGTGTGTTATTTTTATCCTCTTACACTAAACCCCCGATATTTCCACTCCCAATCGGCGTGTTATTTTTAACCTCTTACACTAAACCTCCGATATTTCCACTCCCAATCGGAGTGATATTTTTATCCTCTTACACTAAACCCTCAATATTTCTATACCCAAGATGTTGTCGTTGTTGGCGTCATTTCTAAGGCTTTGGTGCGTTATCAAGTTTATTTTTCAGACAGAGGCTCTTTAGATAACATCTATGTAAGGATCATGTAATTAATGTCATTTACATGATAGTATTAGTTATTGATATTTTACCCTGGGTGTATGAATCGTTATGACCCTTCTGATAATCATACGCCCTGAGCCGGAGGCGAAGGGTGTATGAGGAACAGAAGGGTCATAAAAGATTCATACACCCAGGGTAAAATATCAATGACGAATTTATTATCCCGAAACCCCTAGTAAACGGAGAATTGTCACAGATTCATGTTTCAAGTTCAACCGCTTTTGACCTAGATAGGCATACCAGCTGGTATAGGCCCCTAGCTACGGTTATTAGTGTTAATCTAATCAGAGTTACGACTTCATTGTGTGTGCAAATTTCCAGCTTGTCTTGTTATTTGTTTTATTGCGCAAATTCTACCTGTGACAAATATATTTTAGCTAAAGCTAATATCTCGATATTTCACACTTACATCTACAGTGAAAATGTATGAACGTCTGTCAAACGGACCGAGCAGACGACAATCGACATACAGAGTTACGCCCCTTGTATACTTAGCAACGTTATTGATCGATGTACGAAGAATTTTGTGTTTCGTTTTTCCATTTGTAGATTTGAATTAGAGTCAAATTAGATAGAAATAAAAACTTTGAACAATTAATGAAGCTTAGGTGACTGTAATAGATCCTCATAAGACCTGTTTGGGCTTTTCGAAGCGAGTAAACATTTAAAGTGGTGGCGGCCATGTTTTTTCGCCAGGCGGGTCATAACAAAATCAGGCCGGGTGTATGGGTTTATACGACCCGGGTAATCGACCAATCAAAATTCAGCATTTGCCAACTTACTTGGTTGAAGGATAATAAAGAGTAATATGGGTTTGAATCGTTTCCCACACAGACCTTGATGTCGCACTAAATGTGAAAGTTCAACAAGAAGAAAATATGTCTTTGCATCCAAGAACTGATAAAATGTGGTAGTGTTAAGAATTAAGTACGCAAATAAAAAGGTCGATTAATAACACCTTTTTATAACTTGTCCTGTATGACCAACAACATCTACGTAAAAAGTATATCAACAGGTTTTCTGTATCCACGCTCATTTGCGTGCTGCGAAACTTTTGTGGATTAAAAGAAAGTGAAAAACAAGGTGTCGAGTCGTTGAGCGACAAATACTGGTGATGAAACCTTTCACACTACTGAATAATCAATACCATCACTATGGTGCCATTCACATTTAATTCCTGTAAGGTTTATTTCAGAGCTTCCGGTCTCCAAGACCAACATTAAAGTAACTGACCCGCTGTTACTTTGTACAGAAACCACGAAAGAAAAGGGTACTGTGTTTCTGAAATGGCAAGTGTCTGAGTTGCCAAGTGTAACAAATGCCAGTTTGATCTTCATCCTTTCACTACGAAGAGGAAACGATGAAAGTTGGCGCGTTCTTGGTCAGGTACATGTGTTTCCTGTCATCACATAATAAAATGATACACTTCTTTGGACTTCAAAGTCTACTAAAATCACGAGCAAATCTAAATATGGCAACATACATAGTTTGACTAGTGGAAATGCACTAGAAATTAACAACGTAAGCTACATTGTACTAAGTTATTGGATCTGTTTCATGTTACAGGCGAGTGGGAGGGAACCGGCTCTTTGGCCGCAGAAAATATGACGATCGATTGATAAATCACTGAGACATTTAGCAAAATTGTCTGGGATTTCTATTCTCTAACAATAATGAAATCTCTCTCGGAATAAACTGCTTTGAGAAAATGTCATTGTCTCTTTCAGACTGCAAGTGCTATCTTGCCCATAGCTTATTTAGACCCGGGAGGAATGTATCGTTTCAGAATAACGCCCGTGACGTCAACAGGCATTGTGGGTAAACCCAAGGAAAGCCGGAAAGTTCACCTCCTGTCTGGTAAGATCCTATTTTCCTGAAGCATGGCGGCTTCACGATTTTAACTCTTGTCTATTTTCGTCGATTAAATAGCTAGCCTTTAAATGTTTCTTGTTTTAGATGGTGAAGTTGGAGATCCGCCCGAATCCATGCATGTGGATGAAATAACCCCATCTCACAAAGGCGTCAATGTTGTTATAAGCTGGTCTCCAGGAAAAAGTAACTCATCTAATGTCATTATCTCATAATAACATCTTTGACAAAAGAAATTTTTACACTTATAACATGTAACAAAACTTATTCCAAGTCAAATATTTCTTCGTTGTCAAAAATATAACAAGGTTGTATTTTATTCAACTCTCTTTGAGATCATTTGAGCCTTTAGCTTGACGTGATGACTAGGCTGTGAGAGGCTGGCGCCAAAACTATTGTCAAAATTTCTCTTTTTTCAGGACCAGCGTGTCGACTTCGCCTTTATTGTTTACCCCTCACATGTCCGGGTGAAAGCGTTCAAAACTTTTTAGAGGTAAGTGATCCTTTAGTATAATTCGAAGTTAATGTTTTTTTAAAAATCTAACAATTCAATTTCATTTTAAACTAATTGAAGCGTCCAGATCGCATAGCCTTCAAACGGATCTTGTTTAAACTCGTTCATTTTCTCAAATTTGTTATTGATGATTCCAGATATGCTTGATTACACGAACAAACATTATTTACATAAATAGTTTTAGAACATGTTGCAATCGCTCGAATAGCTTTTGAAATTGCGACAACCTGTTTTGATGAAATCGTATGTAAGAATTTACACATAACAACTTTTAATTAAACCATCCGATGCCGATACAGTATTAACACATGTGCATATATGTAGGATTTGTTCTATTTTCCTGCTTGTTTTGCAATGACTTCTTACCACTAAAACTGACCACTTCCGGAAACATTGCCCTTAAGTGGAAACTGGAGAAAATTCAATTTAAGATTCTCGTCGTTGAGCTGAAGACCTGCTCTTTACCAATTTTGTTCAGTACTGGATAGGTTAAACATGGTAAAATGGGAACATAGGCTTGTGGGCTGTTTTCTTACACGAATGTAGAATATGTTGTGAAAGCCACTTATTTTTGGAGTCCGACCTAAATTGTGTCTTACTTTTAGTCGCTTGATTTGTCCATTAAGATTATACGATGATTTTCGCTTAAAACGAATTCCAAAGCAGGGGAAGGCCTTTGTCATTTCAGAGTGGTTTGTATCAGATGTTTCCTAAATTAGTTATGAGATTTGGCAACTATAACTGGATCTGTATTTAGTTCTTTCAAGAGATCTTAGTGCTTCTGTACTGCAATGAACTTGAGTGACTTGAAAGTCGTTTTATCCAGGTTGCGTATTGTAAGTCTGGTAAGCTGATGGCCACCCGAGGCCCCGATGGCCAGGTCAATGACATTTGACCACCTTCCTGGCCTTCGGCAGTCCTAGTAATAAAATGCTGTTTGACACAACAGTATCTATATATTAACAGTGATCATAAATATATATATTAACCACTTTTCTGTGAATCCAAGGAAATCAAATACATCTGTTAAACATAGCCCTATAATAAATGTCTTTCTTCCATCGGTTACATGTCATGCCATCTCTTATATATAACAGAATATCGGATGGCAGTACAAAAAACGATCACCGTACTCAGTCAACCCATTGTGACCGGTGATTTACCATTTTACATCTCATTTTGATGGATGGCCTGACCAATAAGCTAACACAACCAACCAACCCTCTCCTTTTGTTTAATTCCAGCATGCCCCTACCAATACTTGGCGATTAATGGGTCTCCACCACAACTGTACATATAGAGTACTGTTGCAAGTAGACGGATCAAGGACATCCTCCCGGGATACAGTCACTATGAACCTTACAACCCCCACCTGCTTAAACATTACAAATAACAGTTTTGCACTATGCGGTAAGGAAGATGAAAGGAAATAATCAACGACCAGTTATTTAAGAAACAATATACGGAATTGAAATTAATCGAAAAACTAAATTGTCAAGTTTGAAATAAAAATCATGCATTGCAAGCTGTGCATGTCATTTTTTTCTACAAAAGCAATCAAATATAAAATAATCTGGACGAACGTTTATATTAACCCTAAGTCATATCTAAAAACAATACAGACCGGGAGCAAGTGACAATTCCACAAATTTCCTGTCACTGGTGTTGTCAATGCGCAAGTGTGGAGACTTTATCCTTCTAATGTGACGCTCAATTCTGACGTTGTAGAACAAAAGACGCCAATCGAACTGACAACCTCATCAAAAAACGTAATCTATCAACAGGTATCGCGAAATCCCAGTCTCTTTAAAGAAACTGGTATGACTAAGAGCGTCTTGACAACAACAATATTTTGGCAGAGCATGCTACTTCAAAAGTATCTAATTATTATAGGTTGTAGGTCTTTTCTCTGTGAAGAAATGTTGAGAGAATAATGTTAGGGTATATAAGTTGTTCTGGCCATCTGTATATTTAGATAGATATGTGAACTCTCATTGACCTGTCTACTCCATTGAAATATTGGTTCGAAACTAATCATATCTTGAATTATAAAACCGACTTTGTTTCCTCAAGAAACTTTCATTAAGATCATGCATACTTGAAATGAGCATGAGCTGCCAAAATGTTGATATTTTGACGTTAAGACAGAATGTTGAAATTATTGGCTATTTTTCTCAAGAGGTATAATTCAGAAGCTTTTTAGTGCTTCTAGTCTCGAAAATGTACGATAAAGTATTGTTTTGAGCTAACTTTGGCTTAGAATGAATTAATGGTCGTCACGGTTATTGAAATTTGTTTACTTTTCGTATACGCTTTCGGTTCGTACAGGTTTTTCGATTGCTTTCGAAACCTCTTACTGTCGTGACGATCAGAAATTATCAAAAAAGTGTGAATTTTGGCAGCTCATGCCTCTTTAAAGACACACTCGCCGCCGTAGCATTTTTGACATTTGTGGAAAAAGCGAATTTAAACGAGCTTACTACTAGTAAAATTAAACTTAAATTAAACATGGGATACATAAAGAAATGTCCGAACATCAGCATCGATCAGAAACCCCCTAAGTTCTATGTTGGAATACACACATTTCGATCTATTTGTATTGAATTTACCATCTTATTGGACGGCCTTTCTGTGTCACTCAAACCAAAAACGGTCGTCTGCATTTTCTCAGGTTAGTTTTAAAAATTGGGTCAAAAATTGGTTGCAACTGATTTAAAATTCACTATTCAAGCCATTGAAGACGCCTTTATATGAGTGTTGCCGTGCTCCTAACAAATCCAGTTTTCATTTTCAAATGTAAAATACTAAATTATCTCAGAACTTTTAATTTTTGGCAAAAAAAAATAATAATTTCTAACTGGGGAAAAAACAGATCTGATTTTACCTTCAACAATCTTTAGTGACCGTATACGCTTGGATTTTATCGACTTAGTGAACTTTATGGTCAAATAAAAATGTGGTTAAACTATGCTTTATTTACAGCCCCATCTGAACCCCGCAATGTCACATATACTGTGATAGAGCAAAACGAGTATACGGCTGACGTGGTGTTGAAATGGCTGCATCCAACTCATTCTTCATCTACAAATATCATCGAATTTTACAACATCGTCTGGCATAAAATTCCCAGTCTGGCCAGGGACACTTATGACTCTCCACACCAGGGTGTGGTCGAAGTGAACGGGGTAAGTCATGTAGAGGTTATCTAACGACAGTCAGAGTCAGATAGCCTATCACTCGATTATATTCAAGCCTGGCACTCGAATCCTTTTGAATCTTAACAGACCATTGTGATATCCATCGTAACAAATCAAACGACTTCGACGTAAATGCTTCATTCTTACTCTAGTCAAGAAAACACGGCATATTGTTCTAAACACCCAGTGTGTTGAAAAGCACATTTGAGGACGTCATTCTCTTTCAAAAATAGTGACGTCGATCTGGGTCCGCTTTACTACGTAATGACAGCTCTTCCGACACACAAGATCTATCTACATAGTCCGCTTTTACTGCATATTCTTTTTATTCAAAAAAACATATATATTATATATTTGTCTTTAGAGAATCCATACATTCAAAAAACGATTGTCATAATAATACCATACTGCAGTGAGTGGAAATATAAGGGATGCTGAGAATTATTGATGAATTGTGGACTAAGAAAGTTAACTTCAAGCTTCCAGTGCCATGGATCTGGACGCTATTCGTGCCTTAACATATCACGAGCTGTCACAATTCACACTTTTTTTTCATAATTCTAATTATCAAGACAGCGAGAGAGGTTCAAAAAGTAAATGACTGGCATTGAAATAAAGAAATCTCATTTGCTGGTCTGAACAAATTGAAAAAGTGTTAAAAAAGGTAAACAAAAATAGTTAATGAAAAAAGATCTCGCCTGAGATTGAGAAAGCCGTGTTTTAACAGATTTTTTCATTAGGTGTCCATTATATCCATTCAGTGCACATTTTTTAAGAATAACGATACATATATAATCAATCTCCTCGTTTAAATTTCCCTGACGTTGAGTTTCTTGAAATATGGATTCAAGTGTAAAAAATCGGGTGCGATTTCATTTAAACGACAAACTATTTTGTTATAAAAAGTGGCTTCATAAAATATCTGGACAGTTCTATCTAGCTGACTTCTCTGCGAAGTTAAATGGACGCTAATATTAAAGAAGATATAAAGGTACATGACTCAATCAATTTCAAGACAGATTTGCTTTTTAATCACTACTAACACCATGAATTTACAGTTTCAGATATACAATGAAATACAAGTATAAATACCTATGTAACTGAAGAAAGTTAATTTTGGTCTTACTTTCCAGACGATTTCAACAGCTACTCTGAGCGGTTTGAACCCAAACCGGAAGTACTCCATCAGTATCATGGCTGTCAGTTCTGGTGGTGAGGGACGAAAGGTTACAATTGTTTTACACTTCCCAGGTACTGGATTATTCTGTTTATTTCGTAATTAGATACAATCCACCAAAAGCGTTGTTAATTTGACATTTGCTTTGGTTTTACTGGATTTAATGTAGATATGTTCAGAAGGTGTAGATGAACCACGTCATAGAGAGAGTTATACAATAGAGAGATATCCACCAACCAGAAAAAAAATCGTATAAGTGGAGGAGTCTTGCTGTGTCAATCTATTACTGTTTCTACAGTACGATTGTTTCACTAATATGATTTCGTTGCGGATATCGTTCTGTCCCGAAACTGATAAGGGTGTCTGGGTCATCCACACTTTACGCTAATATCGGTTAAATCAGATTGCAGAGCAGGTTGACAGCGATTTTGTTGAATTGCTTGGCTAGAGCAAGATGACCAACAATTTGAGCCTCATCGGACAGAACGGGCCCCGATATAACTTTCACTTCTACTTAATTGTCAATCTTCACTTGACTCAATAAATAGTTAATTATTGAAGGAACAGATCAAGAGATTATTATTTCGCTTTCGGAATTTTTACGCGCATAGTCATTTTACGTACTCTTTACGTTTTTTGTTACTGTTTTTACCCGTTCTGCTAAATAATACTTGTACGTTATATTCTATACAGAGAAACAAGGTGATGGTGCGACTCTGAATACCTACCATTACCTGTTGGCCATACCCATAGCAGTTTTCATCCTGGCAGGTCTGGTGATATTCTGTGTTCGACGACAAAGGCGCTTTCACCATACAGCACTGAATAGAGTCAGTCTCGGAACGGCATTCACAGTATGTAAAGTCGTTTTACAAATATTTAGGAGAACTTAAAGTGGCATGAGTTGCAAAATATAGGGACAATTTTGGTGAGACAGAATAAGGTAATTGTTTGTTATTTTATATCAGTACAAAATAAGAGCTTTCCACTGGTACTAATCCTGGAATCGTTCTAATAGGTAATTTTATAAGCCATAAAAAAAAACTAAAAAATATACGAATACATCCCGGCTTTTTTATTTTGTCCGTTATAAGCACACCTCTTTGGTTTGTACGCGCCATACTGACTTTTCCAATGTCCCAACGTCAATCCTTTGGTTTTTCAAGATACTTGAAACGCACTATTGGCAATTTTAATTTATGGACATTTTTTCGAATTTTTGTAGCTCTTGCCACTTTAAGTTTGTCGTGAAATTGATAAATCTTTTTATTAGGTTTGTGGAAATTTTATGTCACTTTTTTCTGGAGAAAAGTTTATGTAATGCTTTGATTTAGTCTAACTTAACGGCACTTTGTCACTTTCCATCACCAACGTTCTTTGAAAGAGGGAATTGTCCGAGTGGTTCCCATGTACAGACAGTATTGTTGGTTCAGAGACATATTCCAAATAATGGATGAAATATCATTCCAGACATTTGTATGTGCTGTATTCCTAGAAGTGATGTGCTGTTGGGCTAGTTATTTTCTTTCAATCTCGTAAATTGCAAAAAGAAACATCTGCCGCTAGCATCAAGTTCTAGTCGTTAAGTTGGAGAGCTGGAAGGGGTATTTTCATTCGTGTTTTTCGTTTGATGTAAATAATCTACGTTTTACGAGGAATTAGCCCGAGGTTGTCGTTTTTTGGAAGAATAATCAAGTTTAATAAAAATCCCTCATAAGTAGAACATCCTTTCGATCGCCCCCCCCCCCCCTCCCTCTGTCCTACTTTTGAGTTAGGTTTCCAAATTCAGAGGTGTTTTAATTTATTCAAAGCAATGTTCTTATTTGGCAATTTAGGTTACTTAAAACTTAATCAAACGTCTGTTTGAAACACGGCTAAAATCTGTGTCCAAGCAAAATTTTAGGTTTTAAGTACAAAATAATTAAGATACAAAATAATTGGGTACAATATGCACCACCTTTTTAACATTTTTAATAATGTTATATCATAGAACAATCAAGGAGAGCCGAAGCAATTATTGTATTTTCAAAAGTATTCTTGGAATTTAATTGTTAATTGTCGTTGTAAAGATGTTGGACAGGAGTTTATTAGATTCCAACGCACCATGCCTATAGGGCAATCTGATGGGAGAAAAAAATGTAAATTGCAAAGACTTCCAGAGTTAGCTATATCTGAAAATAAAGTCATTCTAATTAAATAAATTGTTTTTATGGGTTGAGGATGAAAGCCAGCTAAATCGATTTTAAAGTTTCTTAAAGATTCATCCTTGCAGGGTGCCATCGCAGGAAGGGGACGTAATCACTTTAGTTCTCTTCTCGGTATAGAACAAAATGAAACTTGAAAAAAACACTTGAACGCCTCTGCTATATTACTCACGTTTTACCATGAAATGGGCCTGAATTATGTCCTTTTGCAATAAGTAGAGACAAATATTTTCCACTTAGACGGATTTTAGAATCGTTCTTCAAATAGGAAAATAATGATATGCAGACGACAATTTCGGAAAATATTTATGATAACTGATTTAATTTAATAGGATGTTAATTGCTGTGGCCACTAAAAACCTAGGAGCGACATATATATCACCAAAACATGTGAATATTTCTTACTTACGCTGCCAAGGTTGATTCGTGTATTGGTAATTAAAAGGAAACGTGCGATTTTGTGACGATTAGATGAAGGCAAGAAACGCCACAAATATTTTTCAAGAACCTTCTCGTTATGTTTTTTTTTAGACCATTAATCCTTTCTATAAAGCGGAACCTTCCAAGGATCAACTGGAGAAAACTCGACCTTTATTAGACGACTATGAAGTGAACTGGGCTTGGTTTAATGTTGGGGAGTGTTTAGGAGAAGGGGCTTTTGGGAAAGTTTTACGTGTAGAATTACGGAAAGGATATACCCTGAATAAGGCTAATCCTAACATCAAGACTTTTGCCGTCAAAGTTCTCAGAGGTAAGCTCAAATACTTATTTTATATTTTACTTGATTGGCTGGTCTAAACTGATGTATGTTGTTACAAGACAAAATAATAAAAGAAGAAGTAGCAAAGAACAGCAGATTTTATGTACAAATGTTTATATTAAAATAAAAATAGAGCAACGTATTTATAAGCCAATATTATACAAACATTGGAAAGAAAGCTTTTATCAAAATGACTTACTTTTCAAAAACTAAGAATTGACAGTTTCAAGATAGGCCTGGTATAGCAGTGTAGATCAGATGATCACGAAATACAATTCACAGAATAAAATCTCGAAAACACACTCATAAATTCACAAAAAAAATCTTAAAACACACTGGTAAATCCACAATAAATCTTAGACACACACTGGCAAACTCTCGGTCCAGACAGAAGAATTCACTGTATCACAAAATTAGCAGACGAATATTAAAATTCCATATTGCATCCAAATACCATAGCATCGTTGAACAGTTGGAAACTGACTGACCAAAATACAAACAAAGAAAAGGTTTTAGAAATTCAACTATCGCGCATTAATATAAATTTGCATAGCTAAAGAAACTTGACATATTTAAGCTACGAGAACATTCCTTGACAATAACAACTCGGCTAAAATTTAGGTCAAATAACTCAACTGTAAACAGCCGTGGTGTGAGGGTAACCTATCACAACAAATAATAGCCTTCTAGAAGGATATTTAGATTTCTACATGAAACAGAAAAGACTTACAAAAACAATCAAATCAGAAAATAGGACGAGGGCAAACTCTACAGCAATTTACCAGAGAGGTAAATAAACGTAATACACGTAATAATGCCACGCTTGAGTTTTTCCCCAAAAAGATTAATTTCCTTCTGACACTTTATACCGATAAGAAAACACTTGGCCAGAATTAGGACTTTTTTTTATAAATTCCGATAAATATGTATTTCACATACATGTGGAAAACTTGAACAGCCTTAGAATGGAGACAACAAAGTACCACCAAATACCAACAAGCAAGTGGTTATTCTTATAGAGTTCTGAACCATGAATATCGTTCTCCCACATCTCAATGATAGAATATAAACTGAATGTATAGAAATCTGAATGGCGACGTTATATCTTCTCTCGCTCACTTTTTGACATTGCCTTACTTTATATGCTTGATCAAAATTGTTGTTTCTTTCGCCTTTCCAGAATTTCCAACTGATGAAGAAAGACGTAATCTCTTACTTGAGATCGAATTTATGAAAGAATTAGGTCAGCATCGACATATAGTCAGTTTAGTAGGTTGTTGTACAATTGGACAGAATATCAGATTTATCATGGATTTCTGTCCCTTTGGGGATCTCCGGAATTATTTGCGTACCTACAGAATGGAGGTTTGTTCCAATTCTTCAAACATTTCTTATAAACTCATACTTCGCTCTCCCTCAATTTAGTCTTTTCGGAAAGGCGTTAATATATTCATTATGCCTGTTCGCCAATCCATTTCTATTCTATTTGGAAATAAATATTGTTTAAACCAATTTAGTCTTTTGAAGTCTGAAGTAAAAACACCATTATACTTGTTAATTCTCAAAGAAAGTTACTGGCAAAACCTCATCATCGATATCTTTGAGGACATTTTATTTTCTAGCCGTCTTGTAAAAGTGGTTTCCAGGGAAACATTTCCACTGCCTCCTCTGTGTCGTCGGATAGCGGAATTAGCCGAAATGCATCGAAGAGTATCACGAGCTCCACATCAACAACTACCAACCAATCAGGAGACAATGGTAAACTTCTTGTGGTCTTGTGCCGTCATTGGCTGACATATTTATATTAGTTTTCCGTCTGGTTTCGTATGTGTTTTCGAAATGAACAAAATTTCTGAGTGGACTTTTCACTCGATCGCCGTATCTGGAAGAGTTGCCAGGTACTTGCCGAAGGTCCTGGTTTCTTTCGGATAAAGAGACCGGTTTTCTCCCCACTAAACCTGGCAGCGCTGCTTTATAAGTGAGATAATCTTAAGTGCGGCGTAAGATATCAATCAATCGAAGTGAATCACTGCTTATATGTCTTGTAGTAATAATACTTATCGTCTCATAGAGAATGGGCAACTCCTATTTATTGATCTTGTAAGGGTGAATCTTAAAGGCCCACTTGCCGCCGTAGCCTGTTTAAATTTGCTAAGAAAACCAATTTGCATGAGCTTACTACGACTAATACCACTAAACTTAAACATAGGACACATAAAACATGTCTAGTTAGCTTTAGAATGTAGAAATGGGGTGAAAAACAAACGAAGAATCGAAGCCTGATTACAACAACAACGATCAGTGTCGGTCAACTTTCGTGTGGATTACCCTCCTTTCAGACCTTTGTATCTGTGGTTTACACTCAAACAATTATCAGCAGGCTTTTCCAGTCGCTCTTAACCGATTGTCAGTCTGTATTTCTCAGATAAATAGGCCTACGTAAAATTACACTGTGCCGTTAGTTCACTCACTCGACTGAAACATAACATTCGCTTGTGCGAGCAGTTCGGTTTGTTTACGTTCCGGGTACCTAACAATTCAAATTTTCAAATTCAAATTAAAAATACAAAGTGGCGTCCAAACTTTTAAATTTTGGTAAAAATAGAAAGTTCCTAACTTATATTGTCTGGGAAAAATACAGAAAACGGTCTTTCTTTTTTAATGTAAACAATATTCCTGATTTTCGCGGCAAGTGTGCCTTTAAGAAATGTTTGAAACTCTCTTTAAACGTGGGTTCCATACTAATGATAAAAAATTAAGACATCCCCACGTCGTCAGTTGTTTTTGAACAACACGAGCTTTCGACACCTGTGTTACACTTGACGAAGACACCGGCACAGGTGTCGAAAGCTCGTGTTGTTTTAAAACAACCGACGACGTGGTGATGTCTTAATTTTTTATCATTAGGGTGAATCTTATTGAGAAACTCTAAAAACGATTTAACTGACTTTTATCCTCTACTGGTAAGAGTAATTTAATCAACTGAAATTTTTCATCTTTTTCAGACATTACTAATTCTGTTCCTTTGCGTCATTTGCTCTCTTTCGCCCGCCAGATTGCCCTGGGCATGGTGAGTTGGAATCAAAGTAACCCTTACACCATTTCTTTCAAAGCGCCAAGTTAAATTACATTTCATGAATTATTTTCAAAATGCTATCATTTTAATGAAATGAATGTTAAAGCCAGGTACTTAGAAAATCAGTCGTCTATCCATTGTATATAAAGCGTCATGTGTTCTTTGGGCTGAATTCTATTTTAACTGATTCGAATATTGATTTTATGCAAGGAATAGAGCTCTATTTTCTAGTTTGAATTTAATTCATTTTTATATGAAATACCTTAAATATAACAGTTGTCTGAGTTAAGTGGACCCCTTAGAGTAAGATTAAAAATCTCTGCAACAGGTTCATTTTGGCGATGTTGTACATTGCACAGATTGATGGATGAACGTTTTTTAGAATTAGTTCACTTATTTGCCAAAATGAACATTGCCAGTATTTTCTTTTCAAAGACGACAGGTTTTCACTTATCTTTATTTATTTTTGAATTTTATAGGAATATTTATCAAAGCAACGATTTGTTCACCGTGATTTGGCAGCCAGGAATGTACTGGTATGCGAGGACAAATCTTTGAAAATCTCAGACTTTGGTTTAACCAGAGACGTATACCAGAACAATATATATGAATTCAGTCCATCTAAGAAAATTCCATATAAATGGATGCCAGTGGAAACCCTTTTTGACCAGGTTTTCACCACAAAAAGCGACGTGTAAGTAAACTTAAAGTATGTTTGTTAATTGGACAAGAACAAAAGGTTTTCTCTTCCCAAGATACCGAACACATTTTTGGTGATCTTTCATTTTCCCCTCACATTGGGATATTAAAGTTTTCGTTAACTCTCAAAGACTAGCATATAAACTGAGAATAATTTCGCTCATTGAAGCCACTATAATTCGATCATGCAACATCAATCATAATTGTCTTTTTCCAAAACCTTATCGTACCGGTTACTATATGTTTCAAGAAGCCGACAACACATTACTTCAGTTACAAAGACATTGATGTGAAATTTTCCTCGAGTGAATTGAGCTGCCGAAGTGTTGAGATTTTCCAGGTGAAACAAAATCCCAACATCATTTCCATATTTTCTAAAGAAGTACAAATTGGAAGCTTTACATTGATGACAGTCTCAAGAATGTACAATAATATGGTGTTTGAAACTAACATAAGCCTAAAATGATTGAATATGCGACCAGGTTATTTAATTTTTTTTAAATTTTTTGAAGCCAATCATTTAGCTTTTCGCTGAGCTTCACCAGCTCCTCTTTTCGTGACAATCAGAATTTATAGAAAAGGTGCGAATTAAGACAGCTCATGCATGTGCGTCGTTAGTGTTGCCAAAAACTCAAAACGGAATGATGTCAATCTGGAGATTGTATTCGTTGATTGATTAGTGGTAAAACAAAGCTTCTGGTTTTGTTATGTGAGTTCTTCCAAACTTAACATTGTGAATAAAACGTCAAAGTTTCATAAATCACTATCCTCTTGTTTCAGGTGGTCGTATGCTGTTGTTTTATGGGAAATCGTAACATTGGGTGGATTCCCATATCCGGGTATACAGGATAAAGACCTCTTTCGTTTGTTAAAAAACGGTTACCGAATGGAAAAACCCATAAACTGCAGCCAGAAAGTGTAAGTAGACTGGTAATAACGATTTGAAACTTCCTTTAAAAGCAATCGATCCTTTATTTCCTCAAATCCAACTTTAATGTTTCCTATTCATATTTTATTTTCGTTATTGTTTTTACGGTAATTTAACCGTTATACTGTAACCCACAATGATTATGTTTCCAAAGTCATCTTTTAGCTGGATCCATAGTTTCCCGGTGTCTTTAAATGTACCCAGCTGGTCCTGTTTCCATCAATATCTTTTTGTAATAACTAAAAGTCGTTCATTACATTGTATTCCTGTAGTTTGGGAAGGTATTTAGTTGCAAAAGTTATATCCGCGTTCTTGTGTTGAAGTTTGTTTCCAGTGTAAGAAATGAAAGCTCGAGGAACAAAGATATTCGGAAACATTATGTTTATCTAAACGCTTAATTTTCAATCTCCTGTTTTAAGGTACAATATAATGTTGGAGTGCTGGCGTCCCTCACCCAACGACAGACCCTCTTTCACGGAACTTCGACTGAAGATCGAATCTTTAATGGAAGAAAATAGCCACTATATTGATCTTCAAGTTCATCAAGATCATGCCAAATTCTATAGGTAAACTTGGAAATCATCTGCTTGGTTATTCGTAACGAAATCTCAAAAACAGTTCAATGTAAAACTAACTTTGATGAAACAATGTATTTGGTGACCTTGGTTGATTTCTTAATGATTTGTATCTATATCTATATCTGGCGCGCTGGTATTGGTTTTACGCCCCATTCAAACTTGTTTCACTTAACTGACAGCGTTGCCGGTAAGTGGAGAGGAGGGCTGTGCTCTTTAATGGGTTCCTGGCAAACCTTACACATTAGGCAATGGAGTGAAATTCCACTCAGAATTTTTCATTTTTTTTATGGACTAGGTGGGATCCTAACCTGTGAGCCATCAACTAAAGGCCGATGTCAGACAGAAAATCGCGTATATATTGCGTTTGTGTTTAGAATTGTATTAATGAGAGAAAATTAAGTTTTTTGAGCAATTGTGTTTTTATTTTTCAGCTTAACAAAATGTGAAAGACGGCAAGACTCAATTGAATCCGACCAAGGAGTAGAGATGTCTTCTAAGAATGAATAGTTTCCTTTATAAAGTCAACTGTTAAACCACGTATTTCGCCTTGTGATTGAACTGTCTGTGATTTAAACATCATCTCCGGTGATCTTTATATTTGAACCGTATTCTGCTGAGCATGACTTGTTTCGAAAAGATTAACAAGTTTGGTCATTGTTTTACACAGGCTGTTTCCTCTATGTTTCTGGACATACGAGTTTAAGTTGTCGGCTTCAAAAATCGGAGATAAAACCCGCGTCATTTTGTTACTACTAAGAGTAACAGCAGAGAATAAACGTCTCCATACACCAGCAAATGCTTGAATTGACTGGCCGATATTTTGGCAGAAACACGTGTCAATTAGAAAATATCGTTTTGTGCAATGGATTTAATGTGCGTGTCTTTCTGAGGAAGTATCATTCACGAAATTGCCCTAACTAAACACCTATTCACCCTTGATCGAATTTGTATTTACCTATTTATTTTGTGTTGATCTCATGTTGAGTTTGGAGATTAAATCGAGAGTTTAAAACATAGCCTTAAATGATTTTATTTAATTGTATGAATAAACAAAATCAAGTATACTCGTCGCCGTTTGGCTGAAAGTTTACATCGGAGTGATGCCTCCAGAAGCTTGTCCAATACTGACTTTAATCCCTGATGCCTCCAGAGGCTTGTCCAATACTGACTTTCATCCCTGATGCACCCAGAAGCTTGTACAATACTGACTTCCATCCCTGATGCCTACAGAAGCTGGTACAATACTGGTTTTCATCCCTGAAGCCTCCAGAGGCTTGTCCAATACTGACTTTCATCCCTGATGCCTTCAGTGGCTTGTCCAATACTGACTTTAATCCCTGATGCCTCCAGAGGCTTGTCCAATACTGACTTTAATCCCTGATGCCTCCAGAGGCTTGTCCAATACTGACTTTAATCCCTGATGCCTCCAGAGACTTGTCCAATACTGACTTTCATTCCCGATGCCACTAGAGGCTTGCCCAATACTGATTTTCATCCCCGATGCCTCTAGAGGCTTGTCCAATACTGACTTTAATCCCTGATGCCTCCAGAGACTTGTCCAATACTGACTTTCATCCCTGATGCACCCAGAAGCTTGTACAATACTGACTTTCATCCCTGATGCCTTCAGTGGCTTGTCCAATACTGACTTTCATCCCTGATGCCTCCAGAGGCAGAGGCTTGTCCAATACTGACTTTAATCCCTGATGCCTCCAGAGGCTTGTCCAATACTGACTTTCATTCCTGATGCCACTAGAGGCTTGCCCAATACTGACTTTCATTCCTGATGCCTCCAGAGGCTTGTCCAATACTGACTTTCATTCCTGATGCCACTAGAGGCTTGTCCAATACTGACTTTCATCCCTGATGCACCCAGAAGCTTGTACAATACTGACTTCCATCCCTGATGCCTACAGAAGCTGGTACAATACTGGTTTTCATCCCTGAAGCCTCCAGAGGCTTGTCCAATACTGACTTTCATCCCTGATGCCTTCAGTGGCTTGTCCAATACTGACTTTAATCCCTGATGCCTCCAGAGGCTTGTCCAATACTGACTTTAATCCCTGATACCTCCAGAGGCTTGTCCAATACTGACTTTAATCCCTGATGCCTCCAGAGACTTGTCCAATACTGACTTTCATTCCTGATGCCTCCAGAGGCTTGTCCAATACTGACTTTCATCCCTGATGCCTCTAGAGGTTTGTCCAATACTGACTTTAATCCCTGATGCCTCCAGAGGCTTGTCCAATACTGACTTTAATCCCTGATGCCTCCAGAGGCTTGTCCAATACTGACTTTCATCCCTGATGCACCCAGAAGCTTGTACAATACTGACTTCCATCCCTGATGCCTACAGAAGCTTGTACAATACTGGTTTTCATCCCTGAAGCCTCCAGAGGCTTGTCCAATACTGACTTTCATCCCTGATGCCTTCAGTGGCTTGTCCAATACTGACTTTAATCCCTGATGCCTCCAGAGGCTTGTCCAATACTGACTTTAATCCCTGATGCCTCCAGAGACTTGTCCAATACTGACTTCCATCTCTGATGCCTCCAGAGGCTTGTCCAATACTGACTTTCATCCCTGATGCCTCCAGAGGCTTGTCCAATACTGACTTTCATTCCTGATGCCACTAGAGGCTTGCCCAATACTGACTTTCATTCCTGATGCCTCCAGAGGCTTGTCCAATACTGACTTTCATTCCTGATGCCACTAGAGGCTTGTCCAATACTGACTTTCATTCCTGATGCCACTAGAGGATTGTCCAATACTGACTTTCATTCCTGATGCCTCCAGAAGCTTGTCCAATACTGACTTTAATCCCTGATGCCTCCAGTGGCTTGTCTAATACTGACTTTCATTCCTGATGCCACTAGAGGATTGTCCAATACTGACTTTAATCCCTGATGCCTCCAGTGGCTTGTCCAATACTGACTTTAATCCCTGATGCCTCCAGAGGCTTGTCCAATACTGACTTTCATCCCTGATGCACCCAGAAGCTTGTACAATACTGACTTCCATCCCTGATGCCTACAGAAGCTTGTACAATACTGGTTTTCATCCCTGAAGCCTCCAGAGGCTTGTCCAATACTGACTTTCATCCCTGATGCCTTCAGTGGCTTGTCCAATACTGACTTTAATCCCTGATGCCTCCAGAGGCTTGTCCAATACTGACTTTCATCCCTGATGCCTTCAGTGGCTTGTCCAATACTGACTTTAATCCCTGATGCCTCTAGAGGCTTGTCCAATACTGACTTTAATCCCTGATGCCTCCAGAGACTTGTCCAATACTGACTTCCATCCCTGATGCCTCCAGAGGCTTGTCCAATACTGACTTTCATCCCTGATGCCTCCAGAAGCTTGTACAATACTGGTTCTCATCCCTGATGCCTCTAGAGGTTTGTCCAATACTGACTTTCATCCCTGATGTCTCCAGAGGCTTGTCTAATACTGAATTTCATCCCTGATGCCTCTAGAGGCTTGTCCAATACTGACTTTCATCCCTGATGCCTCTAGAGGCTTGTCCAATACTGACTTTCATCCCTGATGCCTCCAGAGGCTTGTCCAATACTGACTTTCATCCCTGATGCACCCAGAAGCTTGTACAATACTGACTTCCATCCCTGATGCCTACAGAAGCTTGTACAATACTGGTTTTCATCCCTGAAGCCTCCAGAGGCTTGTCCAATACTGACTTTCATCCCTGATGCCTTCAGTGGCTTGTCCAATACTGACTTTCATCCCTGATGCCTTCAGTGGCTTGTCCAATACTGACTTTAATCCCTGATGCCTCCAGAGACTTGTCCAATACTGACTTTCATCCCTGGTGCCTCCAGAGGCTTGTCCAATACTGACTTTCATCCCTGATGCCTTCAGTGGCTTGTCCAATACTGACTTTAATCCCTGATGCCTCCAGAGACTTGTCCAATACTGACTTTCATCCCTGTAATGACGCGCACAACACATCATTCATATATTAAGTATTAGCTAAATATACAAATGTCTAAACCATGAGGTTGCCATGTACCCGCCAAAGATCGGGGATTTCCTCTGGACAAAGAACAATGTTCTTTTCTCCAGTAAACCTGGCAACTCTGCCTTATATTAAAGTGTGAAATGATCTTTACTACAACAAATAAAAATGCATAAGATAATGTGAAGTATTTTTTTTTTATATGACGGCGTATTTTTGATATCCTAATAAAATATACTTAAAGTGGCATGAGCTGCCAAAATGTTGATATTTTGACGTTAAAACTGAATGTTGAAATTCATAGTTTTTTTCTTTCTCAAGACGTGTGATTCAGAAGTTTGTTTGTGCTTCTAGTCTCGAGAATGAACGATAAAGTATTATTTTGAACCAACTTTTGCTTAGAAAGAATAAATGGTCGTCCCGGTTATTTAAATTTTGTTTACTTTTCGGACACTATTTCGGTTCGTATAGGCCGTAGACTTTGTGGATTTCATTCATTCCAACACCAATCATTTAGTTTTTCGATGACCTTCAAAGCCTCTTACTGCCGTGACGATCAGAGATTATGAAAAAAGTGTGAATTTTGGCAGATCATGCCACTTTAAATACTTTAAGGTATACTTGTTCGGTAAAGTGGTAGTCCCTAAGGTCGAAACAAATGGCCCCTCGATGGGTCGCGGGTCAAAGTCCAACTCAGTTCTAAGAAAAATATGGCAAAAAGTCTGGGTGTGCATTATCTCCGGAGTCGCCCAAGATGGAAGGTTTGACAGGTACCTGCAGGAGACGTTTCTTAATGTATTGCGCATATGGGCATTTTCATTATTTTTTTTGGTTGCTTGCAACAGGATATTGTGTTGCCGGCGACAAAATATCCTGCAAAAATCCTCTTCTGTGGGTAACGGCGACAAGACTTTTGTCGTCAACAAGATATTTGCTGGTTTCATTTTGCGGATTTAAAAATCCTGTTTCCGCAGCGCTGATCGTCATGTAACGTCGATCGGATTTTTTTGTTTTTTGTTCCGAAACAGAATGATATAAACCAATCAACAATCAGTATGAAATCATGTTACTATCTTCAGAATGGTGACACCCATGAATAATATGTTGATGTCACTATACATCTTGAAACGGTCGACTGTAGCTGGCCTTCTGCGGGTAAATTTGATTCAGCTCGGCCAGCAAACTACCTTGTCTCACGCAACAAAAAAACCCCATGTGCGCTAGGTATATGAGTAAAACGTCTGTCCCCCTCCCCTATATCCTGACAACTTTGCCATATAACTGAAATAATCTTGATTTCTGCGTAAAACATCGAACAGCCAATCGATGAAGAAATTACAGTATATCCTAGTTAAATTTTCATTTCGTTAGTGTGTTTGGTGTGCTTCAGTCATACTTGTAAGTTGCTTGTGTTTATTTTGTTTTATCGAAAAATTCAATTTTGTAGTCTATGCTACATTCGAACTTAAAGCTTACAACAATCAAAATGTTAGACATCTACATTGGTTTTGTATCTTTCGTTTTTTAATATTTTATTGGTATTGTTAAACATTGTATTAGGTAACATTTTATTGCACATCGAAATGTATAGTGTTAAGTTTTAAACGTTGAATCACGTACAGTTATTATCAACAAAATTGGAAAAATACATGCCCAATGTAATAAAATGCTCAATTTTTAACTGGACTTTTGCATTTCAAAATTATCATGTAAAGAAAATGCGACAAAAGTGACAAAAATGCTGATGGTGGTGTTTCTCTAAGGCTGGCATCAAGTGGTGTAAATCTTCCTCTAAAAGTGAATACCGTAATCATTGCATCGACGGGGATTTTCACATCCATCGACAAAATCAGTTAACCAAGTCTAGATAAATCAACAGAACTAGGCAATGTCGGTTTTATGTCAAGTGGTTTGTCAATTATGTTTGCAGTCCGCCAATCAAGAAAAAGTTTGATATCAACAGCATGGTGTTCAGTATACCTGATGGAGATATGGGCAGCGATTCTTTTCCAAGAAAGCACACCTTTCAAGCAGTTTGCACATTATCTTGAAAGGAAAGACTCGATGGGTGTCTTTGTCGCTTGTTAAGCCCAGCACTGTGATGGACATAATAGGCTGAACAATAGATTACAGAAAAGATATTACCTGATTCAAATATCCTGGGCCTAGTTTCACAAAGCGATCTTAGCTAAGGGGGATCTTAACTACCATGGAAACCAATGCTAAAGTTATACGTTGCCATTGATAATTAATATCCCCTTAAGCTAAGATCGCTTTGTGAAACTGGGCCCAGCAGAGTTTGACAAAGCTCTATGTAAATCTATGTAAAATGTCAGAAAAAGGCTTTTTGTTCAATCAATAATATGCCAGACTCTGTCGAAGGCCTTGGATATGAAAAAAATATATCAGGAAACTGTTTTACCTTCGTCCAGAGCTGCAGAAACGTCAGTGTAAATTGCAAAAACTTAGGTGACAGTTGATTTTAAACGAAGGAATCCGTGTTGGTTTTTAATGATTTTAGTCAACAAAGGAATTCAACTGATTGCTCACAACACGTTCAAAAATCTTGCTCATGCAACTTAGTAGAGAGATTGGTCTGTAATTACCAACATTGTTTCTACTGCCAGATATTCCCTTCTAGTGATTTTTTAAAATATGGGATAAGTATGGGATGATTACTTCGCGACTTTCGTAAAGTATTTTGGGACTAATCCCATCTGGTCCTACAGTCGCTCCCATATTAAGTACACTTAGAACGTATTTGATGTCAGAGTCAATGACGTCAAAACGCTCAACACGACGACCCCCAACGACTGTGGATGAATCATCGAGGGTACAAATTCCAGAAAAGTAGTCATTTAATAAGTTGGCTTTCTCTATCACCTTTTGGCTGAATGGATAATAAAGTCAGCACATAGTGGCTTTTACAAATTTTTATGTAAACATTGATATCATATAACGCTAAAAGAAACCTGGTCAAAAAGAGGGAACGTAAGGGAAGGCGAAAATTCAAGTCTTCGTGCACGTTGATTGAACGTTGAAACAAGTTCGGCAGATTTAGGATCAGTAAATTGTAGGTCATCAATATTGGTCCAACGCTGGATTTGGAGTAGCAAGGTTTTATTTGTTCATGAAGTTGGCGAAGATATGGCTACTTAACACCGAGCCAATGCTGTGTCTAGGTTATAATGGCTGGGCATTACCAGTCTGCCAAAATTAGCAAAACGACGGTAAATTGTTGGCATAGTTGGCCTATAGTATCGTAGTTGGTAAATGATTCACTGATTCACCATTGGTTTTGTGTCGTCAACGTAAGTCATTTTATCGTAAGCTACATTATCCACGGTTGGACCAACGCACATGTAATGTCAACGTTGTCTCGTAGCCGAGAAATATGGGCTCTGCCGAATGTTTTTTTTTTTGTTTTTTTTTTTCGTATTCGTCACAGCCCATATTACTTCCATAATGGAAAAAACGATATTTTCTAACTTGTTCCGCCGAAAAAAACCGGCGGCACAAATTTCACAACAAATAAGCAAAGAATAAAATATTTAGCACTGCATTCCGATAGTATAGACCACGATAAGGAGTTTGTCAAACTTACGCCGCTGTAAAGTGCTTAACTTTCCCTTATGCAGTCAATATTTGTTTCGAAGTCCACTGGCTTTCAACCTGACGTAACCGCCATAGTAAAACATTTAAGCGACCAGTTGGATACAGGTCACAGTTTGTCACTTCCGGAAGAAGTTCCAGATATTTTTGTGTGTTTTTTTTTTATTATTTTTTCCTGGCCCCCTGCATTTTTTTTCTGGGCATTTTTGTAGTTTTTATGGAAGGACAGGGGTTGAATTACTGTCTGGAAATGATTTTAGAAGTGGAATGGGACCAGTTCAGGTGGATGGAGATCTGGTAGTTGGGGGTGCTTTGGTTTGTTATGAGCGGAGGTATATGTTCAAAGACACCCCTATCAGCTGATTCTACTCGTATCTCAAAATTTCTACCTTCAACATATGAAAAAATTGTGCTTAAAATACTGCCAAAGGACTGTTCAAGGCCCCCACCGAAGGATTTGGTTCAACGAAAGTTAGGGAAGGTGCTATGAGAGCAGACATTAACATTACCGCAAATGGGAAATGAAGGAAAATGAAACTGTGACCTGCTGCCAGTTAAACTGGGCGGGGCGTCGTAGAAATACTTCACTCATTTATCTTCGGTCATGACCTACTTCCGCCACCTAATACCGCAACGCACGTACACATGGGAACATTGGTAGTCCTTTGTTACCATTGACCCTATGGCCTATACTTATAACATGGGTTATAGGTTACAGGATACAGTTTCATTTACTATTTGCGGTAATGTTACCGTTTTGATTTGTGGCTAATTACCTAAATCTTGTTATCTCTTTTCCTTTCCATTTTCAAATAGAGCAACACATGAGACCTCTTTTACAACCAAATAAAGTTAACATAGTGCATGCCGGTTTACCGCTACACACAAATCAACATGGGCACAGTCATTTTGACAGTATTGGGCTTCGGATTCTGGTAGAACATCTGCAGCTTCCTATGTACCTGAGCTAAAATATAACGTAAACTTTCGATTGTCAGACAACATATCTGTATTTAAGGCTGAGTTAGTAGCAAGTTTAATGGCATGAAGATTTTTACTAGAGTATAGACCTCTGCATGTGGTCATTTTTAGTGATTCTAAGAGCTCTTTACAAGCCATTACTAATTATTCCTGCAGTAAATCACCATCTGTCATATTTGAAATATTACATTGTTATACATCGTTATTGTACGGAGGTTTAAGTGTCTTCCTTGAATGGATTCCCGGTCATTCTGATGTCAGTGGTAACGATCAAGCTGATTATTTAGCAAAACAGGCTCTTGCTTTCGATGAAGTATCTTTATCTCTAAACTTATCTCCATCTGAATGTAACTCCTTGATTATACCCCGATTCCATAGACTCTGGCAATCACATTGGGAATCCTCAGAGAAAGGCCGCTTCTACTTCCAATTCCAACCAAATGTTAATTTTAGTGAGATAAGGTTTTCCAGTCGTCGATCTGAAGTTCTTGTTCACCAACTGCTATATGGTTATATTTGTGTAAATTCTTACCTCCATCGTTTTAACCGTCATGACTCCGGGTTGTGTGATCACTGTCAAGTACACGATTCTATTCAACACTTTTTAATTCATTGTAACAAGTATCTTATGCAAAGACAAATTTTACATACTACGCTTAAAAGGCTGGGTATTTCCCACCTCTCTCTGGAAGCTGTTCTAAACCCATCGAGGAATAGAAACAAAGTATTCCAAGCAGTTGCTAAATTCATAGCGACTTGTAAACGTTTTTAACCATGCCCCGTTTCTTACGTTAGACTTTTAAATAAGTATTCTCGTTATTTTTAAATAAGCACTAATTGTAAAATCAATTCCACTTGTCATGCAGGCTTATAGTAAAACTGTTTAGCAAATACATGTGTTAATGCGCATGTAGCCCTCTCTGTATGTAATTTTGTTTTTAACATATGTTCCACTTTTTATGGTAGTTTTTATTAAAGTTAAATGTCTACGATAGTTTATATAGCCTTGGAGCACATCATTCATTGAATCTTCAATCAGGCGTTGATTGAAAGCTTAAAGTATGTGCTGTAGACCTGCATTAGTTTCAATCCAATTTTCAAATAACCCAGATACAAAAATATCGCTAAGCCAGTTACTAGCTCTTCTTAGCTCGAGATCAATTTCCATTGGCTGAAAAAACAGAAACTGGGTGATGTGACCTATAGAGAAATATCGAATTGAATCTCCATTTCAGTTTTTCTAAGCGATCTTTTGGTGATAACATGTAGCTCTTTGGACATTTGTCTATCGCAGAGCGTTTGAGACATGTATTTATCTTATTAAAGTGGCATGAGCTGCCAAAATGTGGATATTATTAGTGCGACCAGTCTCGAAAATGTACGTAAAAGTGGTGTTTTAAACTAGCTTAAGCAAAGAATGAATGAATTAACTGTAAATTTAAATTTTACTTACTTTTCCGACACTATCTCGACTCCTGCAATACACAGACTGTGTGGATTTTCTTTATTTAAACGTCAATCATTTAGTTTTTCGAGGACTTTCCTTGTCTCCTACTGTTGTGACCATCAGAATTATAACAAAATGTTCGAATTTTGGCAGCCCATGCCACAAAGTCAAATAGGGCTTATAGGCCTACATGCGATATTTAGTCAGAGCCTATGTGATATCATATGAGATCAAGAAAATGAAGATGGTGGGTTGCCATGGTGAATGACGAGACATGCAAACACAATAACAATGAGCTGCGTGTAAATGATACTGTCCCAGTATTCAATCAGCAATACACGTATCGATGATTCAATTTCAGAACGAGTTTTGTCCATATTTGGAAAACTCCATGCCATTGTTCTGCCTATGTTAGTAGCATGTTGGTGGAATTAAGAAAGTCGATTCTGACCCAAACAATGTAGGCCTACAAGATTCAATAAAACATTCACCAACAATATGTCAACCAGAGATTAACGATTAACCCCGATACAACTGTTACGCAATGTTAAACCCACCATTCGCCAATGGTGATTCAACTAGTAACCAGCATTTAGCAGTCAGTTGGATGAACATTAGAACGTTAGAACAATGAACAAAATGTTCAATTCTGCGCTATAAAACCTCCGTTGGTTTCTTTTGCCGTGGCACTGTCTAAGTAAGTGTCAAATTAATGAAGTTGCCAAAACTAAATTATTTCTTACATCTATGATTTTTTCCCACTCGATACATGTAAAAGAGAGCTTTAAGATTTATCATATTGGATGGGTCAAAATTGCTAAATGTAGATTGAACCCATGCAGAAACGATATACTATATACACACCGTTAATATACAAGTATTTAGAATGTCAAGTAAAAAATGAAACATTAAATCCAATTAACCCAGAAAACAGACCATCGATGTCTCTCACAGCGAATTAATCTTTATCCCAATAGTGGTCTGAAGAAGCCATTAGAAAGTGAAATAATGAGAACATTTTTTAATAGTGTTTTCTAAAGCTTCGTTGATAAGCTGATTGGTATATAGCGACTGTAATATATTGACCTGAATTATAATGTATACACAAAGAAAAAAGTTATGCACCACCCTGGAAAGTCTGCACCGACCGATAAAATCATTGGTGTAGGGAGATTGTTGGCAAACTGATGTTGCAGAAACGATTGTGATCATAAAGGGCAACATTCTGGCGATAAGAAATCACCATTAATGGCAATAGGCTATACAATTTATTCAAGATATCGTTAGCCAAATCAAAAGTGTATTTTAACAAAATAAAAAGATGATTGTAAGTATAAAACTTCAGAGTCCATCTGGCTTCACAGTGCGAACAAACTGAAGTAAAAATGTTCCTTTGAGTGTGTAGAACACATCCCTAGAGCAGAGGCGTATAGCCTCCATTAGCTTCCAACCTGCGTCTCAACCCTCCAGTGAGACGTCGGATCTGTTGAAGGGGTAACTGTGCGGATTTGAATCCTTTAGAGCAATTTGGGATAGGATGGACAGAAACATTCAAGCCCTAGAGCTTCCTGCAGGAATTGGAAGCCGCATTACATCGGTATTGGCGACAGTTACCCCTTGAACAGATCCGACGTCTCACTGGAGGGTTGAGACGCAGGTGTAAATAAAAACAGAAACCATATATAAGGTATTTCGCCTACAGCCACAAAAGTGTTTTTGGCTTGAGAGAGATTGGAGATTTTGCTAGAATTTATATGAAATCTGTATTCTAAAAAAAACTCTTCTATACAATAATGACTTTTCAGGTTATTTAAGGACCCTTCTCTGCCCCCAGTTGCCAAACTCATGCTCGGCCAATCATATAGCCAGTATATTTATGTATTTCGAACAAAACTCTATTATTAGTTAGGAGGGTGGGGGGGGGCGATATTTGGTGTCTTGTTTCGGGATTCGTTCACCATTAATTGTGAAAGACACAATTTAAATATTTAGAGTCAATACTTAGAAAATTCACAGTATGTGACCCGTACGAACCGAAATATAGGGTTCGAAAAATAAGCAATTGAAATAACCGATACGAACGTTCATTCATTTTAGATCTAAGATAGTTGTAAAGGCTTTACTTTAACGTACATTCACGAGACTAGCAATTTTTGCAGCAAAAATAAAGAAATGAACATTTTTAAAATTTTTGATGAAAATCGAGATAAATATATATGAAAGCCTTATTAAATTCCATCATTGAACCACTATCATAGTATTTACGTAAAGGAACGCCCGGTGAGTTAAGAGATGACCATTAAGACGCCGTGATGAATTAGCTTTTCACGATCTATTAATACTTATTAGACGAATTATCCGGATCCATTTCGAAGCGACGTAACTCAAGCCGACTGATCCCGACTCTTGTCGAGCACAGTCGCGTCGGGTCGCAAAGCTCAGTGTATACCGGCCTTAAGGATGACTAGAAATTAAACATCATAACCAGTCATAAACAATTATTTCAAACCCATAGAACTAAAACACGTAATGCTCCATCTTGCAAGGATTCCTTTTACAACTGAATAAAGGTTGAAGATGTAACCCCGAGTAAATTGTACTGAAACTGATTTGAATGTACATACAACTTCTTTATTTCCATATCACTGAAAAAAATACACAAAAAGAAAATAATGTTAAAACATAAAATAAAGTACAAGACGATTTCCTTAAACATGACCAACAGATTAACAGATTTATGGATTGTTTCGTGTTTTACGTCGTACATAAGATAATATCGCTCATTGTGAAACATCACCTCTTATAGGTAATTTGTTTTGGACTGGGATGTACATCTGGGCAGTTCAAGGTTTTATATAGCCCCACTCTTGATGAACGAAGGAAAACAATTCGGTCACACCGAGGAACTATCACTCCAACCGATTGAGCCACCGAGGCCCTGAGGTCTCCTGTAAAGTTATCCAAAACTTCTTCCAGTGTAAAGATTTCTGCATACTCCGACCTCTGTTTTGCTTTTACCGTCATTTACACTCAACTACATTCGAGTCGTACATCCCAGGAGCTTGTTTCACAAAGCGGCGTAGCATAAGTATTTACATAACTGCCATGGCAACCCATAGTGTAAAAATTAGTTGCTATGAAATTTACGCAAAATACACCTACGCCGTTGTGTGAAACAGGCTCCAACTCGGCACAGCTTGTCTATTCGGGTCAACATAGTCCGGGTTTCTGATTCCAAAATTACTATTTTTTTATACTGACGGTCGTATTTTGGATACGCCCGTCAGTATAAAAAAAAAATAGTAATTTTGGAATCAGAAACCCGGACTAGGGTCAACACTGTCTGCCATGAGGTGCGCATGTGCACGTAAGTAACTTTGGGGAGGACCCATGCGGTCTTTCAAATACATTGTAATAATTCGTGAAACTGCTTTTGAAATTTAATTCGTACGGGGAAACCTACGTTAGGAATTTTATGAAATTTGGACAGAAGTTTTGTCTTTCAGTTTTTCGTTTTATCCACGCTGGTGGCCTTCCCCGCTTTAAAACAATAATGTAGTCGAAAATCTCCTAAACATATCTCTGTCTCCGTTGATAAACTCTTTCAGAAAACGGTCAATCTAAAAGTAAGCCTTGAAGTGTCAACATAAATAGGTTTTGTGGTATAAGCCACCAATGAGACATATTTTTGACCGGCATAAATAAGATAAAAGCATGTCTAGACAACCCATTATTGACTAATTTTTCAGTCATGTATGCAATATCGTTAGCAGTAGACCGAATGAGCCAACAAAAACTGAGCCAACAAATTTGTCATCATTTGGTTTGTTCAACCCTCATTTAAGATCCCTTGGATAATGCGAATTTCGTATTTTATTTTGGACAATTCGACCTTCATTTGGGTAAAACTATTATCAGATTGATAATTCGACAAAAATGTAAGTTTGTTTGTGTAATTCAACTTTCCACTGGGTAAAACTGCCATTATTTCGATAATTTGACTTCCTTTTAGGTAATTCGAAATTCCTCTGTTTTCATGAACTAAAAAAAAACCTGAATTGAAGGAGACGACATGTATAGGTTCGGGTTAAAAATAACGGCTGCGATGATCATTTTCTTCGAGAACATGATACGGTTTGTTGGAAAATGTATAGTAATTCTAGGCAATACTTTTATGGTTTCGTTGCTTTTTTGTGTTTATTCAACAATTGGATTACATAGACCGATGTGAATTCTATAATTGATTGTAGATTGATTGCCAACAAGCTCCCTTCCCCAATGATTTTATCCGTCGGTGTAAACTTTCCAGGGGGGTGCTTAACTTTTTTCTTTGTGTATGTAAAATACAGTTGAAAAGGACACATGCGCACTGGGCGTTCGAAAGGACGCTCCTCCCAATTTCTGTTTATTTCCGGAAAACAAATTCGATTTGTATGGGACATAGGCTCAACCGATATTCTCCATTTTGACCTCAGACAAAAAAATCTATAAAAAGTTTTTTGGCATCCGATACTTCTTATAATGAGTATTTCTAAGCATCCTCAGCAAACTAATCTAGGTTAGAACAGATCCATTTTAAAAGATACCATCTTCCAGAGAAAATAGAGGGTTTGATAGAACAGGCGTGACGGGATCGTAGCACAGAACAGTGGAAGGGAGATAAGCAAAACAAATCTGGGTAAAAAAAAACACGTCCATTGTTTTACCTCCCATTGAATAAAGAATAAAGACATTCGCGTCAGATACTCAATGACAGTAGCTATAACCCTTCATTGAAGCTTATTCCAGTAATTATTATTTCCCCTCCCAATAAACCTGGCGCGAAGCACCAATTAATTAAGAAGCCTTTCAGTGACACCAGTCTCTGGAGTACGTTAAAGTTGCATTTAAAAGAGGCCTCAAACTAATGAGCATTTGTTCCGATTCTTTCAATTCTGTTTACATTTGGAAAAGAAATTCGATATATACAGGCCATAGAAGGCTCAATCGATATTTTATTCCGACTTCAATCATGTAGGTTTGGATGAATCTCGAATACAAAAACTATCCTCGGGATTCACATTTTTGAAAAAAGTTATTACGTATTACGTTTAATCAGTATTCTATGAACAAATCTTGTGTATAGTAATGTGACTTAGAATAGACTTTCATAATCTATGTATCTGATGCCATGTATGTATGGCTTTCTTTCGCAAGAATGCAAAGTTGTTTCAGAGAACTGATTGCAGGCCTGAGTAAAAGTATTAAGTAGACCAAGGAGTCCCAGGGCCTGTTTCACTATACTTAGGCGCGCAGAACAAGACTGCTGCAGGTGCGCGTGTGGTGCAGTTTTTGTTTACTGACTTGCAGACAGAAAACAAAGCAACGGGAAATTCCCAAAATAACTATTTTTAATACCGACAGCCGTATAAAATAAATAGCCATTTTAGTCAGTTTAGATATGCGCACCTTACCAACACTTTCAGTCAAGCATGTCGCTACAAAGGACTTAAAGTGACATGAGCTGCCAAAATTCCCGCTTTTTTTTCATAATGTCTGATCGTTACGACAGTAAGAGGCTTTGAAGGCCACCGAAAAAATAAATTATTGGCGTTGGAATGAGGAAAATACATACAGTATGTGACCTATACAAACCGAAAACGTGTTCGAAAAGTAAACAAAATTTAAATAACCGGGCCGACCATTCATTCATTCTAAGCCAAAGTTAGTTCAAAACAACGCTTTATCGTACATTCTCGAGACTAGAAGCACTAATAAGTTTCTGAATTATAAGTCTCGAGAAAAATAACCGATGATTTCAACAGTCTGTTCTTACGTCAAAATATCAACATTTTGACAGCTATTGCCACTTTAATACATTGGCTGTTATTCGCTGATCGCATAGCCTTTATGACTTATTTTTTTTCATTGAAGATAAAATTCCATAACCGAGTTTTAGGCATTATAAAATTTCTTCGACAAAGCGTTTTACTTTATTGTTGTAATTCTCGCTGGCATACGACATACATGCATAGTTGAAATTAAGTTGCCTTATATGAGATTCCCGTGCCAACACAGGCCCATCAGGATTTGTGTTGTAGATCTATAAATTTCTTATTCTTATTTAATTATTCTTTTGGTCCTGTACATGTGAGGGAAACAACCAACATCACACTTTATGAATTTTTCGTTGGCTTTATGGAGTGGAATTCTAAATGAAAGCAGGCTACTATACTTTTTCAGATATTTTTTCGTGTCCTTTGCTGTACACTTGTGTGGTTTGCGGAAGACAAGATGGTCTCCATTTCACTACATTTGTCAAAGTTCAAAAACTTACCAAACATCGTAAACAAAAGATTCCATTTATATATTCGACTATCGCCAAGCACGATAATGCAAATCCGAATCGTGGATTTGGTGAGGTTAGCACCATGGAAAAGGTTAAGTAGTATGTCGTAAATAGACCTATTTGTTATCATAAATGATTAAACCTGATAAACTAACGTAAGACAGATGCAGTTTCCAAAACTGTCCGGGCTATAATTTTAGTGACTTGATTTCATAGGCGTAGATCTTGGATTTGACGTGAATAAAACTACGGAAGCCAAAGGTTATTGCGAGATTGTAATATTTATCAGTTATAGGCTTTGTCACGCAACCAGGCATTTCCTCTGAGTTTACCAAAGAATCAATAATTCTAGCAATGGTAACCGTTGAGACTTGATCTTAACGTAAGTGGACTGAACCTGTTGTATCAGTTGTGTTAGTGTCATTCCACCAATGATGACGGAAGAAAGTGCCTGATTTTAAGAATATTTGAACTTAACTTACTGATATTCGACAAAGTTTTACGAAGTGTATGGTTTTAAAGATGTTTGATCACGATTATACCCCGAATTTCTCACACATCACAAACTCCACTGGATCTCCAATGAATCGTTCATCTGACTCGGGATTAAAAGAAAGACAATTGCCATTTGCCTACATTACAATAATGGTGATGCTTATTGTCTTTGGGGCAATCGTTAACCTTATTCTGATTTCTTCTTTTCGAAAGAAATCGGCCAGAAACCCAACTCACATGGTGGTTATCATTTTAGCCTTCACGGACTTGACGATATGTGTTGTTCAAATTCCACTTGTACTCTACAACATTACCTCGAATTTCCACCCGAAGATATGTTCAATGACGGGAATTTTGGGAAACATCTTGCACAATTATTCCCTGAAAGTTCAAGGGTTGCTTTTGTATAGTCGTTTTAAAATGGTGACAAAGATTCTTCCGCCCCCACATGGGGCTTTCAGCTACAGACAATTCGCCATATGGAGTGTCGCTTTTTTTACATGTGATACCTTTCTTGCGGGCTTCATTTATTTTAACTACGGCACGCCCGTTAATCTTGAAGGAGTCGGGTATTGTGTCTTTAGTTTTAAAAAGTTCCCAATGATACGACTCGCACTTGCTTTATTGTATTCACTTCTGATAAGTGGTATTTTAGGCTTGTGTGTTTTTTTCTACATTCGAATGATGAAGTTTGTTAAGACGAGATCAATGTGCGTCCTCCTGGCCCGAGCCAGAAATGTTCATATATTTAGAGGCATGCTGATACGATATCTCATATGGATATTTTGTTACGGTGTATTACTCATTACTCGCGGAGTAGATTTATCCCAAAACTGGCCCGTCCAGATCTATCGGACAAACTATATTCTCATATGGTCTAATTCCCTTATAAATCCAATTGCTCATATTTTGGGAAAACATTCAAGAGGAAGGTTTCTCCGAGGACGACAAATCCTACCTTTATCAATACAAGTTACGAACACCAGTAATCCATCAGACTCTAGGTTAGCTGATGTACAAATGTAAGATTTTATCTGGATAACAGTCCCAAAGGTACCTACAGGAAAATGAAGCCGTTTTACCCTTATATTGAACACCAATCAGTGGATATCGTTTCTACTTGAACTAGTGCCGTCACCGTAACCGAATTCGTTGGACTGATAAAGTGACAAGGACTATGTGAAGACAAACTTGATAGGGCCTGTCGAAATGGGAAAAACAAAGACTGTTGTGCGAGTGCTTGTGTGTGTTTATGTTCTGAATGCGGCGGTGGATTATCGGTCAGCTTTGCTTTGGTGTTGTGATTTTGTAAGTTATTTGATAGGGAAGATATTTGCAACGTCCTTGGTACCATGTGTGTTTATGTTCTGAATGCGGCGGTGGATTATTGGTCACCTTTGCTTTGGTGTTGTGATTGGAAATACTTGTAAGTTATTTGATAGGGAAGATATTTGCAACGTCCTTGGTTCCATGTTTTGCGGGTACACCGTCCACACACGCAGAAAAGAATTTCACCAAAAGAAGGAAACATTAAAACCTCGTCTACACCACTAAACATTTGTTGGCAACACGATTCAACTTAAATCGAGGTATGTTGATGGACTGTCTACACTATAAAACACCATAACTCAACAACACCCAACATGTTGAACAAAGTTGAGTGGTGTTTGATAATTACATTCTCTTTAAAGCTGATGCAAGAGTATTTCACACTTCGCCTCATAGGAAAGGGTGGCAGGCAGAGGCATGTCACTGCGGCATCCGTTTATCCCAGTGAGAGGCAGCGAAGGCGCTTTGGTTTTTTGTATCATTCTTTTACATTGTCGGCAATGGTTTTAATCGTCGAGAAAAAATGTTCGACCAGAGTGGCAAATAAATCGTTAAAACAAGGTTTTCAGAAATTTAAAAAGACAGGCTATAGAAGTTATGTTTACACGAAAGTATTCCATTCATGGCTAAATATGCTATATGTAAAACTTTTATTTTAATAATTCGGATGCATCTTCATCAATCCATTCAAACTTCTTTGTTTACTTGATCTTTGTATCAGACAATTTTTCCAACCCCTCCTTAGAGACCACTTCCAGCCACTCTCCCATTCTCAAACGATGCACTAATTGTTATGACGCGACTATATATGCATAGCAAGACTCTAGTACTTGTCAGTACTTGGGTACACAAAGATAGGCTCGTCATCACGATTGACGATGCACGTGTCCAGACAATCACATGATTGAATACAGCCCGTGGATTGGTTCATTTCACTCAAGTTGACTCAACAAGTTGAAAAAGACAATTCTTTCAACATGCAATTATTTTCTCAACAGTGTTGAGGCCTGTTGAGTCTTGTTGAGTGTTGTGTGCTGTTGAAAACTCCGTCCACACCATTCAACACGACTTTTCCCCTCAACATGAAGTTGAATCGTGTTGAGTCAACAAATGTTGAGTAGTGTAGATACAGTGGTATTTTGGTGGAAAGAGGAAAAATGTACGTTAGTGAAGTATTTTGAACTAACTCGAGCACAAATGTGACGCTTCAAACTAACTAATGCGTGTGACCGGATACTATTCGAGGGGGTATACAGAAATATATGGGTTCAGAAAACGAATAATGTTTACTGATCCCATATATCTCCGTATCCATCCTCGAACTAACCCTGTCATGAATTTATCCCACCGAAGACCTAACTTGTATGATGATCTAGCTCCGGCATGTAGCGTTAATGAGAGGTCCGCAGGGCCGAATGCTACGGAGGTAGCCATGTTCCAGAGAGGAAACTTCCTGAATGGTTAAGACACAGGCACACTTCTACAATATTTGAGCTCCTAACTCATTGGAATATTGTTTTCTACAATTAACGATGATCTAGCCTTCTTTCTCAAACTTGATTTCATAAAAGGCAGAAAATGAACTCTGAAACCTATTTTCTCATATGTATTGCACGAGCAGATTTGACTGACAGGGGTCTGGACACGACGTCACGAGCCGTATATGGTAGCCTGTATGGATCAGCATGTCTATGTAATATGGATCCATGTCATGGTTTGAACCAATCAACAGGAAGTATTCAGTGTGAGGTGGGATAAACCTAAATATTTATATTTCCTATTATTCCTTGTTTACTTTACCTTTGTGTCTGCTTTGTTCAAACAATAAATATATTTAAAACAGTTTCTGATTCCATTCCGGAGTCTTTATTGTATTCCAAACAATGATTACAATCAATTAAGTTTTTTACGATTTTAACGATTGTATTGATTGATTGGTTGATGTTTTACGCCGCACTCAAGATTAGTTCCTTATATGGCAGCGTTACCAGGTTTAGTAGGGGAGTTTAACGTTTGTACAGGAAATTAAAGACAGAGAAATAATTTGAGGATTCTATTCACGTTTCTTATAAACCAAACCGGTTACCTAATGAAAGACAAAACACGGCCTGAATCACAATGTGCTTTAATAAATAATTGACAAACTGGAGTATAACCGGTTTAATATCTTCATGTCCATGTATTGAAAGGATGTTTAGGAATAGCATGCTCTCCCGCGTCTGCCTGTAAATAAAACAATAGATAACATGAATAAACGGACGTGGGTTGAAGAAAACACCTCCAAATTTTGTCATTCCCTATAATGTCTAAACAATAAACCCACGTTTGAAAAGGCCTATAAATAAATTGATCCAAAGCTATTCTGCACACTTTTTTGAGCTATTGTAATTCACAAGTGTTAAAGGCCCACTTGCTGCCGTAGCCTGTTGAACAAATGTTAAGAAAACCAATTTACACGAGCTTACTACAACTAATACCACCAAAATTAAACATATAGGACACATAAAACATGTCCAAGAGGGTATATATAGAATGTATAAATGAGAGTGAAAAACAAACGAAGAATCGAAGCCCGATTACAACAACAACGATCAGTGTTGGTAACTCAAACTTTGGCTTTCAAGCCTTGTTGTCTGCGGTTTACACTCTAAAATTTATCGGCAGGTTTTTCGAGTCTCTTTTACCCGACATCATTCTGTATTTCTAAGATAAAGTACTTAAAATTATACCCTGCCGTTAGATCCCTCATACGACTCAAATCACTATGCCTCTATAAGAAGTTCTTGGATTCTGTTTCAAATGATTGTTTATTAACCAATGATTGATCAGCGTTCATTTTACTTCCAATCAGGTGACAGCTGTTATTTTATTTCAGTTATAAACATGTCATCTGTTATTTGATCCCTGGCAATACTCGACATTCTTAACGAGCGTACTGAAAAAGATTTCAGAGATTTAACGATGTGTAAACGCTCATCCGGGTAGTAGATCTCTGGGTCATATTTCATTTATAAAACGAGTTAGATGAGGTTGTGTAAACATGTCCAAATTTCCCGTGTGATTTACATAGAAAACTTCAGATGAGAAAGCATACAATCGATTACAATTTTTTATTTTCATCTGGGCACCAATGGACCAGGGACTGGGTAAATTGAGCTGTAGGACACCTTGTATTTACTGAAGTATGTTAAATGATTACTGACTCGTGTGATGTTATTGTGACTGGTATTACTGTGATTTGCTTCAGTATCTGTCAGTTCACGCTCTCGTTTTTATTCTAACGTAACATAAATTTGCAGTAGACTGCGTATTGTCAATAACAGACGATTTCGGCTATTGACTATTGCACGGTACTTGCCATAGGTGACGTTACATTTGTGATTTTGGATGAATCTGTCTACAATGCAATCAAAATGGTTTATTGTTTAAAATTCGAGACTTAGACCGTAAAATTCCACCTGGTTGAAGAGAGAAAGAACAATCACTAAAGCTTCCAGTCAGAGTCGCCATGACATGAGCAGTAACCGGGAAATCGGGGTTACTTACTTTCCCCTAAGGTTATCATTGTTTCTTTAATAACAGATGACTCGTTTTGGCTCAGTTGACTGAAGTACGTTAGTATACTAACCATTAGTTGCCACGACGATTGTGGTGAGTATTACTTTCTAAATACACATGAACAGGAATCGTCGAAAACAGTTCCCGGGGGACAGGCCATCTCCACTTCCGCACCGCCGGCATGGAAAGATAAGTACATAGTGTTGTCCCCGGGGTAGGCCCTCATACCCTTTGATAGACAACGCTCAGCAGCTGTAGAAACAGAAAGGTACAAATGAAACCCCTGAAACATTTTTTTTAAAATTGGCTGTGTTGGCTCAATGGCCTTGACTACATTGCCAAAGAATTGACTGGTATATCCCCATAAAAGATGTTTTACAAGGATATTTAATTAATATTTAATCAATTTAATGTTCAGATCGTTTAAGAATGAAAAATATATCACAATATATAGACCTGACCTGTCACTCCAAACAAAGGGCTTTCTTTGAAGAGAATGCCTTGTTGCAAGCCCTTGTGGTGATACGCTATGCTATTCTGTGCAAACGTGTTCAGTCAGCCGTGTGGATTCCTTCAAAAACATTGCACCAAAAACTGATGACGTCATTAGGCATTCGGTTTATCCAACTATCATTCCAGGTACTGTGTTTGTTTACAAAGCAACTTACGGCTCATAAGTGGGGTTGTCTGTTCCACATAGGCACAAGCCATATCTGGTACACATGATCCGGCAGTAAAGGAATGGGCCTCTGGGCAGGACATGGGAGTGGCTACTCCTCCATTACACACAAAGAAATTGGCACAACCACGAGGATCTCCAACCATAACATTATCAGGTTGGCCACTACACGGGCCTGAAGAGGTAAACATATATGTATAAGAAAAACAATCCTGGTTCGAGTACAGTGTGTCTCTTGATTAAAGTGGCATGAGCTGCCAAAATTCACACTTTTTTCATAATTTCTGATCGTCACGACAGTAAAAGGCTTTGGAGGCCATCGAAAAACTAAATGATTGGCGTTAGAATGAGGGTTATCCATAAAGTCTACGGCCTATACGAACCGAAATACTATCCGAAAAGTAAACACAATTTAAATAACCGGGACGAACATTCATTCATTCTAATCCAAAGTTTGTTCAAAACAATACTTTATCGTACATTTTCGAGACTAGAAGCACACAAAAGGTTCTGAATTATACGTCTTGAGAAAAATAGGCAATAATTTCAACATTCTTTTTTAGCGTCAAAATAACATTTCGGCAGCTCATGTGTAACCGCACTCCGTTTGAAATGGACGGTTTATTTAGCCTTATTCCTAGTCTTTCGCCATTCAATTCGTTTATTAGCACAGGATGTAACGTTATGCTTACACGAGGCAGGTAAAATGGCATACGGGTTATTGAGAATAGCAGAGTTTAGAGGAGTATGTACCAGGGGAGAGATTATTAATGTATATGGGTATTTTCTATGTTTGAGACAATGAGCCCCTATCGTAATTGTTTCACCGAACGATATGTACAGTGACAAACTCCCTTGTTTACCATAAGAACCGCTCGATAAATAAAAGGAAAATGTCTAAAACATGAAATGTGACAAAGATCAAATTAGAAGCAAGTATCCATCAACGATTCTTTTCTTCTTGATCTTCACAAGCTACTGCAACTGCTGGTATGTGCACAATTAGCAAAACTCAGGTCATCTCTTTAAGAAGAACCAGATCATTGTAGTTCATACCTTTCAAGGCATGATCTGGTATATTACAATCATATATAAGATCGAATTATACGCTTCAATCACCACGTGGTGGACTTCAAATACGGTTCATGATCACTATGTAAATAATTACTAATATCTGATCCCCCCCCCCTTTCCTTCATCCATTCTCCCCAGTTCCCTTGTTCGTGAGATTTAGCCACCATAAACAACAACTAGAATATTCTCAAATATACAGCTTTTTAGAGCAAACATGAGTTTTAACGGATTATGAAATTATAAATTTATTATCAAAAATTACATCTGATCCTTTAAATCATGAGCACATTGCAAGGTGTGTTTTGACACATCCAACGTCTAGCTCTATAGTGATTAAAGAACTTACCTGAGAGACATTGGACCATGTTGGCGTATTGACAACTTCTTAGTTGATCGTCAAAAAAGGTACCGGCAGAACATTCCCCGATAAGATAACCACCATCCGGTAAACACTGAGCGTATTTGGTACAATCGGAGGCAATGGCCACGGTATAGGATAAGGTGGCATTCATCGCTATCTCCATGGCACAGATAGCTGGAGGAAGAATAAACTGTTGGTAGTATTTTGGATGTATATTCTAACAATTTGGACAAACGTTATCATTTAGTGACTCATTAGCAACAAGAAGACTATGGCTTAATGAGAATCACCCAATTCAGCAATAAATTATTTAAATCTAAAAAAGCGATTCAAAAATTTTGAATAAAGGCAATCATTAATGATCTCCAGATAATTATTCCTGTTTCTCACTCTACATCCCCGATATTCCAACTCACTGCCACTGGGTTACTGTTATGATACTACATCCCCGATATTCCAACTCACTGCCAGTGGGTTACTGTTATGATACTACATCCCCGATATTCCAACTCACTGCCACTGGGTTACTGTTATGATACTACATCCCAGATATTCCAACTCACTGCCAGTGGGTTACTGTTATGATACTACATCTCCGATATTCCAACTCACTGCCAGTGGGTTACTGTTATGATACTACATCCCCGATATTCCAACTCACTGCCACTGGGTTACTGTTATGATACTACATCCCAGATATTCCAACTCACTGCCAGTGGGTTACTGTTATGATACTACATCTCCGATATTCCAACTCACTGCCACTGGGTTACTGTTATGATACTACATCCCCGATATTCCAACTCACTGCCAGTGGGTTACTGTTATGATACTACATCCCCGATATTCCAACTCACTGCCACTGGGTTACTGTTATGATACTACATCCCCGATATTCCAACTCACTGCCAGTGGGTTACTGTTATGATACTACATCTCCGATATTCCAACTCACTGCCACTGGGTTACTGTTATGATACTACATCCCCGATATTCCAACTCACTGCCACTGGGTTACTGTTATGATACTACATCCCAGATATTCCAACTCACTGCCACTGGGTTACTGTTATGATACTACATCTCCGATATTCCAACTCACTGCCACTGGGTTACTGTTATGATACAACATCCCAGATATTCCAACTCACTGCCAGTGGGTTACTGTTATGATACTACATCCCCGATATTCCAACTCACTGCCAGTGGGTTACTGTTATGATACTTCATCCCCGATATTCCAACTCACTGCCAGTGGGTTACTGTTATGATACTACATCCCCGATATTCCAACTCACTGCCAGTGGGTTACTGTTATGATACTACATCCCCGATATTCCAACTCACTGCCAGTGGGTTACTGTTATGATACTACATCCCCGATATTCCAACTCACTGCCAGTGGGTTACTGTTATGATACTACATCCCCGATATTCCAACTTACTGCCAGTGGGTTACTGTTATGATACTACATCCCAGATATTCCAACTCACTGCCAGTGGGTTACTGTTATGATACTACATCCCCGATATTCCAACTCACTGCCAGTGGGTTACTGTTATGATACTACATCCCCGATATTCCAACTCACTGCCAGTGGGTTACTGTTATGATACTACATCCCCGATATTCCAACTCACTGCCAGTGGGTTACTGTTATGATACTACATCCCCGATATTCCAACTCACTGCCAGTGGGTTACTGTTATGATACTACATCCCCGATATTCCAACTCACTGCCACTGGGTTACTGTTATGATACTACATCCCTGATATTCCAACTCACTGCCAGTGGGTTACTGTTATGATACTACATCCCTGATATTCCAACTCACTGCCACTGGGTTACTGTTATGATACTACATCCCCGATATTCCAACTCACTGCCACTGGGTTACTGTTATGATACTACATCCCCGATATTCCAACTCACTGCCAGTGGGTTACTGTTATGATACTACATCCCCGATATTCCAACTCACTGCCAGTGGGTTACTGTTATGATACTACATCCCCGATATTCCAACTCACTGCCAGTGGGTTACTGTTATGATACTACATCCCCGATATTCCAACTCACTGCCACTGGGTTACTGTTATGATACTACATCCCTGATATTCCAACTCACTGCCACTGGGTTACTGTTATGATACTACATCCCCGATATTCCAACTCACTGCCAGTGGGTTACTGTTATGATACTACATCCCCGATATTCCAACTCACTGCCAGTGGGTTACTGTTATGATACTACATCCCTGATATTCCAACTCACTGCCAGTGGGTTACTGTTATGATACTACATCCCCGATATTCCAACTCACTGCCACTGGGTTACTGTTATGATACTACATCCCCGGTATTCCAACTCACTGCCAGTGGGTTACTGTTATGATACTACATCCCCGATATTCCAACTTACTGCCAGTGGGTTACTCTTATGATACTACATCCCCGATATTCCAACTCACTGCCACTGGGTTACTGTTATGATACTACATCCCCGTAATTTCCAACTCACTGCCAGTGGGTTACTGTTATGATACTACATCCCCGATATTCCAACTCACTGCCAGTGGGTTACTGTTATGATACTACATCCCCGATATTCCAACTCACTGCCAGTGGGTTACTGTTATGATACTACATCCCCGATATTCCAACTCACTGCCACTGGGTTACTGTTATGATACTACATCCCCGATATTCCAACTCACTGCTAGTGGGTTACTGTTATGATACTACATCCCCGATATTCCAACTCACTGCCAGTGGGTTACTGTTATGATACTACATCCCCGATATTCCAACTCACTGCCAGTGGGTTACTGTTATGATACTACATCCCCGATATTCCAACTCACTGCCAGTGGGTTACTGTTATGATACTACATCCCCGATATTCCAACTCACTGCCAGTGGGTTACTGTTCCCCGATATTCCAACTCACTGCCAGTGGGTTACTGTTATGATACTACATCTCCGATATTCCAACTCACTGCCAGTGGGTTACTGTTATGATACTACATCTCCGATATTCCAACTCACTGCCAGTGGGTTACTGTTATGATACTACATCTCCGATATACCAACTCACTGCCAGTGGGTTACTGTTATGATACTACATCCCCGATATTCCAACTCACTGCCAGTGGGTTACTGTTATGATATTACATCCCCGATATTCCTACTCACTGCTAGTGGGTTACTGTTATGATACTACATCCCAGATATTCCAACTCACTGCTAGTGGGTTACTGTTATGATATTACATCCCAGATATGTCAACTCACTGCCAGTGGGTTACTGTTATGATATTACATCCCAGATATTCCAACTCGCTGCTAGTGGGTTACTGTTATGATATTACATCCCAGATATTCCAACTCGCTGCTAGTGGGTTACTGTTATGATACTACATCTCCGATATTCCAACTCACTGCCAATGGGTTACTGTTACGATACTACATCTCAGATATTCCAACTCAATGCCAATGGGTTACTGTTATGATACTACATCCCCGATATTCCAACTCACTGCCAGTGGGTTACTGTTCCCCGATATTCCAACTCACTGCCAGTGGGTTACTGTTATGATACTACATCTCCGATATTCCAACTCACTGCCAGTGGGTTACTGTTATGATACTACATCTCCGATATTCCAACTCACTGCCAGTGGGTTACTGTTATGATACTACATCTCCGATATACCAACTCACTGCCAGTGGGTTACTGTTATGATACTACATCCCCGATATTCCAACTCACTGCCAGTGGGTTACTGTTATGATATTACATCCCCGATATTCCTACTCACTGCTAGTGGGTTACTGTTATGATACTACATCCCAGATATTCCAACTCACTGCTAGTGGGTTACTGTTATGATATTATATCCCAGATATGTAAACTCACTGCCAGTGGGTTACTGTTATGATATTACATCCCAGATATTCCAACTCGCTGCTAGTGGGTTACTGTTATGATATTACATCCCAGATATTCCAACTCGCTGCTAGTGGGTTACTGTTATGATACTACATCTCCGATATTCCAACTCACTGCCAATGGGTTACTGTTACGATACTACATCTCAGATATTCCAACTCACTGCCAATGGGTTACTGTTATGATACTACATCTCCGATATTCCAACTCACTGCCAATGGGTTACTGTTACGATATTACATCTCAGATATTCCAACTCAATGCAAGTGGGTTACTGTTACGTGATAAGTCTTGGTGGATCAAAACACAAGATTAGTGATCTCTGAGTCCGAATTTGTAAACATTCATTTTCCTCCAACATTGCGCCCAGAGCATTATATTAGAATTTGGATGCTGACTACAAACTTGTTATAAGACGAAATGTCTTATCCATAAAATCGAGCCGTGTAATTGAGCAACTTTGGCATAACAATGTCGAATGTCCAGATACCGTATCATTATTATGAATGGTCTTCCCATGTACTGTTTTCCAACAACATGGCCAATATCAGTGACGTTGCTATACATCTTAATTCGATTGGTATGGGCCTGAATCACATCCCTTTTGTGGCGTATCGCTACAACAACCACACCGTACAGTATCTGATCAAATATCGTCTGGCATTGAGAATTAGTAATGTTCCACTCCCAGTGTTATCTAACCTCACTGCTAATGTAAATGATATGAACTTGAAATTTGAACCATATTACTATGTTATACTACACGAATTAAATAAAAATAGATTTTTTAATTCAACCTTCAAAATTGCCATTAATTATTTGAAAGGAACGACGTTTTCATACAATGGATACAACTATAACTATAACTGATTATTAATGTCCAATAAAATGCACAAATAATTGTTTGATGGCTTTCGCAATGGCGAAGTAACTACTGGATATTTTTGATTTCTTGTTAATTTTCCTTAATATTCTTACCATCCACGGGGTCAGCCTGTCGTTTATGCACGGGAAGAGCCCAGCCTCCTATGGCACAAAATAACAGGACGACGACCTTTGGTATCATTTTGGAGCACAATCTGTAAATGAAAAATAACCGGTATTTACTTATTTATTAATATAGGTTTCATGGCACGGAATGTCTTTTTTTTCTCAAAGGGATAGGCAGTCATCGGAATGTGTTAAGTTATATTGGGAGGGTAACGCGAATAACATTATGGAGTTGTAATTCGGTTATTTCCTATAGACTTTGCTAAACCTAATATACAGTACTCAAAGACGATGTAAACTAATTGACGCGTATGTCGATAATCATGAAATACTTGGCGTTGAACCGAGTAAATTTCTTATAGCGAAAGTAATAGAGCGTGCTTCATCCAATTGGCTGAATCTCTCAGAATTTGTTGATGATACACATGTTTTAAAAATTGGTATTGTTGATATAATATATAGGTGACACATAAAACACGCTACTACAAATCAAAGCATGACCACTTAGCCAAGAGGCGGATGTAAAACTTTTAAGAAAAGAAAGTGGAATCAATACCGGCGTGATTATTGGCATAGTGAAATAACGGCCGCGCGGTTATTGACATAGTGAAATCCGACCGGCGCGGTTATTAACCAGCAAGTCTGTACCTTTATGTTTCCCCGATAAGGTTACATGGGAAATCATTTTGCTCGTCCCTTTCTTCTCATAATATAAAATGATATGCTCTAAAAACACGTCATTCTTCGAACTAGTATTTTGTAAATAGTAGGGAAATATCATTTTTATCAAAATAACTGAATCATTGAAGATCTAAGGGCCAATCTAAATTTCCAGGTGGCATTTCTTTCCTTTCGGTCAATCGTCAAGTTGAATTTGAGAACAACTTTCAACAAAAATACAAACATGTCTTAATATGCCTTCTATTCCAAATGACAACTTTTCTTAATTTCCCTGTGCCATAAGGTAAATACTTATTTATGGATAAAATTTCTATGTTTAGTGGGTGATGACATTGTTATCAAAGTCAATGACAAACTCAAAAAAAATCATCATTTGTATATAAGATGAGCGAATTACAAGTTGAGTGTGCCAGTGTCTTTTCTATTCTTATATAAAATAGAATTTGCAACCAGCACAGCAGACAGTTAACATTGTGCAATGAACTGCTGGCATAAAGTTACCTGCGCCGCCCCAATTTGATCTTGTGTTCATAAATTCCGATATTCAAAAGAAGTTGGCCGTTTGAAGTACCTTGAAAATCTAAAGGACTGACGTTGAAAAAAATATGGCTAAATCAGTGGCGCGTGCGAACCGAAGATGTATACAAGTAACGGACAAAATTCAAATAACCTCGATGTATCAGTACATTTTAAGAGCTTAGTTTCTTATAAAAACTATCTTATAAGCTACATCCCCCATACCGATATTATCGAAAACCTCTTATTCTGTACATCTTGTTAAAATGAGGGACAGTTATCTTATTCTGTTACAAAGAAAGCCAAGTTAACGTTTAAAACATAACAGTATTATTATTGCAATCAAGAACAGTAAATTATTCAGTGTATTAGTGGGGGATGGGTGCGTAGCCCGTGCTCCGAAGGTCCGTTACTCCGAAGGCCCATTCGTCCCCGTTAGTCCGAAGGTCCTGTAGTCCGAAGGCCCGTTAGTCCGAAGGTCCGTTATTCCGAAGGCCCGTTAGTCCGAAGGTCCTGTTGTCCGACGGCCCGCTAGTCCGAAGGTCCCTAACCCTAACCCTAACGGACCTTCGGAACAGCGGGTGTTCGGACTAATGGGCCTTCCGACTAACGGACCTTCGGAACAGCGGTCTGCACCCGTTGGGGGGATATATCAAAATTCCAGGGAACTTTCCTGAGTAGGTGCATAGATCAAGGCGCAAGCCTTTCACATTATGAAAGGTGAAGATGGAATAAAAGTGGCGGATTGAGCTGTCTAACGCGGGGGGGGGGGGGAGAGAGAATTGGCCCAGGACAACAATGTGACTTGTGTCGTCTGTACCTCTGTCCCCTTCGGAAGTGAAAATCTTGATATTTCTCGCTTATTGGTCTGTCAAGATTTGAACTGCAGCAGGCCAGGGCTTTTAGCTGGGCGAAGGGTTCTGACCGAGTGACAGGGACAAACGTTAACATAACGGCAAAAGGAAAATTAATTGTCTACTGATGCCGATAGCCAGACGAGTCAATACGACGGTTGTTTTCTGTTACTAACTTACGAACAGACATGCGCAGTCCATATTTATGCACGATATCGGAGTGTTTCGGAATAAATCAGAATACACAACACATGCAGGCTTCGGCTATTCTCGGGACGGATCGGAATGCCCTCACCAGTTGTTTGAGACAAACAATAGCCAGCCAAACTAGTGTGATCACATTGGCTGTAACACAGAAGCGTTTTTTATATCCCTTCTACATAAGTCCTAGCTCAAATCAACACGACCATCTGTATTTTTCAGGTTAGTTCTAAAAATTTGGTCAAATGCCAGCTGGTTTAAAATTCACTATTCAAACCATTTAAGACGCTTATATATGCGGATTGTCGGACTTGTTCACATTGCGGGTACCTGACAAATCAAATTTCCATTTTCAAATCAAATATACTAAATGATGAATTTTAGCAACAAGTTAAATTTAGTAACTTCTTTCAATTGAGAGTAATACTGAAAACAGGCTTTTTTTTTAGTGTAAACATGCAGTTTTCTGGATTTTAGAGGCGAGTGTGCCTCAAAGAGAACCTTTTTTTTAAATAATGACGTACGCCTGCAATGCTAGTCTAATTCACAAAAAATGAGGAGAAAATACAAACTGAAGATTGTATATAGCCAGTCCGAGACAAACACAAAATTTATGTACACAAAATCTTTCACTTCAGTCTAAAACGAAAAAGACAAAATGCATATTACGTGTTCTTCTGTAGACCACCTGTCTTCTTTATATGAATGTCTGTTTTTGTTCTGTCTTTTTACCTTGCAGCATTTGTGCAATCACTGTTTTTTTTTTTTTTCCTCAGATCTCGGATCTTTTTTTAAAAGAACGTGTTGCGTCTTAGAAAACCTTAAATTCTTGTTATACAGGTTATGTCATTTGGCTTTTTGTGGATTTCTGATAGATGCGGTTTTTTTTTAAAGTTTATTCTTAGGTAGTATAATCCCTAACTTGAGCAATGGTTACTTGTTATTACCCGGCTATATAGAATCCATACAGAGTTCATCCTGGTCCGTTTCTTGGTAGGGAAAGAAGACAGAAGTATGTCAGAGTTTTATCCCATTTTTTCCTGGGCCCCTGCAATTTCTCTCCTGGCCAACTTATACCTTTTCTAAAACAAAACTGGTTGATTTTTAAGACTAAAACAATTTTGGATGTGCAAAGAAATCAGGTTATGTCAACTAGTGTATAATGACCCTTGTTATATTCATGAACACACGGGCACAGGGAAAATCTTCTTGTCATATATGTTTTTGTCGGTAACTAAAAATTCGTCCGCTGTTGCTATGTTAACATTCTGCTGAAAATACTCCTGAATTCATTCTGAAAATGGCTTAATGTGTTAGGTCTGAGGGGTTGGCTGACGAGAACAGTTCTCTGATAATACGCGACTTTCAATTACTCATCAGAAACCATGGTAAAACGTCATTATGGTTGTTTCATCTGTATGGTATCTGCATTGGGTTAAAGATAATAGACTGTGTAGAGAGATAATAGATGATCATGTTGAGCCAAGAATAACACAACAATTGCACAGTTTACAAGATGTTATCAGGGAATGGAATTCAAGATAACTTGTAACGCTATAGTATTTCACTGCATTCACTTCAAAGAAATGTTTTTTTTTTCTTCTTTGTTTGAAATCAGTTGGATCCTAGAATAGACAGAATTACATTAAAGATGCATTAGCTCTGCAATTTAATTAAGACGAAAACGTCTTCTTATATAGGGCCTACCTCCTTGCCCCACCTTGGAATTGTCCGTCCCCACGCAATATGCCAATATTTTAAATGCAGACAAACTTTCTATAATTTCTCAGAGAACATCTCCCAATACACCTATTCCGGAAGTCATATGCCAGGTCAAATGATCTTGAAATCGATTTCTTTCAACTGTGTATAACTTGGAAATGATAGAGCGAGTTTTACAACACTAAATAGGTTTAATGTCATTTCAATTTCGACAAATGTGTGAAATCTTTGCATCGCGTGTGAAATGATGACGTCATTTTTATTTTCAATAAAATAAATATTTTCTTAGGGGTGCGTGCGTGTGTGTGAGGGGGGGGGCTGCAAATTTGTTTTTCATGAATTAAGTCTTCAGCCGCTGATATGTTACCATGAGAGCAAAAAGGAATATAAGGTACGATGGCTGCGTATATTTGCAAATTTTACTTCTGCAGAGATTGTTTTGCATTCACTTCAAGCATAGGCATAAGAGTGAGTGAGTGAGTGAGTGATTGGGGTTTTACGTCCTGCTCAACAGTATTTCGGTTATATGAAGACGTTGTCTCCTTGTGACAGGGCGGATTTCCACCGCTCTTTTAGGTGCTGTCTCACCGAGACGACTTGCCGAAGACAACCAGCAAGCCCCCTCACCCAGTCACAGTATACTGACACCGGGCCAACCAGTCGCTGCTCTAACTCCTATTGCTGAGCGCCAAGCGAAGCAGTAACAGCTACCAGTGTTAAAGTCTTTGGTCTGACTCGACCCGAGCTTGAACCCGGATCTCCCAGGCCTGAAGTAGGCATAAGAAAAACCGGTCTGTATGCCTCGACAGCCATACTGAACCAGCCTGGCGCAAACAATTATTCTATCTACTTTCTTACTTTCACACAACGGATGGTTCAATGCTGATTATTAGTAGACCCAAAATTGGCGTATGGTGGGTTCAATCCGTTAGCATTGTGCCGGTAAATCGTCTGTCTGTGGTTGTGCCATATTGTTGATAAATGTAGACTACATGTCGTATAATGGTTGCAGTAGATTTGCATGTTGTATTTATTTTCTCGCTAGGCCAGCATCCCTCTTGCGATGGCACAACGATGGTCTTGAGTTTTCACAATGTCGGCGAAAATAAGGTGACGAGTGTTGGCCCGGCATTGATCCACCGATAGACGTATTGTGGTCTTGTTGCTTATAAGTTAAACGTTCGCATACGTTAGTGTTCACGTAAGGATTATTACCAATTAAAAGTTGCTTATCGGTGTATTGATGTATTGACGCTGGTATATTGTTCGAACAACGCATGCAGTCCGTTTAGGAAGACATTATTACCTCGACAAGTTAAATTGTACGATTAGCCCATCGGGTTTGGAAGGCTGTCCATTTGCTTGAACTGTTTTCGTGAATAGGTCTTAGCATTTTTCATAAAATAAATAATTCCCATGCCCATAAACCATACCTTTTCATGTTGATTCGAGTGAAAATAAAAGAATGTTGATCACAAGATATTTGCTCGCATCATTGCACAGAAAAGGCGAAAAGTTATTGTTTCAAACACCAACGGCTACGGAAATCTCATACAAAATCTATTAAAGTCAAAACAATGCTGGTGGCTTTTATCTGGTGTTGGGTCTCAACTGTATCGCCAACCAATCACTTATTAGATAAATAGCAACATCTAACAAACGTATACAGAGAAACATTTGATAGACCATCCATAAAATTGCCACCTTTGGCACCACCTTTAGCCAGTTTTGATTTGCCAACGCAAAGGCTTACGATACAATAGTCGCCCTTGCCAATATACATCCAACGGTGGGTCAATGTTGAGCAGCAAACCATTTGCGACTATAAAATGACTGTCACCATTTATGCCACTTGGTTATGAGCGTCTTTCCAATGTTGCTTTCTGGGGCCGGTTGCACAAAGGCGTATCAAACTTAAGTCTGACTTATCTAGACAACGTCACAATCAAATTTCTTTGTGACGCTACGTATTTAAGCCTGACTTAATACAGCTTTGTGCAACCGGCCCCTGATGATTATCCCAACGTAGAGAGAGTGATCGTGATATAACGTTAAAGCGACATGAGCTGCCAGAATGTTGATATTTTGACGTAAAAACAGAATGTTGAAATTATTGGCTATTTTTCACAAGACGTATAGTTCAGAAGTTTTTTTAGTGCGTCTAGTCTCGAAAATGTACGATAAAGTATTGTTTTGAACTAACTTTGACTTAGAATGAATGAATAGTCGTCCCGGTTATTTAAGTTTTGTTTACTTTTCGAACACGTTTTCGGTTCGTACAGGCCACATACTGTATGGATTTTCCTCAATCCAACGCCAATCATTTAGTTTTTCGATGACCTTCAAAGCCTCTTACTGTTGTGACGATCAGAAAATATGAAAAAAGTGTGGATCTTGGCAGCTCATGCCACTTTAAGCCAGCTTTAGGTGACCGGCGCTTAAACTAATATAAATTAAATGACAGTGCCAACCTCATGCCAACGCTTTACCAATCCAGTACAGCGATCCACTACAGCGAAATAAGACCCATACCTGCCAACTAATTTGCTACAATATTTCGCCAATGTTGACAGAATGATGATTAACCCACCTCTGAATAACCATGCACTACGGTAACATTTATCCATTATTGACTCAGCGTCCAATACCCATCCATTCACCAACTTGAACAAATATAACCTTGTCACTCAAAATACAATGTTATTCCAGTGCAGGTAACGCTGCAATTGGCCGATCCTAAATTGGCCAACTAAGACGACCTTGGATCCACATGGAAGCAAGAGTGGACCATTAACAAACAATGCTGATAGAATGCCAACGTTGGGCCAAAGGGTGATTATGAGACCTATATGCAAACATCTAGGGGTTGACAGATATAATTCCCCAATAAACTTCAACTATAACATACTGTCCTATGCTAAATATTTATGACCACTAAAACACACGGGCACAGGGAAAAACTTCTTGTAGATTTATTTACGCCACTACTCTTGGACATATAGATTTTTGTTTCTCCATTGTGCGATTCGCACCCGCGAACTATCTATATCATTGAATTGCGTGGGATTCGCACCCGCGAACTAATCTTTTTCTTTGAACTGTGTGGGATTCGCACCCGCGAACTATCTATGTCATTGAACTGAGTGAGATTCGCACCCGCGAATTATCTATGTCATTGAACTGAGTGGGATTCGCACCCGCAAACTATCTATGTCTGTGAAGTGAGTGGGATTCGCACCCGCGAACTATCTATGTCTGTGAACTGAGTGGGATTCGCACCCGCAAACTATCTATATCATTGAATTGCGTGGGATTCGCACCCGCGAAGTAATCTTTTTCTTTGAACTGTGTGGGATTCTCACCCGCGAACTATCTATGTCTGTGAACTGAGTGGGATTCGCACCCGCAAACTATCTATGTCTGTTGTGAACTGAGTGGGATTCGCACCCGCAAACTATCTATGCCTGTGAAGTGAGTGGGATTCGCACCCGCGAACTATCTATGTCTGTGAACTGAGTGGGATTCGCACCCGCGCACTATCTATGTCTGTGAACTGAGTGGGATTCGCACCCGCGAACTATCTATGTCTGTGAAGTGAGTGGGATTCGCACCCGCCAACTATCTATGTCTGTGAACTGAGTGGGATTCGCACCCGCAAACTATCTATGACTTTGAACAGAGGGGTTCGCATCCGAAAGCTATCTATGTCTTTGAACAGAGGGATTCGCACCCGCGAACTATCTATGTCTGTGAAGTGAGTGGGATTCGCATCCGCGCACTATCTATGTCTGTGAACTGAGTGAGATTGGCACCTGCGAATTATCTATGTATTTGAACTGAGTGAGATTCGCACCTGCGAATTATCTATGAATTTGAACTGAGTGAGATTCGCACCTGCGAATTATCTATGTCTGTGAACTGAGTGGGATTCGCACCCGCGAACTATCTATGTCTTTGAACTGAGTGGGATTGGCACCTGCGAATTATCTATGACTTTGAACAGAGGGGTTCGCATCTGCGAGCTATCTATGACTTTGAACAGAGGGGTTCGCATCCGCGAGCTATCTATGTCTTTGAATAAAAGATAATGGACTGAACCTTTTGGAGCCGAGGGCCCTGTCTTACAAAGCTGGCGTAAGTAACGTCGGACGTAAATCAGTGTTAAAGCTATAGGAACTTACGCCCTAGTCGCAACTGGTCCATGTTGTAGGCCTATACGCAACTTGGGCGTAAGTTCCTATAGCTTTAACACTGATTTACGTCCGACGTAACTTACGCCAGCTTTGTAAGACAGGGCCCAGACCGGTGTAGTGCCTTTATCCACATGCGTTGATACCAAAATGTCTTATCTTGTATAGGAGTCGTTATTGCAAAGCTTTCAGATGTTAAAGCCTATATACTGAGCCATGCCGTAACATGTAAAATGAATGTCGCAAAGTTTAAGCTGATGAAAGAGAAGTTAAAGACGTCCTGACCCATAATCGCTAATTATATTTTATATACTGGAAATATACTGGAATAAAGGTCGTCCCTGTATAATCATGAAACAAAGCTGTGCTATCTTGTTTGTCTGAGTTCAGTAGTGAGAAATACATAAACACACGTGGCCAAATATAAAAGCTGCTGAGGTATGTTTATCTTCTATTTATTTAGCCGTTTCCGTTTTTTTATGGACGTTCTTGTTTTTCTTTTTGGAGTTTAATATATCTTGCTGTATTGCCTCTGTCGTCTGTATCTTTATTTCCTTGTTTGTGTCTTGTGTGAGCACAATCTTCATGGGATTGTTTTTGCTCAAACGTTAAAGGACAGCCTCGGCTACGTTGTTTACATGTTTACCGTTAAAATAGTTATACGAGTTTATTAAATCCTTATGATTGTAAAAAAATAACTGGTATTTTGAGAACATTCCGGCGAGACGTGAAGTGCCATAAAGTACACGCAAATCACTGGCATACATTCGGTGTATATCTTTCGTTTCATGGCATGACATTTTGAAACGCGGGGAAGAATCCTAGTGTTAATTTATTTGAGCTCAACTGTCTATATGTTTGACAACATGTAAGCTGTATGTAATAAACAGAGGGGAATTTTTGGGCAAATTCTTCTGTTCCTTTATTACTGCTATACATTTACCGTCGAAAAACTAAATGATTGGCATTTGAATGAAGAATTCATACAGTACGGGAACCGAAGTAGTGTTCGGAAAGTAAACACAATTTAAATAACCGGGACGGCCATTCATTCATTCTAATCCTCAGTTAGTCCAAAACAATACTTAATCGTATATCCTCGAGAGAAGAAGTACTAAAAAGCTTTTGAATTGTACGTTTTGAGAAAAAATAAACGATGTCATAATATTAACATTCTTTTTAGCGGCAAAAAATCCCAATTTTGACAGCCCTTTAACACTTTTGTTAAAATTAACCTTGACTGAAATCATACATAATATATTAAACTGGTCCATGTCGAATACATATATGCGCATCTTTTACCCGGTTTTGTACGATAGGAGCACGGAATCTGTAGGCGAAAGATTTCGTCCAACCAATTTTCAATTTAACTTTCAATTTAACTCGAAGTAATGAAATCAAAGAGTCTCTCAATGTGGCATTATCATGCGAATGACTTTGTTATCCTCGTTTGTTAATTATCAAGCATCTTATTAAATTACAGGCAATTTCTTCTGCAGATTTTTTCCCATGCTTGTGCTTATGGTTACCGAACATGGCGATAATGCAGATGAAGCAAATAAGCTTAATTGTGTGAGTCACGCCAGTGAGCCACAACTGTTACATAACCACATCTTTTCAGGGGCCGGTTGCACAAAGCTGTAATATGCTTAAGTCAGGCTTAAAGTGACATGAGCTGCCAAAATGTTGATATTTTGACGTTAAAACATAATGCTGAAATTATTGGCTATTTTTCTTAAGACGTATAATTCAGAAGCTTTTTAGTGCTTCTTGTCTCAAAAATGTACGATAAAGTATTGTTTTGAACTAACTTTGGCTTAGAATGAATGAATGGTCACTCCGGTTATTTAAATTTAGTCTCTTTGATAGCCACGATCTGCTCCTACTGTAAAAATCGTGGCTGATATAAGTTTTAAAAACAAAGTTATTTCAGGTTATTGGAATAAATGAAGAGCAGATCATTCGTAATCAAGACTATCAATAAGGAATTACTTACTGGAACACAATTATTATAATCGCGTTTTCCCTATAAATACATCTTTGAAACTTTTTCTTAAAAGCTACAACCAGCCTTTGACTTGGGGGGAGGGTCATAGTTGATTAAAGTACATGTATTTGTATTTGTCAAACATAATATTGACCATGTCTAAACTGGGGGCCGTTTGACGAAGTAGTCGCAAAGTGCGCTCAATAGCAGTTGCCATGACGTCGTATCTCTTCACGCCTCGTTTGCGACGCGACTGCTTTGTGAAACGAACCACTGGGTTTATTAAAAAGAAAAACGAACGGTATTATCTGTATCAAAATAAATTAAACCTATCTGTAAATCCGTTTATAATATGATGGATGTGCCTTTGCGTGGAAAAGATGGGTACTTATATCAACTTACCTGTATCGCGTGGCGCGAGAGTCTGTTATTTAGGACAGCTTCTGTCTGTGCTTAACGAGTTTTGACAACTTCCTTTATATAGCTAGACTTAGGTGCGGTTCTAAAGATACCTCTGTGTAAAACATAAGGTCAGTCAACATGGCCTTTCCACGCCGGCTTAACAAGGCTAACATCTCTCACCTTGCCCCCCATCCATTAACTAGCTTACCGATGACATGTTCTAATATGATTTTTCTCTAAATCCAGATTTTGCCCCTGTCCGACTTGGAAAACCAGTTTCTTGGTCTCGTAAATTAAACTGCAACTTCTTTTGTCTTTATTTTTTCCTGCTATTTTTATAAGCCAATCGGTGGTGATATCACAAACTTGAATACGAAAATGTCTGGAAAATCGTATCAATATACATAAACAAACCATTGGATTCTAACAGCGGTTTTAGTTTTGGAAAACGGACAATCCTAAAGTCCTTATGAATTGAAATAGCAGACCTTTGTTCTCCCCAAGTAATATAAGTACATGTCATGACAAATTATTCTGACACATTTCCCTCACCAAATATATATCATTGAGTGATAAACCTGCATCAAAAATGCGAACTTTTCTGCTTCACTATTTGTGTTCGTATGACGTCATAGTGATGACCGAATATGGCGGGAAGTTAAATCTTTCAAGAAGCGGGGCAAACCTTGGGTCGAACCTTTGTGCATAAGCTATTAGTCGTATGAGTTTCAAGCCCTAAACAGTGACTGTCATTCAATAAAAAGAACTCAATTTGGGTAGAGAATTCGGATTGCATGATTAAGTATAGTGCTGCGTAGTTGGAGAATCAAGCAAATGGCACACGGATGTTTGACGCATAGGTTGAGTTTTATCCAACCATCTGGACCAACAGATCTGTATCCAACGTTGATATAGAACGGGGACAAACGTTAGATACATCCCTTGAGGCAATATTGCAAGGGTCAAAAACTTAAAGGTACATGGGCTACAAAAATGTTGATATTTTGTTGATAAATTGAGTTCAGAAGACTTCCAATGGACAACTGAAAACACACAAGTCAAATGACTCAACGAAAATTAGAGGTGACATGCATGAAAACATTAACATTACCGCAAAAAAGGAAATGTAATTGTGTACTATCTCCTTCTATTCGCGTCTTCGGGAAACATAAGGTAAGAAAATTTCGTATGCTCTTTTGTATGCTATATGCGTGGAGGATTGCCTATTTAGACAATATCGGACCAACAAATAAATGGCATAAACATACCTGGCACTCATGAAAGGGCTCAAAACTTTCTGACCGCCGATAATACGGCTGTTAACTATTAGCGTACTATTTGTAATGTTTTAAACTTATGCATGTAATTATTTCTCGGGTGTATCAATAAAACATGTTGAAGGCAATTTTTTTTTATTTATCAAAAAACTTCCACCAAAAATCCATGTTATTTAACCTGATCTAGAGTTGTATCATCGTTCTCAATTAACCATGTACACAATATTACTCCTGGTGTATTTCACATCATAAATTACCTCTTATTTTCACGTTAAGTTGAAACCAATATGTTTCATCTTCTCTGTAAACAAAAGGAAACCACTGAACATCTCTTTAGAGTGTGTCGTTTTCCCAGTATTTATGGTGATCTGTGTTCCCATGGTTACGTATTATTTCAGGGCAAACTGTTTCCCCATTATATTTTCAAGTGCATAATGTCAAACCTACTATGGACACCTGATATGAATTCTGCAAAACAATATGCTTTATGTTTAATTTTGTTTTATGAAGACCGAAGGGGATATCGAATGTCCTTTTAATAGGTCGTTATATGTTTATTCTATGTTTATATCATCATGTTTTGCAAACCTACGAACTTTGATCTAAGCACATAATGTAATCCTGCTTGGTGAACAAGTTTGTTACATTATTAAACTAGAGATTAAGTGATTGCACGCAATCACTGGAGATGGCTCCACGAAGGAGGGGAACTGATTGACAAGGGTATTAGAACCGGCAGTGTGGTTTGAGAGGTGACATAAAGAAGAAATGAAACAATACAGATGATGTATGATATTCTTGGCATTAATTACTTTAAAAGATGGCTGCCAGAAAAGATGGCTGAAAACTTATAGCAAATAATGCCTTATCACAAGTTTACTCCCGATAAAATATTGCTCATAATCTAATATGCTTCATGGCAGCCATATTGTATTGGGCACATGGCTGAAAATTGATCCCAATCGCCCTTTCTTCAATGCCAAAGCACACCTCAGGTTTGATATTGGATTGCGCAGATTGCTGAAAATCAATCCCAACTGTCCTCTGCCCGATGTCAAGGCACACCCCAAGTTTGAAGTTCATCGGATGAATCATCCACAAGTTATTGCCCGGACAAGAAAATCATGCTCATAATCCAATATGACGGATAGCGGCCATATTGGATTGCGCACATGGCTGAAAATCAATCCCAGCCGTCCTCTGCCTGATGTCAAGGCACAATCCAAGTTTGAAGTTGATCGGATGAATCATTCATGAGCTATTGTACGGACAAGGATGGAAAGACGGACGGACGAACAGACGAACGGCCATATTGGATTGCGCGCATTGCTGAAAATCAATCCCATTCATCCTCTCACCAATGTCAAGGCACACCCCAAGTTTGAAGTTCATCGGATGAATCATCCACAAGTTATTGCCCGGTCAAGAAAATCATGCTCATAATCCAATATGATGGATAGCAGCCATATTGTATTGCGCACATTGCTGAAAATCAATCCCAACCGTTCTCTGCCCGATGTCAAGGCACACCCCAAGTTTAAAGTTCATCGGATGAATCATCCACAAGTTATAGCCTGGACAAGAAAATCATGCTCATAATTCAATATGACGGATAGCGGCCATATTGGATTGCGCACATTGCTGAAAATCAATCCCAACCGTACTCTACCCGATGTCAAGGTACACCCCAAGTTTGAAGTTCATCGGATAAATCATCCAAAAGTTATTGCCCGGACAAGAAAATCATGCTCATAATCCAATATGACGGATAGCGGCCATATTGGATTGCGCACATTGCTGAAAATCAATCCCAACCGTCCTCTGCCCGATGTCAAGGCACACCCCAAGTTTGAAGTTCATCGGATGAATCATCCACAAGTTATTGCCCGGACAAGAAAATCATGCTCATAATCCAATATGACGTATAGCGGCCATATTGGTTTGGGCACATCGCTGAAATTCAATCCCAACCGTCCTCTGCCCGATGTCAAGGCACATCCCAAGTTTGAAGTTGACCGGATGAATCATTCATGAATTATTGTACGGACAAGGATGGAAAGGCGGACGGACGGACGGACGGACGAACGAACGAACGAACGGACGGAAGACCCGAAAACATAATGGCTCCGCTTTCGCTTTGCGGAGCCATAAAAAGGTCCCCAAGCACGCTGAAAAAAGAATATCATTTTTATTTTCAGTGCAGAATGGACTCGCGAGGAACACAAGGCTGCGAACGCCGAGTGCATGTAGGTTCCAATCGAGATCTTCTCCAATTCTACGAGATCTTCAACACCAGACATGGCTCGAGACGTCCATTGAACTGCAAGAAACTTGCTTAGAATTTATAATGTGTTTGATATTTATTTCTCTCTTCTACACTGTTCCCAAACATGTAACCTACAATAATAACCCGCATGACCAGACCTTTGGACAGAAATCAAATATATAATTGGCACTACATCAGCTCATAGATACATTTTAAAACAAGATGCCAGCGCCCTTGGATGCCAAGGCAAAGCATGATATGGACGAGGAATCGTCAAAATTACAACGGCTATCTCTCGACACAAGAGAGCAGGTTTCATCGCTTCTCACACTACACCCCCGATAATTTCACTCCTAGACAGTGTGCAGCTTTTTGCGTAATCAACGTGTGAAATTATGGCCCAAATGACGTTATGACCTAACGACAGAACAGTAAGAAATGACGTTTCAGTCATTAAAACGTTAAGATCAAGCGTCCAGCTTGAAGGGCCTGGGATGTCGTCATTTCTGACGCCACAATGCCTTATCGAGACTTTCTTCGGATAGCTATTCTTGAAAATAGAGCGAAATCTGTTTTTAAGTAGAGCCGTCTTTTTTAATAAAACGCTGTATTTTTGTGTAGTGTGAGGAAAAGATTATCAAACTCGAGCCAGTGTGTTACGGTGAATATCACTCTCGTTTATTAATTTCGAAAGTCACTCGTCAGAGGCTCGTGACTTTGAAAATTAATAGACTCGAGTGATATTCATCGTAACACACTGGCTCTCGTAAGATAACCTCTATGTAACTGTGTCACTTGTCGTTGCTTACTATTTGCCGAAAGTAGCTATGTTTAAGGGCGTCATCACCAGTGGCTTCCCTTTATGCATAAAGCAACATGGCACTGATTGGCTTTAGAGGTTGTTGACAGTAATGACAGTAAGATCAATCTCAAGTTTAGATTGTGTAGATTCTTGATCGCTACCGGTCGACTTTACATGCCTGGAACAGTTTGCGCTTTTTTTTAAAAGTGGCATGAGCTGCCAAATATACACAAGGAAAAAAGTTAAGCACCCCATCATGCTGAAATTAATTATTAGAAATCTGCATTAATGTTAACTGTAATGCCATTTATGATGATGATAAGAATGATATTCCATTGAACGATTGTGGCAATTTATGCGTGACAGTAACGCAAAAACTGCATGTAATGCGACATGAAATGTTTTTTTTTCGAGCAATTACGCAAATTCAGTATGCTTCCCCTTAAATGTTTTTTACCTAAGGCCGATTTTGTGCAACGTGGACTCATCTTCTGTGAAAATGGAACGAAGGGGGATATCAGAGGGGCAAAAATGGCAAATTGTCGGTATGCACTCCGCAGGGATATCGTACAAAGCTATTGGGCGTCAATTAGGCTACCATTATACAGTGATAAGCAGATTGGTGAGAAAACATGGTGAAACTGGTGCTGTAAAGGACTGACCAAGCTCGGGTCGACCACCTGCAAAATCCCACTGGTACGACGTCATCAATTTGCATCAAGTCAATCTTTGAAGCGGCAATAGCTACCCGACCGACGTCTGTGCACAAGAATAGCGAGAAACCGATTGAAAGCTGCAGGCCTGAGGGCAAGGAGAGTCATCCAACTCCTACTATTATCAGATCGCCACCAACGGATACGTTTGGCTTGGTGCTGAGCACGACGAGGTTCGAATTTGAGGACCCGGCGAAGAAGCCATTGGTCGGACGAAAGTCGTTTCTTACTCAACGTCACGGATGAGCGAACGAAGGGTTTGGAGGCACAAAAACACAGCGTATACACCCAAGAACATATGTTCCTTATGGAAGGGGCTCGGTAATGGTTTCGGAGTGCATCTCTCACGACTGTAAACTGGACTTAATTGGTCACTATACGAGGAAACATCACAGGTGACCGGCGCATTCGGCAGGTGAGAAGCTGTAATTCGGACTAATGGAGGCTATACGCGCTATTGACCTTCTGTTCTAGGGATGTGTTCCACGCACTCAAATGTGCACTCTACTTCAATATGTTCGCCCTGTGAAGCCAGATGGACTCTGAAGTTTCATACTTTCAAGCATCTTTATATTTTGTTAAAATACACTTTTGATTTGGCTAACGATATCCTGAATAAATTGTATAGCTTATTGCCATTAATGGTGATTTCTTATCGCCAGAATGTTGCCCTTTATGATCACAATCGTTTCTGCTATATCAGTTTGCCAACAATCTCCGTACACCAATGATTGTATCGTTCGGTGCAGACTTTCCAGGGGGGAGGGGGGGGGGGTGCTTAACTTTTTTCTTTGTGTTTAGTATTGTGTATATACAGCGGTATTGCCAGTATGATATGAGATGATCAGAAAGCTGTTCCATTGGTTCTGTTGCAGTATTGTGTATATACAGCGGTATTGCCAGGATGATATGAGATGATCAGAAAGCTGTTACATTGGTTCTGTTGCAGCATTGTGTATATACAGCGGTATTGCCAGGATGATAGGAGATGATCAGAAAGCTGTCCGATTGGTTTTGTTGTAATATTGTGTATATAGAGCGGTATTGCCAGGATGATATGAGATGATCAGAAAGCTGTCGGATTGGTTCTGTTGTAGTATTGTGTATATACAGCTGTATTGCCAGTGTGATATGAGATGATCAGAAAGCTGTTCCATTGGTTCTGTTGTAGTATTGTGTATATACAGCGGTATTGCCAGGATGATATGAGATGATCAGAAAGCTGTCCGATTGGTTTTGTTGTAATATTGTGTATATACAGCGGTATTGCCAGGATGATAGGAGATGATCAGAAAGCTGTCCGATTGGTTTTGTTGTAATATTGTGTATATACAGCGGTATTGCCAGGATGATAGGAGATGATCAAAAAGCTGTCCGATTGGTTTTGTTGTAATATTGTGTATATACAGCGGTATTGCCAGTGTGATATGAGATGATCAGAAAGCTGTTACATTGGTTCAGTTGTAGTATTGTGTATATACAGCGGTATTGCCAGGATGATAGGAGATGATCAGAAAGCTGTCCGATTGGTTTTGTTGTAATATTGTGTATATACAGCGGTATTGCCAGGATGATATGAGATGATCAGAAAGCTGTCGGATTGGTTCTGTTGTAGTATTGTGTATATACAGCTGTATTGCCAGTGTGATATGAGATGATCAGAAAGCTGTTCCATTGGTTCTGTTGTAGTATTGTGTATATACAGCGGTATTGCCAGGATGATATGAGATGATCAGAAAGCTGTCCGATTGGTTTTGTTGTAATATTGTGTATATACAGCGGTATTGCCAGGATGATAGGAGATGATCAGAAAGCTGTCCGATTGGTTTTGTTGTAATATTGTGTATATACAGCGGTATTGCCAGGATGATAGGAGATGATCAAAAAGCTGTCCGATTGGTTTTGTTGTAATATTGTGTATATACAGCGGTATTGCCAGTGTGATATGAGATGATCAGAAAGCTGTTACATTGGTTCTGTTGTAGTATTGTGTATATACAGCGGTATTGCCAGGATGATAGGAGATGATCAGAAAGCTGTCCGATTGGTTTTGTTGTAATATTGTGTATATACAGCGGTATTGCCAGGATGATATGAGATGATCAGAAAGCTGTCGGATTGGTTCTGTTGTAGTATTGTGTATATACAGCTGTATTGCCAGTGTGATATGAGATGATCAGAAAGCTGTTCCAATGGTTCTGTTGTAGTATTGTGTATATACAGCGGTATTGCCAGTATGATCAGAAAGCTGTTCCATTGGTTCGGTTGTAATATTGTGTATATAGAGCGGTATTGCCAGTATGATATGAGATGATCAGAACGCTGTCCGATTGGTTCTGTTGCAGTATTGTGTATATACAGCGGTATTGCCAGCATGATATGTGATGATCAGAAAGCTGTCCGATGGGTTTTGTTGCAGTATTGTGTATATACAGCGGTATTGCCAGTATGATATGTGATGATCAGAAAGCTGTCCGATTGGTTCTGTTGCAGTATTGTGTATATACAGTGGTATTGCCAGTATGATATGAGATGATCAGAAAGCTGTTACATTGGTTCTGTTGTAGTATTGTGTATATACAGCGGCATTGCCAGTGTGATATGAGATGATCAGAAAGCTGTTTCATTGGTTCTGTTGCAGTATTGTGTATATACAGCGGTATTGCCAGGATGATATGTGATGACCAGAAAGCGGTTACATTGGTTCTGTTGTAGTATTGTGTATATACAGCGGTATTGTCAGGATGATATGAGATGATCAGAAAGCTGTTCCATTGGTTCTGTTGCAGTATTGTGTATATACAGCGGTATTGCCAGTATGATAGGAGATGATCAGAAAGCTGTCCGATTGGTTCGGTTGTAGTATTGTGTATATACAGCGGTATTGCCAGTATGATATGTGATGATCAACAAGCTGTTCGGATTGGTTATGTTGCAGTATTGTGTATATACAGCGGTATTGCCAGTATGATATGAGATGATCAGAAAGCTGTTACATTGGTTCTGTTGTAGTATTGTGTATATACAGCGGTATTGCCAGTATGGTATGAGATGATCAGAATGCTGTCCGATTGGTTCTGTTGCAGTATTGTGTATATACAGCGGTATTGCCAGTATGATATGTGATGATCAGAAAGCTGTCCGATTGGTTCTGTTGCAGTATTGTGTATATACAGCGGTATTGCCAGTGTGATATGAGATGATCAGAAAGCTGTTACATTGGTTCTGTTGTAGTATTGTGTATATACAGCGGCATTGCCAGTGTGATATGAGATGATCAGAAAGCTGTTTCATTGGTTCTGTTGCAGTATTGTGTATATACAGCGGTATTGCCAGGATGATATGTGATGACCAGAAAGCGGTTACATTGGTTCTGTTGTAGTATTGTGTATATACAGCGGTATTGTCAGGATGATATGAGATGATCAGAAAGCTGTTCCATTGGTTCTGTTGCAGTATTGTGTATATACAGCGGTATTGCCAGTATGATAGGAGATGATCAGAAAGCTGTCCGATTGGTTCGGTTGTAGTATTGTGTATATACAGCGGTATTGCCAGTATGATGTGTGATGATCAGAAAGCTGTTCGGATTGGTTATGTTGCAGTATTGTGTATATACAGCGGTATTGCCAGTATGATATGAGATGATCAGAAAGCTGTTACATTGGTTCTGTTGTAGTATTGTGTATATACAGCGGTATTGCCAGTATGATATGAGATGATCAGAATGCTGTCCGATTGGTTCTGTTGCAGTATTGTGTATATACCAGCGGTATTGCCAGTATGATATGTGATGATCAGAAAGCTGTCCGATTGGTTCTGTTGCAGTATTGTGTATATACAGCGGTATTGCCAGTGTGATATGAGATGATCAGAAAGCTGTCCGATTGGTTCTGTTGCAGTATTGTGTATATACAGCGGTATTGCCAGTATGATATGAGATGATCAGAAAGCTGTTACATTGGTTCTGTTGTAGTATTGTGTATATACAGCGGCATTGTCAGGATGATATGAGATGATCAGAAAGCTGTTCCATTGGTTCTGTTGCAGTATTGTGTATATACAGCGGTACTGCCAGTATGATATGAGATGATTAGAGAGCTGTTCCATTGGTTCTGTTGCAGTATTGTGTATATACAGCGGTATTGCCAGTATGATATGAGATGATCAGAACGCTGTCCGATTGGTTCAATTTTTTTTTTCAAACATGAATTTTTCCAAAAATATGCGTGATTGACACATGACAACAGGATCATGTTATAATGTAAATGTCCGATAATTGAATTTAAGCCCCTTATAGTGGCTGTTGATCACACGTGACTTTCGGGTCAGGCTTTGTGTAACGCTACACGAGGAAGGCGTAGGGAAAAACGTAGGGCAGTTGCACGTGCGAATCACGTCTTATCTTTATGCGGGTTTAATGGGTATAAAAGACACACAACCGTTCAATTGAATTCAGTCGTTAAATTGTTTCACGAAGTTGCTACAATATGCCAAGACTAGACGCAGCTACCCGGAACGTCGTCATTGGTCGTCTCCTGACCGGCGAACCACAGAATGCAGTCGCTAGACTTTATAATGTTCACCGGAGCACGATTTCCAGACTGTTGCTACGGCACCAGCAATCCGGTTCAACAGCTGATTGTCAACGTTCTGGCCGACCTAGGATCACATCAGCAGCCCAAGATCGCTACATCCGGTTACTTCACCGGCGAAACCGGACCAAAACAGCAACAGAAACAGCATCAAATATCCCAGGTCTCCGTCGAATATCGGCACAGACAGTCAGAAACCGTCTCCGTCAAAACGGCTTACGCGCCAGACGTCTTTACTTTGGCGTAGTACTGAGACGCCAGCATCGACTTGCAAGGGTCCGATGGTGCAACAGGTTAAGGGACTGGAATCTGCGAAACTGGAGGCGAGTCTGGTTTAGCGACGAATCAAGATTCCAGCTGCAGAGAAAAATGGTCGTACACGAGTTTACAGTCGCCGGAATAAGAAGTTCGCAAGGAACTGCGTCCTTAAGGTCGACGATTTCGGCGGAGGAAGTGTGATGGTGTGGGGTGCCATATCCTGTGCCCGAAAAACTGGTGCACATTCCCGGCAACCTTAACGCCGTTCGATACACAGATGAGGTTTTAACACCACATATGCTGCCCGTAATGGACCTCCGTAGGGAAATTTTTCAGCACGACAACGCTCGGCCGCACACAGCTCGTGCTACTGTAGAATTTCTAGCCAACCAGAACGTATTCCCCTGGCCGTCCAAATCACCAGATTTGAACCCAATAGAACATTTGTGGGATGATTTGGATAGATGCCTGCGCAGTCGTCATCCAGCGCCGCAAACTCTGCAAGAACTGCAGCAGGCTCTTGAGCAAGAATGGAGAATTCCGCAAAACCGTATTCGTCGATTGATTGTGTCTATGCCGAGACGGGTCCGTGCTGTGTTATAGGTTAATGGTTGGCACAGCAGATATTGACGTTGCAGTGACGTCATCTGAGCGCTATGAACTTTAATGTGATAAATTTTTACATGTGAATGAACTTTTAAGTCTGAACAACCAGTCGGCCAAATTTAAGTGTAATGTGATGCTTATTTCTGTATTAAAAATGATGTTGAAAATTCATATTTTGAAGAACAAAAATTGTATGTTGCGTTTCTTTTTTGGGAGAGTATATAAGGATCGAGAAAACATTCAGCGTAAAAACCTTCAAGTCATGATTTCAAGTCCGAGACAGTGGACAAGGATTTATTGATGTTTTATGCCGCACTCAAGATTATTTCAGATATATGGAGACATTGTCAGGATTAGTGGCGGAGAAAACCGGGCTCATTACCCGGAGGAAATGCTCAACCTTCGGCAAGTAGCATAAGAATCGAGTGAAAAATCCATTCAAATTTTTATTTTGTCTGATTGATGGACTATCCCTCTAGCCGAGTGGACATGGAAGGTTGTGGCAAAGAATTCGCCAGGTAGACCTACCTAACAGTTGAGATGCACACGACTTTTGACTTGTTACATTTTCTTCGAATGAAATTGGAGAGTATGGGCTAATTAACTTTGTTAAAGTAAACGGTAAGGCTGAGCATAAGTTTATAACCTAAAGATATAAACCCCATATCTGCTTACAAGTGGCTTACTAGTCCGGGTTTCTGATTCCAAAATTACTATTTTTTTATACTGACGGTCGTATTTTGGAATACGCCAGTCAGTATTAAAAAAATAGTGATTTTGGAGTCAGAAGCCCGGACTAGTAGCTTAATAATGACAAATTTCTGTGTATTGATTGATTGATGCTTTACGCCACACCCAAGATTATGGCCCCACTTATATGGCGGCGTTGACAGGTTTAGTCGCAGAGGAAACCGGGCTCATTGTCCAAAGGAAACGCCCGGCCATCTCCCACATACGGCGATCGAGTGAAAAATTCACTCAGAAATTTTTCAAGTTTTATTTGGACTGAGTGGGATTCGAACCGGAGCAGCTGTGTCGGACTATCACTCTGACCGGCTGAGCCACTGAGGAATCCGACTTTCTGTGGTAGCGTCAGTTTCACAGCTTATTGTTTAGAAAAATTCTGACGTAGACAATTGTACCAGTGAAAAGGTTAAATATCCTACGTTCGAGGTTTTTGGCATTTGATGTTATGTACCTAGACAGAGCTAACAAAGACTATACGAAGTTAGGTAAGAGGCAATAAGTACATGCTTACTTTTTCTTCCCCCTCAAGTTCAAACTTGAATAAATCGGTATCTATGGTGCTGAGAATCGAATATACACTCCCTGTGTCGAATATACACAGATTTCTCGGCTAGTTCAAACTAATTCAATTTCCATTCCATTTACAATTTGAAAAACATTTTTTCAACCATGTAACCTTTAAACAAAACATTTCAAGTTGAAGAGCCCTATGCAGAATGCATGAGAAAAACACAGAAAAGAAACAAAACCAGAAAATGGTCAATTAAATTACTGCATGCCGACCAGTGCATGATGTGTTAATTCAACCATTCAATTAGCTAAGATAATCTTAAGAGCTGCTCAAACCCGCAATCGATCGATTCTCTTACATCACGGAGTGTAGACCTATATCCAAATGGCGCTTCAATTCTGTGTCAATTAAGACTGTAAATATTTATTTCCGGGAGACAGTCTACCATTTTAAGTATATTCTTTATTGAAACACAAGAATCGCGCTTATTAGTTGGTTAGATCATGAAGGCAAAGTATGATAATATAAACAAAAATATATAAGACTACATTTACAAAATATCAACCTAATGAAATATCATGTGTTGTGGTTTATTATAACAACTTACGAATGTGTATAAAGGTCGAAATGATATGCCCCTTTTAACACAATAAGAAACTTGTCTCCATGGTTATTTTAGACAAGAAGATTTTCCCTGTGCCTGCGTGTTATAGTTTTCAAAAATATATATAATAACCATTTCGTCAATCTAGGCTTACCGGTCCATCAACATATTCTTAAATTTACCTCCTTAAGAAATGGTGGAACCACAAATGAAAATACATTTTTTTTAAACTATAGCCAGTTAAGGGTCATGAGCTGCCAAAGATAAGGAACATTTTGTTGAAACAGTATTGGCTAATTGTTAGTCATTTTTATCAGGAAGTCGAGATTACTGGGTGTCACTCACTGCTAACAAAATCTATGTATTTCTTAAATGTCAAAGTCAAGACTTGAATTATAGACCTTATCGTCATCAATGCTTAAAAGTTTAATGACGAAAAGCAAATATGTAATAGAGTAGCAGGAGCTGCCGAAATGTTTATATTTTTCCGTTAAAACCAAATTTAGAACTTTTCGCTTATCTTTTTCCACAAGTACAAATTACAAACCTTTCGGGTGATACATTCACTAGTCTGGCGAATGTACGATGAAGTACTGGTTCCAACTATATCTTAGCCCTTAAACGAATGAATCTTTGTCCCGCTTATTTCAGTTTTGTTCCCTTTTCGAACATATTTTCAGGTCGTACGGGCCCACAGACTGTATGGATTTTCGTAATTCCACCGTCAACCATTTAGTTTTTCGATGAAATTCCATCAACCCTCTTATTGTCTATATAGAAATCAGAATTGATAAAAAGGTGCAAATTATGGGAGTTCATGTCCCTTTAACAGTAAAACTGAAATGGATTATCAAATCACAAATAAATATAAATGAGAATTGATTAAGGCATCCCCATGAAGTATTAAGTTGTTTGTAAGCTTTGCGACACCTATGCCGGTGTATTTGTCACGTATTATGAAACCCATCTTTAAAGAGAGTTTCAAACATTTCGTATACACAAATAAATAGTCATAAAAATGTATGACAGGTAAAACGCACAACCAAAACTATAAATTACCAATAAAGGATAAAATTTAACTCCAAGGCTCCTATTGAAAAGGATACAACATCCACAAAAACAACAAGGTGGTTTTAAGCTGGAAAAACTCTACATAACCTTTAACATTCCATTATGGTGAAAGAAAATAACTGTTCAATAGAACTAACCAAAACAAATATTAAACAATTACTATTTCAATCATCTTAAAATCATTTATCATTCAACAAAACTCTTACATATTAAACAGGGTGCTAAAACTGCTAAATATATTCTCTCTCCTGAATTTCCGGAATATGACGCCATGGCGTAATTTCTTTTTAAAGTGGCATGAGCTGTCAAAATTCACACTTTTTTTCATAATTTCTGATCGCCACGACAGTAAGGGGTTTTGAAGGCCATCAAAAAACTAAATGATTGGCGTTGGATTGAGGAAAATCCATACAGTATGTGGCCTGTACGAACCGAAAACGTGTTCGAAAAGTAAACAAAATTTAAATAACCGGGACGACCATTCATTCATTCTAAGCCAAAGTTAGTTCAAAACAATACTTTGTCGTACTTTTTCGAGACTAGAAGCACTAAAAAGCTTCTGAATTATACGTCTTGAGAAAAATAGCCAATAATTTCAGCATTCTGTCTTAACGTCAAAATGTCAACATTTTGGCAGCTCATGCCCCTTTAAGACACTGAACCTTGGATGCGCATGGCTACTCTTTTATGGGACGCAATCACTACTTTGATACATTTGTTTGTATTTTCTTTAATTTTTTTTTCGTGTGGGGCGTCACAATGGTAATGTACATATCGTGTCAACTTAGCCAAAACTTTGACCATACTCAATAGCTCTCGTTTTATAAAACGAGAGCTATTGAGTATGGTCAAAGTTTTGGCTAATGTCAACTATGACTTCACGACGCTGGTGAGCGTGTTGCTGAATAAAGGGTCTATGGCGGAAGATACCACTATTTGAGGGCGATGGGCGTTATCCATAAAGTCTACGTTCCAGTTGGAACCTCTAAATGCCCTTGAAAGATATCCTGTATGTACTGGTGAATAATACTCAAATTTAATTTTCCAACAACTACTGTATAGAAATCATACATGATATTTAGCGGCTCCAGAAAAATGTGCTACATTGACATTTGAATAACTCAACTATCTTGAAATAAAACTTGAATATACTGGAATGAATAACAAATGGCTGTATACTTGATCATATGTACAATAATCAATTGACGGACAATTTGTATTCCTAAAAACTAAATTTCTGGCTGGAGTAAAATCAGAGGTCTACATAGAAAGGGGATCTAAATTTTGACATTAGAGAGATTATAGGTAATAAAGGCAATGTATTTTGCATAGCTAATGTATCTTCTTGCTAGCATGAGTCAGTGGGAAGATTGAGATAGAAGTTGCCTTCAGCAAATATAACTTCCCAATGACCCATGATTGAATGATCCCTTGCAACCTAACTACTGTCCTCTGATGTTAAGACTTAATTAAGTGATATAACAGTAGATAGCATTAATGGTTTTAAAGAGAAAATAATAACATGGGCAACTGTCACCTTTTAAATGACGGAATTTAATGTTGCCCTGAGGGGATTATTACAGTAATTTCCCGTGCTACAAACACTAATTTGATAGAATTAAGAAACGCATTCCTATAACTCTGAGAAACCTACAAGGTAGAGGTTGCTGTAATGCTGTTTAATAATACAAATAATTATCAAAGTATGATATATCTATAATGGTTGACTGCTCTTATAAAGGGATGATTGATTGATGGATTGGGACTTGGCTAATTAGAGCCACAATGCTCTAGCCAGAGGGCACAGAAGGTTGAAGTATAATGATTTAAAATCAATCAATAAATGTCTAGAAGAAAAACAACAAATTGTTCTAGGTACAATGTAGCTATAAGTCAAATTACCTCAAACTGCTGAAAAGCAGTGAGTAAATGATGCAAAAATAAAATATCCCCTATTCCTTATTCTCTTTCTCAAGAGGATCTTGTCCATTATAATTTGTAAACGAATGCATAATACGTTCTATTTTCATAAGTAGAACTCTTCAACGTGGAGGTGCAATTTGGTGCTATGAGTGGGTTTTGAGTGGGTTTCGTTGTAATGCACAGGAATACAAATAATGAAAGAGATCTATTTTACACATAATTGCGCTAGGTATAAAGGAATTTTTATTTTTATTTTTATTATCTGAGGTAAAATCAAAAAAAAATATTTTCCTGTACAATTTCCCACACATTCCAGAAACCTCATCAATCTAAAATAGAGATTGATCCTACTGCCATTCGTTGTCTCGAGTTGAAGATCTCGTAGAATGGCACGAGATCTCGATTGAAACCTCATGAGACAGGGAAAATACAAGGGGGCTAACTTTGTCTCAATGGAAAGCTAACACAATAAATCTAGATTGTCCATTTTCTTTCGAAAAATAACACAAAATTTATTGTGGAAATGTAAGCTGTAAATTAGTACATCTGGATGTATTTTCAAAGCAATAAATGGATTTGCAACTTGAACAAAATGTTTAAAAAATCTCAATGACATTTTTAAGTCAACTCAAACTATTAAAATGGTAAACATAAAAACAGCCTTTTTCAGTATAAAACTGTTTCACAACACAATAATTAACTACCTTATATTATTTAAAATAGAAACACAATTTAACTAATTAAAAGCAATAAACTCAATTACCAAATATGACAGCTCAAATGTTCAGTCATATCTACAAAGCTAAAAAATCACAAAAATATATGGTGCTTATAAATATATACCAGTATCAATATAAATTAAGTAACAGAATAAAAACGTGAAGAGCTTTCAATCTTACAAATTTTACTCAAAATAATTTGTAAAATTTGATTAAAAAAAAAACAACTAAAAATCCTGTAAGTAAAAATTTAAACTAGGAACAACAGTATGTTAAAAAAAAACACAAAAAATGGAATTATTCTAAAAAAATTGCTTGATGTCCTAAAAGGCCTGGATTAAAATTCACATTAAAAATGGATTTACAAGAGAGTCTCTGACACTTGAAAACAAGCCAATATGTCTGAAGAGGTTAGGTTCAATCATATAAGCTTTAGCTCCAGTGTCCTTTATAAAATATTCGAGAGCCAGATCTTTGGGAAACAGACGAAAGCAAGGTTTTTTGGAAAGGTACCTCACCACGTCCGCTGCCCCTTTTTTAGGGAATAGAAGAGCAGGGGTACAGCAGGAAGCAGCTTTTGTGTAAATGTAGAAGTATTTTGAAATACGTCGCCACTCAATCAAGTTTTGACGACCAATCACAACACAAGTAAGTATAACATAAATCACAAAAAACAGCCATACCAAGAAAGCACTGCATTTATGGAGATCATAATCAAAACATCTTCTATAGATAAAAAACAGGAGAGATCCGAAGAAAAGACCTGAAGCTAATAACTGGGTAATTCTATCCGGTTCCGGACTCCAGTATCCGAGAAGGCGGTCAGGATGATAGAATTTCACATAGGCTGGGGGCTGTGTGACACCTGTACTTCCTCTGGTATAATCCCACTGTGGATTCTCCCAGTGATAATCAATCACATGATTAACCATATAAATAAGATCATTCAGAGGCAGTGCATCATCTTCAACAAGTAACACATTCTCAGCACCAGTTTTCAGCGTTTCATTTAAACAGTACACATAATCCTCACCCTCCTTTTTAAAAATATCACCATAATGTACAGGATCTTTTGCATCTGGAAATCTTTGGAAATATGGTAAGAGGGAAGAAAAGTTTTTGAACTCCTCATAAGTCGGAGGATGTGGATCGACATTACATAGAAACAGCTTGTAACTTCTTTGTTGAGCCTCTGTTGTTGATAATAACTTGAGATAGGCACTCACAACTTGAGTCAAGTAACGAGGCTTATAATTATCAACACCTCGTCGATTACGCAACGTTGTTATTATGGTGATAGCCACATTTATCTTAGCCTTACTCGACACAGATAAGCTCAATTCTTTATTCTTCAATAAGACATCTTTGTATGATCTGACCAACTTCTCCCCCTCCAGTACTCTTTCAGTGTTTTCTGACTTTAGAAACTCAGTTTCTTGAGCTTTTGTCCGCTGCTCTATGTGATACTTTGAATAACGATACTTATAAAAAAGCAGCGGAAGAATGAATAAAAAAGTTAATAGAAATAAAATGAATATGTGCTTGATGGTCTTGGTACATCTCTCCCCATCTTGTCTGAGCGGGAAGGTCACTCCATGAAATAAGGTAACACATCTCCGACATAACACACGCATACTTCTGAAAACACAAAAAATAGAGTTGTTACATTTTTTTAATTTGGGGAACATAAAACCCCTCTCTGGCAAAATGACACTTTAAAATTTTATGCTAATGTTAAATAAAGGCTATTAAAAAGGACCAAATCCCCTATATCAGTATGGTTATTCAAAAAATGTTGTTCCACGATACCTTTATTAATGTAAAATTTCAGTTAATTTTATAATATATTTACATTTGACCTTTACTTACATGTATTACTTTTCACAACCAGGCATTGTTTATCACCGAAAAAATATCCCTGAAAGACATCTGCAGCACATTAAAACGCAAAAGCCTGAAATAAGAAGTTTTAATAAAATATCTATAGACTATAGTATATTTCACCGTCAGACTTTAAATTTAATACATGCAATCAAACAACAGTTGCCTGTTTCACAAAGCGGCGTAGATGTATTTTTTGCGTAGGTTTCAAACTAACGTATCTCTACAGTATGGGTTGCTTAGGCATTTACATAAAAACTTACGATACGCCGCTTTGTGAAACAGGGTCCAACAAAACTTTTCTAATACTAATGTGACTAATTGAGCAGTGGACATACTACTAGCAAAGGGGTAGGTCAATAACGGCCCCAAGACGATAACGGCCGCTCGCTTTAGCCTTTAGGTGCCTGTAAAGGCCGTGTCAGGTCGCCGCAATTCGACGACTCGACTCGACTCAACTAGTTTTTCGAGTGCATATGTCGGTTACCGGGGCCAATCGTTCGACTCAGAAAGATTTGTTGTCTCTGGATAGAACCGGTCGCTCAAGCAGCATATGTCACTGAGATTACTCGGCGCCCAGATACACGGTAACACATGTATTCCTTTTAATCATTGTTGGTTCATTGTGCCGTATAAAGCCGACGTACGGATATTTATAGATAATATATTTTAAAGTGGCATGAGCTGCCCAAATGAACACTTTTTTCATCATTTATGATCGTCACGACAGTAAGAGGCTTTGAAGGCCATCGAAAAACTAAATGATTAGCGTTGCAATTAGGGAAATCCGTACAGTATATGGCCAATACGAACCGGAATAGTGTTCCAAAAGTAAACGAAATTTAAATAACCGGGACGACCATTCATTCATTCTAAGCCAAAGTTATTTCAAAACAATACTTTATCGTACATTCTCGAGACTAGAAGCACTAAAAAGCTTCTGAATGATACGTCTTGAGAAAAATAACCGATAATTTCAACATTCTGATTTTACGTCAAAATATCAACATTTTGGCAGCTGATGACACTTTAAAGTTAAAACACACTGGCACAGGGAATATCGTCAATGCTATAAATTTATTCTTCACTTTGACACAGATGAAAAATCAACAACAATTCGGATTATATCGAACCGCCATGTGGAGGAAAAGGTTAGCAGCAGCCGCTGTAGCTCATACATGAAAAGAAAGGAATAAAAGAAAGTACAGAAAAGAATGAAAAAAAACATGGTTATACCAGCATGATGACCAAGGCTGCTATATGAATCTTGTTAAGGAGCTAGAGTCGCAGGACATAGCATTATTCTATAACTTCTTTCACATGAGTCCAGAAAACGTCCATGAGGTCGTACAAAGAGTTTCACCAATTATTCAAAAAGAAGACACCAATTTCCATATGGCCATTACACCAGCAGAGAGAGTAGCAGTCACCTTACGGTTTTAAGCAACTGGTAATTAGAGTCATTTTCAATTTTAGAATATTTTTAGAAATATGATTGATTGATTGGTTGATTGGTGTTTTGCGCCGCGCTCAAGACTATTTCACTTATATGGCGGCGAATAGAAATATGAAATCAGTACTGGTAAACAAACAGCCCTATACAATAAATTTAAAGAAATTAAAGGCACGTTCGCCGCCAAACTGTCGAAAACTGGTTACATTTAGCCCAAACATCCATGGGTTGCTGTGTTGTTTTCTTCAGAAACAAGAAGTTATGAACCTTCAATTTTCCTCAAATATGAGAACGTTTAACATATTTAAGTTTTGAAAAGTACAAAAAACACATGTTTTGCTTTGGTATATGTAAACAGTTTTCGACATTTTGGCGGTGAGTGTGTCTTTTAGTTAAATTTGTATAAATACTATACGCGTTCTGATTGGCTGGATTCGGTTCCAGCCAATCGGTAGAACGCATACGACGCTTCAACTTGTTGAGATGAGACGAGTCGAGTCTTAAGTGCTAGAACATGTTCAACTGGCGAGAACCAGTGGAGTATCAGTTGAGTTAGATCGCCAGGGTGTATATGTCGGACCGATTTATCTGAAATCTGGATGCGGTCAGATGCGGCCAGTCGCTAAAAACCAGTCGAGTTGACGTCGAGTCGAGAATTCCGGGCGACCTGAGCCCGTCTTAAGCTGTTGGACCGCCTTAAGCGATCATAGAGGGTGTGTTACGGCACGGTCAGTAAATTTCTTGATTTTTATTTTCTTCTGTTCGGTCGATGCGATAACAAAATAAGGTGCAAATATAATATAGGTCCGTCGTTTTTAACTTCTCTTCAAATTTGTCTTTTAGATGTAATTTCTTTTAGCTTTTAGTATAGGGATAGTTTAGTTTAAAGCTTGTAATATTAAATTAGTCATATTAAGTTCTAGAAGAAATGAATAAAAGGGGGGGGTTGCAGGGGGGCTTGCCCCAATGGCGATTATAGCGGTTTGAGACTGACGGACCAATTCTATAGTCTGTCCGCGGAAGACTGCTTTCAATCTCCATTTAACATACACATGACTATAGCGGCCGTTTTAGCCGTGGGGCCGTTCCAGCCGTAGGCCCTAGCAAACCGTTTAATGCAATAATGGTACATATAAATTATAAGCAATCCGCTCTGAGCTACAAGTACAAGCTAAGCTGACAGGTTACGGTGTAATTAATACCCTATGTAGATAGTTCGGTGAAAACGCAAGAGAGGGCAGATAGAGAGTAAATTTAATTGTCAGTTTTGTGCAAACGTTTACCCACCCCGCCGATCGGCGACTTTCCCCAACCTGATATTAATATTAATATTTATTATCAATAATAATAGTGTCAGATATTGATAACACGAACACGGAACAGAATACCTGCAGACAATAATACATTACCGTATTCGATTCACCTACATCAGTTGAGCTACGCCCCACTCCTTGGGCTTCTCTGATGTTGATTATGGAACAAGTCATGTTTGTTACTGAGTTAAAAAATAAAAAATAGGATTTAAATAAGAACGTAACATTTAACACAGAAATGAGCAGTTTAGAAGAATGCAAGGTTTCTACCTCATTAAGTCAAAGAGGTCCAGAACTAAGGGAGGTAATAAAAAAAAGTGAATTTGAGGCAATCTTGAGATGGACTTATCTCATACATGTAATATATGGTTATAAGTACAAAGCAGATACTCACAGAATAATACATTTCTGTCTAGTTTATGTCAAATATTTTATTTATAGCTGTCATGTTTCTGGTTCGTTGTGCTACTTTATCAATTTTCGGTGATTTCTCCAGGTTGTTATCAGGATACAATTAAAAAGTTATGAAACGAATGGAAACGAAAATCCTCCTCTAAATAAATAACATTCCGAATTCCCTGATACTGACAGTTGTTGAATTTGTTTTATTGTTGTGTCTGCACTACATAGTGTTTGAGTGGGGACGGGAGAGTTCTCACTGCATTTGCCTTATAAATGTATTTTTTTTTTCTACAGTTTCTTTATATATTCTCTTATTTTATGTGTTAACCCTACTTCGGAGGCCTATTAATGGCATGAGTGGAATTTTTACTTTTCCAGTGTTTCTCCTTCTTTAACGGCATTTTCCACAAGCGGAAATTTGGTTTTGAACGAGAGATTCTGTAGGCTATGTCAAGCGCAACGCATGTAAACACCAGAATACCAAAACGCATGTAAACTGTTAAATTACAAATGAAACACGGTGGAAACGTTTTCTCCGCGATGAGAACATTTTCTCCGCGAAGGAAAAAAAAAGGTTCCCGCCGCGGTTGAAATTCAAATTATTTCTAGACGTCATTTTCTCCGCGGTGGAAACATTCCTGTCAAAAAGAAAACAAAGCAACAGGAAATTCCCTAAATAACTCTTTAAATGTATCTTTTCGGCGGAAAATTGACTTACGGTCTTTCATGCGAGATTAACCAATTCTTATTTTTCTACTATTTAAATCTGAAGGTCAACGGAGAATCAAAACAAACTTCTTGCCAATGACACACGAAACTATGATGATTCTATATGGTTAAATGCGGATCGGCTGAACACATCATATACACAAAGAAAAAAGTTAAGCACCCCATGCTGAAATTATTATAAATCTGCATTAATGTTAACTGTAATGCCAGTTATGATGATGATAAGAATGATGTTCTATTGAACGATTGTGGCAATTCATGTGTGACAGTAACGCAGCAACGTGGACTCATCTTCTGTGAACATGGCACAAAGGAGGATAGCAGATATGCAACCATGGCAAACTGTCGGTATGGTGTAACTGGTGCTGCGAAGGGCCGACCACCTGTAACATCACAGCGTGAAGATAGGGTACTGGGCCGACTGGTACGACGCCATCCATTTGCATCAAGTCCATTTTTGAAGCGGCAATGGCTACCCAACCGACGTCCGTGCACAAGAACCGCGAGAAACCGATTGAAAGCTGCAGGCCTGAGGACAAGGAGAGTCATCAAACGCCTCCTATTGTCGTGTTGTCGTGCCTCATTTTGAGAACCACCCATTAGGCTCAAGACCTGTGTACATGGATAACAGCGCCAGATCTCATCGTTCGCGGGCAGTATAGTCTACTTCCAAAACGAAGCTGTAACAACTCTGCCCTGGCCCGCCGTGCGTACGGATTTGAATCCTTTAGTTTAGAGCACATTTTGCACAGGATGGGTAGAAACATTCAGCCCTAGAGCCTCCTGTACACAATCTGCAGGAATTGGAAACCGCATTACATCGTTATTGGCGGCAGTTACCCCTTCAACAGATTAGACGTCTCACTGGAGGGATCAGACGCAGGTGGAAGCTGTAATTCGGACTAATGGAGGCTATACGTGCTATTGACCTTCTGCTCTAGGGATGTGTTCTACACACTCAAAGTGACATTTTACTTCAATATGTTCGCCCTGTGAAGCCAGATGGACTCTGAAGTTTCAAACCTACACTTTTGATTTGGCTAACGATATCCTGAATAAATTGTATAGTTTATTGCCATTAATGGTGTTTTCTTATCGCCAGAATGTTGCCCTTTATGGCCACAATCGTTTCTGCAATATCAGTTTGCAAACAATCTCCCTACACCAATGATTTTATCGGTCGGTGCTGACTTTCCAGGGGGGGTGGGGGGGGGGGGGGGGTGCTTAACTGTTTTCTTTGTGTATACAACACATCACACGTGAAATAACTTTAAGAAGAACACAAACATGGGTATGAACGATCGCGCTTTGCTCTCCTTCTAACTATTCCGAAGTAAAGTTTATTTTGCTATGCGAAGATTGTCACCGGGGTAATGGCATATCGAGCAGAACTATTGGCAAATGATTTTGGACGGTCGTGTTTAGATAATTGCAATACAAACAGGTAGCCCTACTTCCAAGAACGGCAGCGTCCTGGACTGGTATTGTTCGACGTCATATTCGGTAAAGCACGCTGACGCCCGTGAAGGAGGGAGAGGGGAAACAAGAGAGGGAACGTCCCCGGGAACAAAAAATTCAAGGTTGCGAGTAATTGGTCATTTTGCAGACGTTGCGAAAAAAGGGATCCGGCATGCATGAGGTTATTATGAATATATAAATTATTTTTTCTTTCTTCTTCAATAATATCTGCCGGTTGATTTCCATGCACATGTATGAAGGGATTGAGGTTAGGGTTCCCTCACATATCTAAGTCTATAACAATTTTATCGGAAATGGCACTGCACACCAAGTCAATTCAATCATTATTCTTTGAAGTTGTGAAATTTTGCGATGAACGTAAGTCAGGAATGAGCCAGCAAGATGATGTATTGAAGCTTTATAAAAATAAATGTACATATGAGGTGGAAAAAATTATATGACTTTCAACACATTTAAACAACGATCAGTAAACATTTATAAGACAATTATGTCGTTGAACGCCTTCTTGAAACAAGGACTATTGCATCTTCTCCAGACAAGGACCGTTGTATCTTCTCAAAACAAGAATAATTGTTTCTTCTTGAGAGACGAACCATTGCATCTCCTCGAGGCAAAGACCATTGTATCTCATCGAGACAAAGATCATTGTATCTTCTCGAAACAAGAGTCATTGTATCTTCTCGAGACAAGGACCATTGTATCTCCTCGAGACAAGGACCATTGTATCTTCTTGTGACAAGGACCATTGTATCTTCTCGAGACAAGGACGATTGTATCTTCTTGTGACAAGGATCATTGTATCTTCTCGAGACAAGGACCATTGTATCTTCTTGTGACAAGGACCATTGTATCTTCTTGTGACAAGGATCATTGTATCTTCTCGAGACAAGGACCATTGTATCTTCTTGTGACAAGGACCATTGTATCTTCTCGAGACAAGGACCATTGTATCTTCTTGTGACAAGGACCATTGTATCTTCTTGTGACAAGGATCATTGTATCTTCTTGTGACACGAATAATTGCATCTTATCGAAACACGGATCATCGCATTTTCTGTAGACAAGGTAATACTACATGCCCGGTCAAGTGGTTCATTAATATATATTAATGTTTAATTCCCCATGTTTAGTTTTGGGTATTCGCAAATTGCTGAAAGTTCAACCACTGATAGTTGTTCGTGCCCGATACAATATTGTTTTCTGGTTGGATAGAGTTGATGAAACTAGAAACACAGATAAAACGCATGCATCCAGTAACATGTCAAATTCAATGTGAAGTTCTAAACGAGAAGAAAACAAAAAAATACTTTATGGTTCAAAACAAGCGCGCTTGTTTTTCTTTCCAACGGTACCAAACACATATTTTTGCGATTTTTTTATGGGACATGATGCAGTTTATAAAATACCGTATTATGTTACACACACAAAACAAATTGGTCAACTTTCAAAATCTCGCATTTAAACCCAGGTTAATTTCACTCTCTTCAAATTATTCCTATGTCCAGCAAATTGCTTTCAGTTTCACGAAACTTATATTGAAAAGAAGCTTTGAGAAAAATGTGACTAGCAAGAAAATGGTCTGCGTTCCATATTGGTGAATTACGAAGGCCTTGAAGAGGATGAATTTAACCTAGGCTTGAATGGGAGATTTTGAAAGTTGACCAATTTGTTTTTCTTATTGTGGAATTTTATTAACTTCGCTGTTAGGAGTAAAAAAATCGCAAAAATATGTGTTTGGTATCGTTGGAAAGGAAAAGTTAGTGCGCTTCTTCTGAACCCTAAAGTGATTTTTTTGATATCTCCCCCTTTAAGTTAAATTGCAGTGTGAATTGGGATCCCCAAATTTAGCGTTATTTCAAGGACACACAAAATGTATGTTACTTGTAGTTCTACTATCGATAACAAACTTATTGGAAACGGGATCGTTTATACAGTGTCCTCCTTCTTTGAAGTTATAAATCGTCCAGTGTTTAATTCGACCATTTCTTGAACCCGCAATACTATTATGTAGCTGGTTGTAATGAGGTTGGGGAGGCATTGTCCAGTTAACGAACAGGAAATTTGAAACAGTCCCTGTGGCTTGAGCGTTCATTTGGTAATTCACTACACGGGGACAAGGATCATCCAATCGAATGTTTCTAAATGTTACACCAGAGATGAGAATGTCTGAGGTGTTGCCACTTAAACCTAAGACCGCGTTATCATCACT